>CM039679.1:123672395-124272395 GCA_022537955.1 Schmidtea mediterranea
GAATATCGAGCGGCGAAGATGCCAAATTGGGATGTTTATAGATCTTATGCTACAAAATTTCTGAACGGAATTTAATTCATTGTTTTCAGAAGTCCTTTATTGTGCCACCTCGGTAAATCAAAAATAAAAACTAAGTAAAAAATTTAAAAAATCAATAATTAATAAATTATATTATTTTAAGTTGTTACTAGGTTATTTAACAACGGGTTCAAGTTTAGCGGAATAACTTTAAAATAATAATAAAAAATATACTACTGACATTTATAAGTAGCAACACGTAATAAGTAAATATCAATAATTAATTTATATAATTTTCGTTGTAATAATGTATGACCGTTACCGTCATTGCAACCAACATTATATAAATCAATGATCTATTGATAATAATTAATTTATATTCAAGACAAAGTTTTGTAAAATCTAATAGGCATAAATAAATAAAAATATCTTTATAGAAAAAATGTGTTTGGATTTTTAGACTGATAGATAAAAATAACTAATTAATGTAAATCTAAACTTCAAACAGAGAAACCCCGTCCTTTTAGACGGGTTACAGCCAATAAGTAATATTTTATTAGTATATAGATTATTCTAATTATTATTATTAATTATGGTTATGAATTATTAATAAAATAAATATACTACTGGCATTTATAAGTAGTATAAGTAGCGTAATATATATATATATATATTATCATTAATAATTATTCTTATAATCTATTTTTATTGTTATTATATTATTAATAAACTGTATAGATAAACACCGAATACTAAAGATGAAACCTCAAGCTTTGTTCTTTTATTCAAATTTAATATTAATTCACTAATATTCTCATCTAACTTAGCAATTTGTTGAGGTTCTTTATGGCAATATCTTTGTTGGTTAACGTTTCCCGATAAAACTGTACGACACGTCCTTTTTATAGAAGCTGTTTATATTGATAAAATAAACATGGTATATTCTTAATACTGAGAAATAGTGTTTTTTCTGGATTCTTTTACAATGCTACAATGGAACGATGCATTCTCAATGTATTCTCACAAGCAAAACAGTAACTAAAGGTTGTATTGTAACCTTTCGAAAAGAAAAATTCTTACGAAATTTCTCGGTTTACGTAACAGAATTTCGATTTACAAAATTTATTACATAGATTTTGAATTTATTTTTTACAAAATTTTGATTTACGAAAAAATTTTTGCGAACAAATTAATTTCTTATAGGTGTACTGGAAAAATATATTAATATCGACATATCTAAATATTATATTAACTCTCATTTTACAAGCAATTTCTCATCTTACCAAATGTCAACTATTCATCGCTTATAAGACTCGTAATATTCCATTTGAAACTGGACAATCAATCCGCTAAAATCATTTATCAACACAGTGAACTTATGTTTTATATCGATTAATTATTTCAGTGACTAAAAAGTTAGTAATCGATGTTATTGAAAAGATTGACGTCATAGTAAATTTTAATTTTAAATCTTCTGTGTCAACGTTCAAGAAAAGACAGTTGTCTTGCTTTTCTCATAAATTTGATAAATATTTCAAAGAACATGATCAATTGCATGTTTTATATTCCAAGCTATCCAATTCAAAATCACTCGTGGTTAACAGTAAGAGTAAGTCGAATTATATTATCACAAATCAAAATTTATTGTTATCTAGAACTGGATATTACAATAAAAAAAAAGAAAATCGAATTCAGTAAATTAAATTTTTATTTTAATTCTTTAATTTTTTAAACTTTTTATCGGATTATGTAATCAATAATTTTTATTTTTAATAAATTTTATATAATTTTTTAAATTGTTCAAATAAAATTTTTTTTTCATTTGGTTTATAATTTATTGCATGTGTTAATCAATAATTTTTAGTGAATTTTCTTAATTTTAAATATTTTATTTTATTAAATTTATCATTATTATTTATTTTTCAGTTTTTTACTTTATTTTAAATCAATAATTTTTTCGACTTTTAAATTTAAAAAATTCAATTTATTGATATTTCATTTAATTTATTAAAAATATTTAAAATTTAATTTATTGATATTTCATTTAATTTATTAAAATATTTAAAATTTAATTTATAATTTATTACATTCCTTTATTGTGTTAATCAATAATTTTTATTACATTTTCTTCATTTATTATTTATTTTATTTAATTTTAAATTTGGTTAATTCATCATTATTATTTTGTTGTTCGATTTTTCACTTTATTGCAAATCAATAATTTTTTTGCCTTTTAAAAATTCAAAATAAATTTTTATTTCATTTGATTTATTAAAAATATTTAAAATTAGATTTATAATTTATTGCATTACATTACGTAATTTAACGTGTTAATCAATAATTTCTAGGGAATTTTCTTTTTATAATTTAATTTTTTTTTTTCAAATTTTTGTTAGTGTATTATCAAAATTTTAATAAATTTATTATTATTATATTATAATTAATTAAAATAAATCTATCTTTAATTTATTTAATTAATTCTTATTTGATCTTATTACTTTTCTTTATCGCATCGTTTTAGTTTTAATAAAAATTTCCTAAAATAATCGATTAAATATCTCAAATTGGTTCCCTTGTGAAATTTAAATTAATGGCACTTGAATTTGATATTTTTATTTGAATTGTTTATCTTTTGATTGGATCGATTTATTTTTAAATTTGTTTTTTTCCATATTTTTAATTTTTATATATTTTTAAAACTAAATAATTTGTTTTACAAGGCTAGCTTAAATTTCAAAAAAAAATCTTAAAATCTATAGAAAAAACTTTAATTTCTAAATTGAATCAAAATTGAATCAAAAAACCGATGATTCAAACATCAACATCATTTAATTTACATTCAAACTATTGACTGAGTGAAAAAGACTGTTTCATAGTTTGAATCTTGTAGCACAAATCCTTATCCTATAATTTATTAATTATTTTATTATGAATTGATGCCGCTACCAAGAAGAGACTGTTGTATACTAACTATGTTAATAACTAACAGAAAATTACTGGATATTTAATTTAACTTAATTGCTTTCAGCTGTCGGCCCGCTATTGAATTATTTTATCTCTTCCATAAATTCGATTCACAACAAAATGGAACCGTTTCAAATCGAAGGTTTGTCAATGGAGATTTTTTAAAAAAAATTCACAAATGTTTTCTCTCCCAGTTGTATACGGAGCAATCAGAACGCTTAGATTTTGCTTAAGGAAAATTAATTTAAAACTCGTTCAAACTTCGTTCACTAAACCGTATTTATTTGACTTTAAAACCAAAAATATGGATCATCACTGTACCGGTAACTCTGCTGATTTGTAATTTCGCACGATTATCCTTGTAATTTCAGAAGTTAAAAAGGAAATAAATTGGTTATGTAAAGAATTGAAATATTATCAATGTGTTCTTTTTACCGATAAGCATTACGGTATAACTCTTTCTGGCATTGAATTTTCCTATATCTTTCGTTAGATTTTATCAATTGTATATTGGATTTTTCTTGGAGGCTAGAATGCACAATAAAGGTCAACTCGGATCCACTTCAACCGAAACCGATATGTGAACCTTTAGTCTTTCATAATCCAATGCAATTCGTTCAAACATTCACAGCATTTCAGTGTCCAAGTGAGTCTTTTTTCAGTCGATAAATTCATAAAATCATTGATTATGTAACTTTAAAAATATCTTCCAATTTTAAAGCACCAACACAACATAACTTTATATTTAGATCTTAATCAATCGTAAACCGACATTTTGACCTTAAAATTGCCATAAACTGTTAAATGATAATTTTAGATATGCTGAGGATATTTAAATAATAAAAAGTGAATAAACTCAATTAATTTAATATATGATTGGGAAAAGGCGTGTCGTTCCACAATCTTGGGGAATAGAAACACATGAGAAAATAAAAGGAAATTATCAAATAATAGAAAACAATAAAACATGTAAAGGTCATTTTTAGTACGAAGTAAACAAGAAAAAAACAAAAACAAAATGGAAAGTGAAGTAACATGTCTCGATAGTTTGTTCGAGATCAGGAAAATGGATTACCTAGGAAGTCGGAAAATATGGCGTCTTCGAAATATTGGATACCTCGACAGCTGTCAGAGATATTGGGAGAACTGAAGAGAGGTAAATGAAGTTAAGTCAAAGCGATATTGAAATTGAAGTTTATATCAGTAAGTGTCATTGTGTTGTGGAGTATAAAAAGGAAACGCACTGAAATCAGAAGAGAATTAGAAGTCGAAGAAACATAAGGCAGGAACTTAAACAAAACGCGAAGAAAGTAGTTTAGGAGAAAACAAAAATAATACAGAAAATTGTGAAGAAAAGTGAGCAGAAATTGTGAGTAAAGCAAGTGAAATTTTAAGAAATCAAAGTTATTGGAGAAATTCGAGTCAAAGCATAAGCAACATTAAGTCAAGCTTATCCATCTCAGAAACCTGCAATAGTAGTCAAGAGATTGTGAAATTCAATTGGTATTAAAACGTGCTATTCCTTCCAAAGGGTTTAAATAAGCACCCAATTTTTATTGTAACAGGTAATTCTTTGTGTGATTGTAAAGTGGTGACAAAGTATGTTAATCAATAAAGTTTATACTGTCTGAAGCTCGTTATTGTCGTTAAAAAGATACGGTTGGAGTCAGATCAATAATAGATAATATTCAATTTCACCGACAACCCCAACAGATTCAATTTCTTATAAATGCATTTTATCAATTTAACCGAATTTCATTTTTATCAATTTTTTTATTTTTGGATTTATTTATAGCATAATAACTACCGTTAATATTTTTCAGCTATTTCCTTTGTATTTGATGCATTTTTAAAATCTATTATTTTCCTCATGACAAAAATTCCGTGATAATTATTTTAGGTGGCTATCATTACTTGTTTACTAAAACTTCACAATTTAACTTTCGAAATTCAATTGAGTAATAACAAACAGCTGGCAGTTATTCTAGCGCTATTTCTATTGTACTACGATCGCAGCAGCCCAAAAGCTTTAAAGCTTGACCTTTAATCGACCAATACTCCTTTTATGACCTTACACCGAAATTTGTTGTCTCTAACTTCAGTGACTTAAAAATGCGATCCTAAATTAACATTTACCCTAAAATTATCTTAATCCGCATTGACTTAATTACCCTAATCGTAAATTGTTATGCCAACAAATAATATAATGGACTGGTTGCTCATAGTATACTACTTAATTTCTCTAACATAAAATATGGAAGTAGGATTGGGCTAAGAAAAAAGATATATTGAAAAGGCTGTGGCGAAAATTTGTGTAAAAAAATTTATAAATGAAATTTTAAAAGAAAATCAAATCAAAAGTGAACAACAAAATAAACGAATTAGAGAATTTGACAAATGCGAGGGATAAGAAAAATATAGATTATTTGGGCCTTGGAAATTAAAATCACCAGTAATTTAGGAATATGTTAATCTGTGAGTTATTTACTGGTTTGAAATTTGTAAACGATTTTCTTAATTTATTTAGGTATAACTTACTTGCGTTTATTTATTTTATTTCGATGAAAAATAAGCTTTGAATGAACAACTAGATGTTTCAGGACTTTGAAACAGAATTAAAGGCATTTTATCAATTTAATAGTATTTCATTTTTATCGATTTTATATATTTTTGCATTTATCCCATAATAATTATCATTTAAATATTTCATTATAGTTTTTTTTTGACTTGATGCCTTATATTCCATTCCTTCTTTACCAGAGGTCTAATCTAATTGTATTGTTCGATATCTAATGAGATTATTAGTAGATATACATAACTAGAGAAATTCAATTGAAATACAAATATTTAGCTTAATAATAACAAACAACTGAAATATTTTTAGCATTATTTGTAGGAATTAAAAACTTGTTAAGTGGCAAGTTCTAGACATAAAACTCAATTTAGAACTTGGAATATGTTATTTAATTTATGAAAAACATTTCGATCGATTTAATAGTATTTCATTTTGATCGATTTAATAATATTTCATTTTGATCGATTTATAGTATTTCATTTTGATCGATTATATATATTTTTTACTCTTGCATTGATGTATCGCATAATAATTTAGGGATTTTCTTTATAATTGATACATTTTTTATTATACTGCATTCTTTTTAATTTATTTTATCCATTATACAGGGTTATGCATCCTCGTTAATCTTAATATGCACTTTTATTCATTTTTATATTCTCTGAAATTATTAAATATTTTTATTTATTCGTCTTATTCAATATAGTCATTTAATTCATCATTATTCCATTAAATTCAAAAGAACTTGAAAGAAATGATTTTGAAGGAAGAAGTTAAGCATATCGCATCATATTGATCCAAAATATGAATTAAAAAAGTTTGAATATCTTTAAAATTGGTACAATTTCTTCTTTCTCTTGAAAATTTTCCCTTAACGAAAGAAAAAATTCATAGATACAGGTAACCCCCGTTCAACGCAGGAAATACGTTCTGGACATGATAGCGTTAAGCGAAATATCGCGATCAACGGGGGATTTTTGAAAAAAAAAACATTTAAAGACTCAAAAAACTTTATATTTATTAAATAAACATTAGAATAATAATAAGGCAAATAACATTAAGAATAAAAAATTAAAGAAACATTGAAAATAACATTAGTAATAAAAAAATTATAATAAGGATAGAAAAAATATAAAAATTCGCTCTGATAAATGGCAAATAACATTAAGAATAAAAAAAAAAAAAAAAAAAAAAAAAAAATTATAATAAGGATAGAAAAAAAATAAAAATTCGCTCTGATAAATGGCAAATAACATTAAGAATTAAAAAAAAATACAATGGATAAATTAATAATTTATTCATTTTTCTCGACGTTTTATAAAGGAATCTAAATCTCCTTGTTTGGCTTCTCTACGTTTATTGCGCAAAATTTGCCGATAACCATCAAGTAATACATTACAGCAACGTTTAACAGCATTTACTCGCTCGTAATCTTCATCGTTCTCTTCTAACAACTCTATGCATTGATTGTGACGGGAAAGGGCCTTTTCGATAGTTTTTACAGTCAAATTTCTGACTGGAATAGGCCGGTGTCTGAAAAATTTTTTTTTTAAATTGTCAGTCGCGTTATAACAAATTCGCACTCGCCGGGGTCGCGGTAAACGGAGGTTACCTGTATACGTAAATTCAAAGATATATGTAAAATTAAATTAAAATATTGAATATATGATAAAAAAATATTTTTTTAATTATTTAAGAGGATATTTTGGTGAGTATAAAGACGCATAACGCTGTAATAAAATTATTTATATTCCACGACTTGAGTGCGATATATTGAATTTTATTTATCAAAGCTTCCGAATTCAACATAAATGTTATTCGACCGAGGGAGCATCTATTTTTTCACAGGTTTCCATAAACTCGTAAATTCGCCTGAAATAAATATATTAAGAAAATGTAAATGTGTAATGAAGGAAAGAAAATTTTTTTTTTGGCCTTTTCACAGTGACTGATTATATGTAGTCAATTTTAAATGTCCATTCGATCTTTAACCCTAAGATAATCAATCGCGTTGTGTGCGTTAACAGACAAAATAAAATCAATTGTCTAAATGTGAAGATAAGTTAAAGATTGAAATGTTAAATTGCCTTATATAGTAAATAGTAAAAAATTTTCTATCGAGTAAGGAAAATAAATATGCCGTACAATATTTTGCGTGATAGATAATCTCGTGCCTAGCGCTACTTACCAGAATAATTTGCCTTTTTCACCGTAATATAGTCAACACCGTACTTGTAAACACACGCGGCTCGTTTAAAACAATGTAATTCGCATATACTGAAACCAAGAGGTAAGTGGGACGTTTAAACTGAATCCGGTTCTATTCGACCCAGTCGGTGTACACTAGATACTAAATTATTTCATTATCGAGACCAATCCATGCCATCTTTCTTTGCTAAATACAAATATTTCTATTGGTTTGCAATCAGTATTTGCCCAGTAATTAGTGAAATCGAATTGATAGGATCTTTTTGGCACATCAAAGAGTATTGAGACACACTTGTAAAATCGGTTCATCTATAGCGGGTATACATTCATTATTATTAGTGTGAAAGTGACGATTTCAATAGAGTCAGTTGATTTATTCATTTTCTTAGTCTTCAGCTTTCGAGTCACATCAGCGTTTCAACTTTTTAATTCTATTCCTTTATTAATATCTCAGAAATCTCTTTGTAATTTGTAATCGAATTTTATTAAATAAGACCTGTTATTATTTTCTTTATAATGCTATTATTTCATAAAATTTATTCTAAGTTTTACTTTGAATACTCTCTAAATAATTGTCCACAATGAAAATGTTTTACTTGTATGAATTTGTGAGTAGCGATTTTGACAATATTTAATTATTTAATATAAACAAATATCGTTAAGTGAATGATGAAAGAAAAATTTTTACAAAATTATTTTCATGTAATCTTTGATTGATAAAATTTGAAATTTATTTTCTACTTAAAGCATTTTTAAGATTTTAATTCAAATAATTAATTATTTATTGATTTTCTGTAAATCTATGTTTTAATTTTCTATTACTAAAAAAAGAAAAACAATGAAATTTCACAACAATTTTTATTTTATAATTTTCTCTCTCTTTCTCTCTCTCACACACAGACACACTTAAGGATTCATTTTAAATATATTGATATGTGGTCTAAACAAAAGAAAGTATATGTTTAGTTTGTCATTTAATGAAATTTCCATTTTAAATTTCCACATCTGTTTATGAAATATTTTCAAAATCAATTATATATTCTCATTCTATCACTATTCGGAAATTTATATATTTTTATTGTTTTTCCTATTATTTTATAATTTGAGCCACATAAACTTGGAAAACATTCATGTTAAATTCAAAAATGTATTAATCTGACGGTTAAATTAAAAAGTAAATAATTATTTGATAAAATTCCCCCATTCCAGTCTTCATCCAATATCATCCGGAATCAGAATTGGAATATTTGAATACTTGTCTAAAAACTAAATGGATTGGGATTCTTCATGAGGCTTTTATTGGTTCTTTGCCTGAACCATGTGGTGCTCGTATTATTAAGGAAATAAATGTTCTTTTACCTCCGACTTGGGGATTGTTCACATTTAATGAGGCGATTATAGAGTCATCGAAAATGTATTATGAGAGATTTCAAAAGCTGGCCGAAACAGATCCGAGTGGGTGGTACACGAAATTTTCTAAAACGAAACATTGTGCTATGAATTGGCTGATCCAGTATCAGTTGCCAGTTGATGGACTCGAGGTTCTGCATGATTACCAGTATGTGCTAGAGAGCAAATATAAATACTCATGAATGAATCCAATTTTATTTATTTATGTATTTCTGTACATTATAATAAATTGTGTTGACTTTTATTATTTGTGATATATTTATCATTTTATTTTTCAACTTTATTTTTTTTATCAATTATATTTCCGTCAAAAGTTTTATTTTTTATAATTTCATAAAACATAATGACCAAGATTGAAAAATTAAACCTTTAATCATATTTTTATATTTAAAATCTCAAAAGCTATTTGAAGTATTATATAAGGCTCTATTGTATATGAATCAGTTGGATTTAAATATTTCTGTTTTGAAACGATTAGAAATGAATTAACTTATTTTTCCACTGTAAACTTAATATTAGAGTAAAGTTTATTCATAAAATTTGATGAAGGAATCACACATCAGGATTACGAAATACTATAAAGATATCAACGTAAAAAGCATTATCTTTGTTTAAAAAATCTAATAAAAAAATATATAAATCTTGTTTCTCTTTTGAATTAAATGGGTATTCTAAGGTTCTCGTAGAAAGACTGATGAAAATAATGGAAATTATAGTTCACCTATTGTTAGTGAGCCCATAAAATCTCGTGTTTTAGTAATTCTATATTCGGAAGATTTTAAAAATTTTAAATTATCTCACAAAATCATTAGGCATATTCAAATGTATTAAAAATAGTATCAAAATTGTTAAAATCAATAAATATGTTTAATAATAAATCTCAAACCCACATAGGTTTAGTTTCTGATCTATTTTATAAATTTTCATGGAATGGGTGCTATGTCACATTCAGGAATATAGCCGTTTGAGAATCCTGATTAATATTATTCAGCATAGAAAAATGTGCAAAGGAACAACAGATTTTAAAAGTTTAAATAAAAACTTCGATATCAAGGGAATAGAATTTTATGTGCGGCTTTCGGAAATAATCACAATCCTCTAAAATAAACGTTCAATCAACCACAAATTTATTAAGATTATTCATTTAAATCATAACTATTACATCATTATTGTTTCCGTATATAACATTTGAAAAAGATTATGAAGGCAGACTGATGACAAGCAGGGTCGTCGTAGGCCCTATGCACTTTAGCATATCTGCATTGATAATCTGCAAGGATAATTTTCTCGAAATATATTTCATTTATTTGGCTTTCTTGTGTTTTATTAATAATGGACCATCATTTTTTCGCTATTTGCTTGTTTAATTTAAATCATTGAGTTGTAAATTTTAATTTGTGCGGGTAAAGCTATAAATCTAACTCCACATGTTCTAATCCAGAACATTAACTGTACAAATTAAATTATCACAATCTTTTAAATTTCAAATTCTACAATCGGCTACGTGATAATAAGAAGAGGTATCTGATACGCTTAAGAAAAATAAGCAAATCTTCATTAAACACATTGATTCATTCTACAATAGTTAAACTCATTGAGTTTAAACTCACTTTTCTTCGACTTACTATTGCAATGACAATAAAAAAATGACATGATAATATTTATGTTTTTAACACTAGAGCCGTCAGACTCTGAGTTTCTAGAATCTGATTCATCGTCTGGTGTGAGAAAATATTGAAAATTATGTAGATAAGATTTCTTGTTTATGGAATCTTTCAAATTAATCTCTTATATTTTAGAAGAAAGTTGCTATTGTCGATCTAGGAAACAATCAATTACAATAAAAAATGGTAATATTATTTGGAGTGAGACTAATGGACATCCTCATGGAAGATTAGCTGCACTCAACGTTTTGAAAAGAAAGCCTAGTGTGACTTTTCTATGCAAACGATCACTCACTCATGAATAGTTTTCTTTTGCACTATTTCTTCTAATTGATAATTTGATTATCCGTCAAATTATACATTGCACAGAAACAGATTATCACCGACAACATGTAGTACCAGCTGTATCCAAAGAAGAACTGGAAAGTGCCTCCAAACTGAAAATGGAATCATTGTGGTCAAAGCAATTGGGTTTGCCAATTTTCAATCAGACTTTTTCTCGAAATCTATTTCGAGAAATAATAATAGTCTACTTATGATTCGATGAAAAAGCAGTAAAAGTAAAAGAATTGTCACCGATAATTACTGTTTGATTTCTGAGATCTGGAATCGTTTTAACAATAACTCCCAACAGTGTTTTTCCCAAAATATAAACTTGACAGTCTACAAGCAATTACTACCTCGCAAAAGCTTTTCCCCATATACACAATATATGCCGCAAAAACCCGATAAATTCGGTTTAAAATTTTAGGTTTTGTGTGACACGAAATCAAAGTTTTTCCTAAATTCAATTCTATACCTTGGAGCTAATGAACAATGTCCGGCTGCTAGGGAATTGTCACATCATGTTGTGATGAGTTTGATGTAACTTCATTTTAAATTAGGTCACAATGTAACTTGTGACAATTTCTTTACTTCAAGTACTTTGGCAGACGATCTAAAGAAGGAAAAGACGATCATCGTTGGTACATGTAGAAAAAATAAGTGGAGCTATCAAGTAATTTGGGGTCGATAGAAACATCTCTTCTCAAATATGATAGCAAATTCCTTGTTAACAAAGAAAATAACTTTTCATTAACTATTTACAAATGTACGTTTAAAAAGGCTGTGTTCTTGTTTGGTAGCATGCATCCAACATACAAATTTTCATCACCAATAATAGAAATCCCTGACATCATTCAATATTATAATCAAAAAAAGTAGGGAGATATATTTGATTAAATGTCAAGAAAATATAGAACGAAAGCCGGTAGCCGAAGGTGGCATGTAGCCGTTTTCTATAACTTATGTTGGGCCAGAACACAAATGGCCTTGAAAATTGTTTAAATATATTAGTAATATAGCACAAATACCCAGCACCAAAATAACTTAAAATACAACATACAACATCAGCTAAACACCTTAAAGTTTGAAGAACATAAATAAATATAAAATCAAAAAAGACAAAAGTAAAATAAAAGAAATACAAAATGCATCAAGAACCGCACGAAATTTACAAACAAAATAACATAATAACACTAAAATTTAACCAAAAAACGACCATTTATATAAAAGTAGAAAATTAATAAATAAAAGTGAACTAAAATAAAATATTTTTGGTTGGAAAAATTCAATTAAAAAATGTAAAAAATAAATTGTCAATTTAAATTAAGAAAATAATAAAAATTAGATTTAGATAACACAAATAATTTCAAGGTCAAATTTTGTTTTATCGCAATAAAAATAACATGCAAGATTAGGGTCAAATTATAGGTATATATACTGATGTGCTTTCACAAATTTTCAGACAGGCAGCAGACTGTTGCAGATAGACAAACTGATGTGCAAAAAGATAAAGATAGACAACTGATTTTTTCAGTGTTAGTATGCAGATGGTCAGACTGATTTTTCAGTGTTAGTATGCAGATGCCAATTTGTAGTCTTGCTTTTCAGTAATATTTTAATTAGAATTGCTTTTTTTATTAAACCTTATGATGAAAATATGAAATGAAGAATTTTAATGAAGAATATATGCATTGAAGTTTTACCTGATTGAAACTTGGATTTGCTTAAAATGGTATAATTTATATATTTAGTTTTCTTTTCCGGCCCACAGTCAAAACATATCACAAAGTAGTAAAATCCACACACTTGTCGAGACGTGTAAGAGTAGGTGCATCCGCCAACGTCTCGTGCTAGTGAAGGCCTAGTCGTGCGTAACGACGGACCCAAACGTCAAATCATAAAACTAAATAGTTCAAGGGTGGGTCTTTTGGCTTAACTTTCTTGTACTCAATTTCGATAAAATCGACATAAATTTTTAAATAACAGTTGGCTCAAAATCACTAACGCCGAGTAGTTCAGTGGGCACTCATTAAATATAATATGAACACAAAAAGATCCTGAGGCTAAGAAAGGGAAAGGGTAGCGGGAAAAATTGCGAAATCGTGGCCACAGTTAAAATGAATAGCCATTGGAAAAAGAATTATCCGAACTTCCAAAATCATGAAAAATGAATAATTTAAATAATATGTAACTAAATAAATTATTTTGAGTTGAGATGGAAAATATGGGCTGAACGCTGAGCAAATTTTTCGAAATAAGTAAAATACTTTATCATAAAACTGTAAAATATGGACAGAACACTGCTCAAATTTTCAGAAATAATTAAAATACTTCATCAAAAAATTGTGAAGTAAAAGTGGAGTGCGGGTCAATTGTTTGTATAATTAAAATATTCTGATAAAACTGAAAATAAGAGCAGATCCCTACAAAATATTTAATAGTAATAATGATAATAGTAAGGATAAGGGTAATTATAATAATAATAATATTAATAATAATAATAACAATGATAATGGTAGTAATATGAATAATAATAATAGTAATGGCAGTAATAATTGATACGAATAATACATATAATTGTAACGATGATAACACTAGTAACAATAATAGGGAGCATACTAGTGTTGCGCCAATACAATGATTTGTATAAATGGATCGGAAACAGCACGCAAATACAGCAAGTAGATTTAAAATCAGACCTATCAACACCAAATAAATAACCCTAAACTATGAAGAAAATGCATTTAAATATAATATCAAAAACATCAAAGTAAATTAAAATAACAACAAGAATACACCAAGATTATACGAAATTAGCACAAACATAATAATATAACAAGAAAATTTGACCGAAAATAGATCAATTTATAAAATCAGCATTTTAATGGAAAAGCTGGTTGAAAATAATATATTTCTAATCGGAAATATTCAATTAAAAAAAATACGTAAAATAAATTATCTATTTAATGCAAGAAAGTAATAAAATTAAATATAGATATTACAAGTAAAATCAAAGTCAAATTTTGTTTTAATGCATCAAAACGAATTCGCAAGGTTAGAGTCACAAAATAGGTATAAATACCGATTATCTTAAAGGCACTTTGTGAACATATCTCTATTTATTGTGAAATTTACGGAAGCAAAACGCTCGAAGATTTTTAATTCAACTTAAACAATACGTACTCAAGCAGACTACAAGTAAGTCCCTACTTGAGCGCATCCTCTGCAAATGTGATGTTTATGCATGTACTGTAATGTATTATGCCAAATTATATGCTTCAAAGGATCAAGTTTATTTATTTTTGTCGAAAGTTTCCAGCCCACAGCCACCACATACCACAAGTAATTAAAATCAGACATACTATCAGATTGTGTAATAGCGGTTTGCTCCGCCTATATTTCTGTGCCCGTGAAGGTCATGTCGTGAGAAACGACGGATGCAGCACATCAATATCTTCCTATCGGGGAGCTAGTTAGATCGGGGGTAGTCGTTTGGCTGCTCTTCTTTCTTCCTTCGTCCAAATTTAGACCTAAATTAACACAACGGCTTAAAATCATCAACACCGAGTAGCTCAGTGAGCACTCCTAAAATCCTAATATAAACATAAATTTAACCTTAAGGCCAAAACGAGGTAAAACGCGAGTGGGAAGAGCGCGAAATTGGTGCAACGAATATAAACTAATGACGTTAAGGAAAATATTAAATTAATCAATAGTTTCAAAATCAAAAACTCAGTACAAGAGTAGTCCAAATAAGATTTAAGTAAGTATGACCCTGATTTTTGTAACCGTAACAAACTAACAATCAGGTTAAAATAAACTCTTGTCATAAAGCTTAAAATGAACGAAATAGGACAGTTAATCAAACTGTGAAAAACAGTTTATAACTTATCAGTAACGATAACAGCCCGTAATGCTAAAAAAGGTAAAATCAAATAAATAATCAACAATCATAAATGATAACAATATAAAATCAACGTAAGTTAACCCCAAATAATAATATGTAGAAAATAAATCGTCACTTCATGATAGAAACCCGCCTAAATTTAACATGAAATTACTTGATAAAAAGGAATAAAATAAAAAATCTCTCTCCACGACGATAATGATATGAAAAGTCGTAGAATGTTTATTAAATCACAAAAAAATAACGTCGTTAATATGACCAACCTGGGGTGCCCAAATCATAAGAGATCCATAATTCTCACATTTGAATCGAAATAAAAATCCGCGGATAAATTCAACTCCAATTTGACACAGATAAGCGATTGTTCGACGCAATAGGAGCAGACTAGACGAGATCAATAGGGAGCCGAAAAGATGTAATATCCACCGAGCTTGATTAGCACAAAAATGATGATTATGTTCGCCTATTGAGATATCCAACACTTGATAGCATATCGAAATGCGTTCCAATAATCAAAAATGCACATAATGATCCAGCCAACATAAAGATAATAGTAACGTAAGTAGGCCGATTTGCCGTGGACGTATATAAGCCCGTCTTACATAATTGATTGAACTAGCCAGATTATAATGATGACGGCCGATACGGTTAAATCACGACCGTAACAATAAACTTGTAACAATAAAATATCAATTTTGAATTAGCTAAAACCACGATCTATAGAATTATAGAACAATTGAAATAATAACATTATAGTGATCAAAATCAATTAATATTCATCGTCATCCCGAGACAAGATACCATAAATCTTGCCAAATAAAATTATAAAAGACGTCCAGGTTTCTAAAAGTCAAAATTGTAATGCTAAAAAGGGAGAAGCAATAAACATAAATTATTATGATAACATTTATAATAGTATGTGACTACAACCACTGTTGAGGAAATAATGTCTAGAAATTCAAAAATAGAAACGAATTAAAAGGTTAATCAGAGGTACCTTAATAAGTTGAACTAAGTCATACTAAAACACAATATAAAAGAGTAGGCCGACCAACGTCTTAACCATAACGCCTCTCATAATTCTAAAGGTTTTCTCGCTCATATTTTTTAATAAAACAAAAAAATCGGAGTAGGAGTGCGCAACGTACGTATTATACTCAAGCGACCCCACACCGCCACCATTTAGAATTTGACATAAATATACATCGTAAATATCAAACAATCAGTCTAGAAGAATAATGAAGACTACCAACTCCCGAAGAGTTTCTTCAACGAGAAAAGCTAAGATTCAAGCAGCAGGAGCGACAGTATCCGTCAAATCAGACCTTCTACGTCGCTCCGCAGGAACCCTTAAATGCACTGTAGACAGAGATAATTTCATGGAAAATTAGGTGAATTACAATTCCGGAACGTTCAACAATGCCAATCATCATTATTAATATCAAATGCCAATACGAAATCAGAATTAATTTTAATTTCTCCGCAGGAACACGGCTGACCGAAACTATCATATGGACGGACGAGGACCGAATTGCTATTCGCGTGGACCCAAATATGGCGGCACACTACCGGTAGTCGCTATGGGATGCCGGATAAAGCTTCTCAACCTTGGGAGATAGCAGTTGGCCCCTCCGAACAGGTTCTCAACAGGACGAGATAGAAGAACCAAGCATCGCAATTAAACGGGAGCCTGGCCGGAACCCGGCTCGAGAAACACGACAACGAGCGGAATTTTCCCTTTACCGAATTGAAGCATTGGTCCGAAAATTCCAATGGAAGGAGAGAATGGCGAGGAGACGCCTGGAGAGAATAAAAGCTGCGATAGCCTCTGGTGAGATCCCGAGCACAGACGAATACGCTCCAGATTACTGCGTCTCCTACGAGTTACTAGATCATGTACTCACACAAATGCAGGCGCACACGAACATCGTTCTATCGACTCATCTATTCAATAGCTCGATTCAGCACAATATAGGAGAGATGAGCATTCTTACCAATACTTCCATCCAAGCCGAAGAGATCGCAGTCAAGGCATGAAGCCACTCCAAGATCGAAAAGTTGGAAGACCATTCCGACAATAACTACAAACAATTGCAAATTGTTTTTTTAATAAAACTTTGTTTAATTAAAAGAATTTTTCGTGTATTGTTATTAAGTGAAATAGAACTTTAAAGTCTTTTTAAACGCGATTTAATGTATCCGTTGGTTTTCGCCCCAGCTCAATTAGGCTACCAAGACCGAGGAACAAAGAGCAACCGCCTCACTCTCGACCAGGAAGATCTGAAAGGAAACGTCGTCAATTTATTCTAAATGACATCAAGGGACAAAGACAATTGAATCCATCAAATACTGAAATCAACTGATAAACTATTTCAATATATAAAATTAATGTATTAACAAATAATATGATCATTAGAATTTTCTAGTTGTTTTAATTAATTTAGTCGTCAATAAATAGATATAAGAATTATGAAGAATTTAGAGCATACATCATGTGAAAGTTAGGGATCTAAAGGAGTAAGTCGAGCACACACCTTCTAACGGAAGCTCGCTGAACCCAGTTGTAGACTGGGCCTTAGCAGTTTTAGAAATGAAGCTCATCTTTGGCGGTCACAAAACCATTGGTTACATTACCAACGTTGCCTAGAAATGGGCAACCAGTGGAGGGTCAAAAGATTGTATGTCAGGGGTTCAAGGGCAGACAATCCACGAACCCCACACTAGTTATAATAGGGATAAGGGTAAGAGAGATACTATGAGGATATTTAACATAACGAAGGGTGTACAGGCCATAGTAAAGTCAATAATACGAACACCGACAAGGAAGACTATGGGAATTAATATAATGATAAATGATAGCACAGTATAAATTAACACTCGGATGAGATTAGAGAAGAATGGAACCTAAAAATCAAAATCAAGCACATGCCTTCTATCGGCAGCTGTTGGATACAAGGATCGTTCGGTCAATTATAGCATTAGTAATAGGGCTCACTTTTTGTGTACGATATTCACTCGAACACAGTTCCAACGTTGCTTAGCAACGGATGCCGGGTGGTAAGCGAAAAATATTTGTATGGGGTTATCTGGGTTACAACCATATACTCGCGAAAATTTCACCACCAAGAAACCCACCACTTACTTGATATTTGTGGCATAAATTCTTGGATCATCTACAAGGAATGCACTGGTTCCAAAATATCTCGGCGAAACAATGTGGACAATGTGCCAGTAAAACTGTTAAAACTTGCAAATTTTGCGTTTCTAATAGTTAGAAATGAGTGTGTGTATGAATATTGAAAGATGTTGACTGTTTATTCATTGATGCAATTAATGAGTTAATACTAAGATGAGAAAATTGCGATAGTAATAATATGTAGTCAAAATGACTACTGTGAGGTTTGTGGTTTGTGTAACCTTGGCCTCATACATAGAATCTTTTTTGACCTCCAATGGTTACCCGTTGCTGAGCAACGTTGGTAATGCAACCACTGGTTATGAGACCGCCAAAGGTGAGCGCTACAAAAGAACTGCTAAGGCCTGGCCTCATGATGGGTTCGATGCACTGCCGATAAAAAGACCTATTTCGGTTCATTCTCGTTGTACTTGAAACTCTTAACAATTAATTTTCATCCGAACCATTTATAGTTGCAATTTAACGGATTTAAATCTACTATTAACAATTAGATGGAAATATAACAAATGAAACTAAAGAATTAATAATAATCATTTATTAGACTATAATAATTATAGTTTAGAGCAATTTCTTGCTTGTAATGCTCGACGCTTCGCGCGTTCCGCCCTTCCTGGGCGTCACTGAGCAGGTTTTGTTTCTGGCCTGGACACATCAATTGCCTCTCGATATGTCAACTTAGCCGGCGCAAACACAAGTTGGTACGTTACGGCATTGCCCTCCTGGCAAGCCGATAACACCACTTTCAAGCTGCGGATTTGGATTTTCTGTGATTGACCGAGCTGTTTCTAGTCTGCCCACCCACGTTGGGCGGCCGTCAATCTCTGGTAAATTCTCTTCGCCTTCACGCAATCGGAAGCTCTGATTTGTTGGATTTCTTGATTCATTTGGAGCAACTTGGAGTGAAACTCTGCATTCTCTTGGCGCGACTTTGCGAGTTCTTTGGTCAAAGTACTGATTATGTTCATATCTAAAATTGAATAGTTCATTAATAAATCTCATCTCTTTTGTTATGGCGTTTTCTCGTTTATCGTCCTTATTATCTATTTAAACTTATTCTACTAACTGGGAAACTATTGGATATTCATCTATTAGGCGTGCTAGTGGTTGTCTAAAACTTATTCATCATTCTCAATACCTCGGTCTTTAAGTCAATATTATAAGTATATTCAGAAATTAGAAATTAAGATTTTCAACTCAACGATTTAATAAATAACCACATATTATTGATGTCGGGGATTTCGGCGATACGGATCCTGAGCAAATCCGCGTCGTCTTCGAGCATACGAGTGCTCTTGCCTGCTTACCGGACTTCCATCTGCATATCGGGTCTCTCTTGGCAGCAGTTTTCTGGGAATGACCACATTCATGGATAGAGTGGATTCAGCTAACCTCGGGTTGTCCAACTCATACAATACGACATATGGTGGGGCGTATCCATCCGTGCTGGGGATCCTTCCCGCAGTGATCTGCTCATTTATTCTAGCCAAGTCTCGCCTTGCTACTTCGACCGCCAATTTATCTGTTTCTGTTTCTGCTCGAGTCTAGCTAGCATATATTCTGCCCGTTGTCTGCTCTCCCGGGCTGGGTTTCGGCCCGGCTCCTGCTTAATGGCAATGTAGGGGAGGTCAAATTCTTCGAGTTCCTCTGCACATCCATCTCGGAATTTTTTGACTGGAGATACCATGAATCCGGCGTCCCACATCACCTGCCTACATCTGGCGGCGGATCGTGCTGGAAAATGCACGGTGATCCGGGACGCGTCAATCCATGATTCATCTGTAAAGTAAAGCTTAATATACTGGATCTCAGCATAATATATGGTGATTAAATAGAAAATAATTCTCGGTACTTTCCCTAGTTGTTCTCGGTTTTGCAACAATCATTGTAGTAGAAAGATCATTTACGTGATATGTGAACGAAGATTCTCATCTTATTTCATTATGCTTTACAAGATGACGACGTTAGAACGTCCGGATTTATCAAACTTTAGCGTCTGGGATTTATGTGTCATGATAGTTGGACTTTATTTTTGTTAGAACGGTTCTATTTGATTATTACATTAATACTGCTGTAATGCTTGCTCCTATGAGACTAGTAACGTAGATATTTGCGGTGACTCACGCCGTTATGGTGATGTAATTGAAAGTTATAGAGTGTCGAATAAATCTTTCCCTCGAAAAACAATAAACCAAAGAAATACGTCGTGTTGAGTTTTATTAAATCAATTCAATTCAACGTAATATGAGCAATTGTTATCACGTGTGGCTCAACATAGCCGTTGCGTGGTCGGGGTATTTGGCTTCACATCTAATTTATAATTTCATTTGGTCCTTGTCAGTTCATCTTAGAATTATTCTTATGTGCTCCTGAATAGGTGTTGCGATCAATTGTCTTATGGTTTCGTTTTATTTGAATAATAGAATTAAAGACAATTTAATAATATTAGAATTATAGCTTCTTGCTGGGACCCCCGATTCTCATCGGATCCTCCCATCTGATAGTTCCCTCGTTGCGGGCTATGATGATTCCGCCTTCTCATTGGAGTCGTCGATAATTTTCTCGATTCGTGCGGGCATGATTGGAGTAATTTTATTAGACTAATTAAATGATCACGTTTGCACATTCGCTTTATTATTTATATGCCGGTGACTGTTGGTATGGATTGATTATTGTGATTTCAGCAACTGGTTACGTGGCAAGTCGTTCTACTTGTGTTGTGCCTAATTGATTTATTTGATTTCATTTCTGTTTGTTCTTCATTTCATATCCACTCCTACATTTGGTGGTTAGACAATTTCTATGTGCAGTGGGAATGTATGTTCTGCTCAGTACATTTAATTGCTATGTTGATCCACATTCGTCTGTGCTGTTAAACAGAAGATTAAATTCATTCATACTACGTGGATTAATTCTGTTCAAACGAGATTATTTATATACTAGTATATAGCCGATATAGTCTTGGAGGGTAACTATTCTCATTGAATCCTCAAATCAATTATCAAGTTATGTAATTATTTCAATCTATCGGATTGATCATTGGTATCACGATTTCTTATTCGCTTCTCAGATTGTGATCAATGGTTACAATTCACTGGATCCGGATTTGCCATATTTAATGGAAGATCCTTGATCTGATACTTTCTGGATTCAAAGATCTCTATGCAAACAGTCAGATGTTATCCATGACTCAAATTCGATGTTCCTCCTCATGCACGATCATTTGAGCTAACTGCTTGAATGGATATTGACTTTACATTACTACTATACTATTGTTGGGCCAGAACACAAACGGCCTTGTGAATGTTTAAATGAATCGGTAACACACACGCAAATATAACATGCAAATTTAAATTCAAAACCTATTAAAACATCAATTAAACCCTATCAAATATGAGAAAGAAGATAATTACATATAAAATAATAAACACAAAAATAAATTAAAATAATAACAAAATGCAACAAGATCCGCACGATATAAATATAAACATAACACGAAAACCAAACAAATTCGACCGAAATTTGATAATTTAACAAAAAATGAAAAAATTTCATGAAAATGAAATTAAAATCAAAGAATTTGAATTAGAAATAATTCAATAAAAATTTCAAATAAAAAATTATCAAATTAAATTAAAAAATAATAAAAATTAAGATTAGAATACACTAGAAAATCCCAAGGTCGAATTTTGCTTTACTAAATCAAAAAGAACACGCAAGGTTAATGCCAAAAAATAGGTATATATACCGATTCATTTTTACACAATTTTAATCGTTATTAAATCGTTTTAAATTGTTTTTACTACTAAAACAGTTTCTTAAAAATCTATTTTACTAGGTGAGTGAGAGTTTTATTTGGAAACTCTCTCCATGTCGCATCCTCGCAATCTCGATAGAGCTCTGCTTGGATGTCGGCGTGGGGAAAGTGGTATTTTGTATGAATTTCGTTATGGACAAGTAATTGTTATATTGTTTTTAATATTAATAAAGTATTTATAATGCATAAAATCATTTTGTTTTCATTAATTATTCGTTAATTGTCGAAATTTTCCGGCCCACAGCCAAGACACATCGCAAGTCAGTTAAAATCAGAAATGTTATTCAGATTTGTGTAAGTGCGTGGAATATCGCTGATGATCTGTGCCCGTGAAGACCCGGCGTGCGGAACGTCAATATTATCCTATATAGAAGAAAGGAGAAATAAGGAAGTGGTCTTTTGGTTACTTCCTCGTTTCTCGATTTCTTTAAAATCGACCTAAATTATTCTACACACGGCTCAAAATCACCACACTGAGTAGTCCAGTGGGCACTCATTAATTATAATATGAATACAACGCGCCTAAGGTCAACTAAGGGAAAGGTGACGGGTAATCGAAAATGGAATCGTCGTTATAAACTAAAACTTAATTTTAAATGTGAATTAATAATTATGAATTTCAATAGGTTAATATGGATTTGGAGCAGCCCTAAATTATTACGCGACAATCATAACTTTATGGTAATTAGATCCTACTAAATTGGATTGCGATAGATCATGAACACCCGTAATCGTCCGAAATTCGATAAGTGTACTTTAAGGAAACCGAAGTAAAAGAATTTTTTTTGATGCATTACGCTTATATCAATACAATAATAGTTTACGAACAATCCGTAGATTTATAATGCCGCTTTAGTCGTTCAAATCATTTGAAGTAACCAAG
Organism: Schmidtea mediterranea; assembly: GCA_022537955.1. Lineage (NCBI taxonomy): Eukaryota > Metazoa > Platyhelminthes > Tricladida > Dugesiidae > Schmidtea > Schmidtea mediterranea. The sequence continues at coordinate 123,695,359 of CM039679.1, forward strand.
ATTTCTATAGCCCTTACAAGCTCTTAACTACCCCGCAGGGAGCAATGTTAATATATAGATAATCGTAAGCAAAGACAATTAATTAAACCAGCGAATACCCTAGTAACATTAAATTAGTATCAGTCAAAGGCAGAATAGTTTGGCATGAGAATTTAGGGAGTAAAAATCAAGACTCAAAGTTCCTTAATCAATTTACCGAATTCCGAACCCAACACAACTTTCATTCCCACTGACAGACTGATATATTGGAATTAATTATGAACTTACTAAATAGAAAAAAGTTTTCCCATAATTTAAATAAGTATAAGGAAAAGAAAGACCCATATTAAATTACCAAAATCGTAACATACAAACTATCAAAATACCCAAAATAAAACATAAAGAAAAAATTAAAATTGTAAACCTAAAGAAATAAAACATCCAAAATAAAATTGTAAATCCAAAAATAAAAATATCAAAAAATCAAGTTGTAAACCCAGAGATCCGGAGAGTCATAAAAACTTAATTTCCAGTTCCCTCAAATGAATAGCAATCCATACGTCCCGAAGATGACAAGACCTCAACCCTGCCCACTTTTGTTCTAGACTCACGATTCACCTAAACTGTAATGATTAATTCGAAAAAACCCAATATCGGAATCATAATAACACCAGATAATAGTAACCACATGAACAAAAATAAATTAACCTACTAACACCAATTTCAGAGAGACTACCCAACCACCCCATTAACGTATAATCGCTCATGGATGAAGAAATAGAGGGGGATTTCCAATATAGTCTTCCGTCTAATCGATGCCCACTACGAGTCTGATCTGAAAGAGAAATTTTATAAAATTACCCAAAACTTTTCAACAATACCCATAATATTTTTCTACCAAAATAAGTAACTGACTTCAGTTGAGCAGGTGTGAATCTAAAAATGAATAAAAGAAAATTAAATTGGAAACAATACAGATATAAACTCATTAATGGTTAAGCCATGAACTATTAACTTAACGAATCAATAAATTAAATATAACTAAAATAAACAAACCTGATTAGTAACCACCCGATCGCACCACTATCAATATTAGGCTTTGGCACACCAGGTAGATCTCCAAATAAGCTGTCGCACCCCATAGCGATTTCATTTCCTGGTGGATAATTTCATGATTAAGAGATTAGGAAAAATCAATTACTTGCACGCCATCATGGTATTGAAAATTCTCATAGAAGTAGCAGATATCGCACACACCATCAGGCAAAGTGTGATTACACTGGTGGACAAGCACTGGACACACCCACCCACAGTGATTTGAATATAAACATACCGATCAGCATTCTTGGAATAGTGTATTAAATATGATTCCACATCAAGTTTTACATAATTGGAATGCCTCACCCAGAACATCTAGCGAGGGAATGGTACTGGATCCCGATTCACAGATTGCAGGTAAAAAATTCATACGATATTTTTTTGGATATTATTAACTTCGCAGATTTATAATCAAATTTTATCAATTTAATTATTCATAAGTCAATACATGGTTACATTTTGAAAATGTATGAGCATTTACATTTAGTTTTAATTACAAATTTCTAATTAAAATTTTGAGTTTCTATTAACTCTTTAAAGAATGTGACAAATAGTTATGCCACCAAAATTTAAATCCTTTTCATCGTTAATTAACACGTTTTCCTAAACATTAGGCAGAATTATGATTGACCACCCATGGTAGACTAAAATATTTTTCTCGACTCTACAAACTGAATCAAATTATGTGTTTCTTAAAATTTAAAAATACAATGCCTTATAAAGAGTTATGTCAAATGTAAAAAGTAGGAGTTATAACAGCGTGAGGTTCATTTCACCAACATGGGATTTTGGATGATCAATCCAACAAGTTACTTTATTGACCAAAATTATAATTATAATTATAATTAAAATTACGCAATAACAATAAGGTAAAAGGGGAAAACCTTTGTTATTACAAACGTCTAAATAATTCCGGCACAAAACAAAATAGTGATTAGAGATGGAAATCCAGTAACCTGGTAATTTTTCTTTTCTTTTTTCGTGTATTCGGTATCTGAAATGGAGTGAATGAACCAGTGATATCAAAATAAAATCGAACCCAGTATCTTGTGCCTCGTGAGCCCGAATAATCGATAAGAGATTATTATTTTGCAAAAATCACAACAAGCAGCATAACTAGAAAAAATTATTTTTACAATTCCTATTAAATAAATATCAGAAATATTGTATGAAGTATGCTTTATTAAACTTTATCAAACTAGGTTCATTAAATTGTATTACATGTGTTAAAATTTCTTTTTCCTTTTTTTTTGTTTGTAATTATTTCCATATTAAATGAACTCTTCTAATCACAATCCTTATTCAGGAAGATCCGGACCGATGGTCTATGTCCCTACCCACGTTGCCGATCGATGGAGGCAAGCATGGAGACAATTCAGTCAAGACAGATGCCCCGAGCTTTCCCCACCGGAATCCCGACAGCTCAGCTGGCAATCGGGGGAAAATAACCACAACCCATGGCTGTCTGACCAACAATGGGAGGAGTGGAGCCCGGCTTGGGAGATCCGCGACGGGAGGACCAACGACCACCAGGAGGACCTCAGCAGACCCAAAGTTACTCGGGTTCGCAACACGAAGTGACCCGTGATGATATTTTCCAACTGTTCTAAGGAAGAATGGGTGGAGAAGGGGTTCACAGAATCCTGAACCCGTCGTTCCATGATGGGGACACTCTAGTCTGACCTAACATCATTAATGTGGTTAAATGTTTCCTAAATAAATAGCCTGTCACCTTAGAAGGCCTTTTTTGGTTTGTTTGATTGTTTTAATAGGAAAATTTTACTTATGTTTAATAATACGCATACTAAGCAATTCTGAGTCATTAACTAATAATTTAATTGTCATTAATTATAGCAATGGACCCCTTACAATTATTACGGACGAAACTGGCCCATGCCCAGCAAACCAATAAAGCTCTATACGACCAAATTATTCAATTAACTCGGGAAATTCAGCAAACGAAAGCCACCTGGGTGGACCCGACTAAGATCAAACCACTACGTCAAAGGCTCACCGCGGCTCAAAAGGGGTGGGCAGATGAAAAACAAATGAATCAAAATTTCAGAACACAGATACGGGGCTGGAGGTTGCCTTGTCCGCCAGTCAGGAAGAAGCGGCCGTAACTTAACCTCTCGTTTTCGCCCCGGCTCAGTTAGCTTACCGTGAGTCGGTGGCCACTCCACCATTGGCCTCAACCCCAGCTACAGCAATAACCACTAGCTATCGTCCAGGACGCAAGGAACGAGCCAAACGCTGAGCCGCGCGATTGTTAAAAAGGCCTAAATAACATTCAAATGCGTTGTAGTCTGTAAATGATACATTTTTTGTTATATAATTACATCAATCTTATGTGTGCTTTAGTCCAAAATCTTGGTAGAATCCCTGTTATTTCATATTGAACTCCAACATTAAAATTCACGACCTAAGGGGGACCAATCATCAAAAATCGAGCATACGTCTTCTAATGACAGCTCGTTGGACCCAAGGATTGTCCGAGCAATTACAGCATTAGTAATAACGCTCACTTTTTGCGGACAATCCACCCACTCGAACACATTTCCAACGTTGCCTAGCAAAGGGTGCCGAGTGGTATCTAGGAACATTTATATGGCGTTACTGGGGTAACCTTAGGAGGATTTAAACAAACATCGATACCCAGAAACCCACCACTATGGATATTCGCCACTGTTTGTTTAATGATCTGTTCATCACGATTCTTAGGAAGAACTTGATCTTACCTTTTATCACTTATTCTTGTTTTCTTTGGGAATTGATTTTTCAATTGATCGGATAATTATGTAATTGTCTATTTGATTTTTCTTATTTTAGCTATTTGCGAGTTATCATTGATATCGGTTTATTATTATTATTATTTATAACTTAGATCGTTATTTACTTTTATGATTTATAACCTTCGCGATTTGGTGTTAGTATTACTCTTAATTTAATGGCACAAATGTTGAAATTATCTATGTTCAATTATTTAATAGAATTCCGTCGATCTGATGGTTAACGCCTAAGTATATCGTGTGTGGTTTTGATTTTTCGAGCTATCATAGGGGGCTATCGTTATAGTTTATGGTCTAGTGATCGAGAGATTGAGTTAGTTTTTGCCAATCTAATTTCTGCATGAGTATTACGATTACAAGGTTCAAATTCGAGGTCTAATCTTGGGTCAACTTCGTTTAATTTGATTTTGTCATGAATATCGTCGTCAAGATTTTGGATCGTAACGGTAGCTATTAGGTTTGTTTCGTAATTTTATCTCGATGGAAAGATTAACTTCAACAAGATTTAAACTGATTTTAAGTTTTATCTCTTCAATGTAACTCTCTTTTCATTAAATTTATCTGTCTTGACTTTCATTAAGATACTTTATTTTATCCTTTCCCACACTCCATTCCTTATTTGACTTTAGGGTAGATATGTTAATATTATGATTTTATGAGTGTCCACTGGACTACTCGGTGTTTATGATTTTAAGCCGATATGAATTAGGAATTTTAGTTCTATTTTATAGGGAATGGGTAATGAAGGAGCAGCCAAAAGACTACCCCCTCACCTTCCCATTCCCCCTATAACGGATAACATAACATCATTGGTATAATCATGGCATAAATAGTACAAATAACATTTTCTCACACAAGCGTCAAGTAGTGCTTACGTTTAAGTTGTTTGAACGCTGTATGGAAAAGTTCAAATCTGTCTGTTTGAATAAGTTTTTTCGTTAAAACGAGTCAAAATAAGATTTTCGGTTCAAAAACTGATTCGCTCTGTTAAAACAGGTTAAAATTCTGTGAAAATGAATTGGTATATATACCTATTCTGTGACCCTAATCTTGCTTGTAAAATTTAATGCAGTAAAACAAAATTTGACTTTGAGCTTATATGTATAATTTAACTCTAATTTTATTATTTTTATGATTTAATTTGGCAATTCATTTCTTTCGTTTTTAATTGAATTACTTCCAATTAAAATCTTTTAATTTCTCCTTTACTTTTCATTAACTCTTGTTCTTTTAAATAATTTGTCAATTTTCGGTCAAATTTCTGTGTTTTCTTGTTATTTATATGTTTATTTCGTGCGGCTCTTGTTGCATTTTGTTATTATTTTAATTTATTTTTATGTTTTCGATTTTATATTTTAATTGTTTCTTTCTCGTATTTTAAAGTGGTTATTTGATGTTTTATGGGTCTGACTTTAAATCTGCGTGTTATGTTTGCGTGCTGTTACCAATTCATTTAAATAAAACTCTGTTCTGGCGCAACATTACCATTGGCTGTTTTAGGTATGTAAATTTTCCGGTGGTTTTAGAGTTAAATTATACTTAACCAATTTCCAAATTCAACTTACGTAACTCAGTTGTTGCTTTACTTGAATAACTAAAAAAATGTAATTTTTAATTTTATGTGTATTTATATAAGATTTGGAACTTAGTAAATGGTGGGTTACAGGGTTTCGTTATTTGCTTATCTTCATGGTTGCCCTAGTAACGCCATACAAAATGATGTTAATTGCCACTTGGCACCCGTTGCTAGGCAACGTTGGTAATGTGTTCAAGTGGTGGGTTGCCCGCAAAAATTGAGTATTATTGCTAGTACTGTAATTGCTCGGACAACCCTCGGGTTCACGAGCTGTCGATAGAAGACCTATGCTCGCTTAGCTCTGTCCCATGTAGAAGTAAATTCATGATCGAATGTGGCGAGATGATCTAAAGCTGCGAGGCGAGTACTCATAACAACGTCTGCGTGTAAGTGCCCTTAGGAAATACTTTAACTGTAAGTACAACTATTTTATTGAAATAAACAGAAATATGAAATTATAAGAAGTTAATGGGACGGTTTCGATTGTTGTGCAGCTCGGCGTCGAGCACGTTCTTTGCGTCCCGGCCGACGATTTATTGGTTGAGTTGTGGACTGATCTACTGGTTGAGGATTCTTCTGCACCATCTGGGACGGGGCGAATACGAGCGGGTAGGTGACCGCTTCCCCCTCCCGACAAACTGCTAGGGCTACTTCTAGTCCTCGTATTTGGGTGCGCAGGCTCTGATTGAGCTGTCGCTCTTCCGCCCAACCTTTCTGTGCTGCAGATAGTCGGTGATATAATGTTTTAACTCTTTTCAGATCCGACCAAGTCGCTTTGATCTGTTGGACCTCTCTCGTCATCTGGAGTATTTGGTGAAGGAGGTCCGTATTTGCGTTCCTTATACGGTTTAGTTCCGCTTGCAAAATTTGACTGGTGGCCATAACTACAACGGATAAGTTCGTTAAATTTGACTCTAGTAATTTATATAGTTATAATTATCGTAAACATATCGATTGAAACGGATATTCTCAGGCACATGATTAAACGCAAAGACAGGGTAACGAACATTTCTTTTTTCAACAACAAAAAAAAATCAAAGCTAATCCGTATTTATCATTAGTGTTCCTGGCATTTCTATTTTCCATGAAACGATCTCTTTCGGCTCTTTCTCGGAGGAACCACGGGGTATGGGCGTCGGATATCGCGGACTGGGCGAGGTGGGTAGGCTTCTGCAATTCGCCCGGCGAGGATGTCATCTTCTACGTTGGCGAGGTACATCCTCGCCTTGACCACCTGTAGGTCCACCTGCTCCTGCACCCGTTCCCATTGGGTGAGGAGGTTTCGCGCGTGGATATAAGATTCTGCTGCCGGGTATTGTTGCCCGGCGAGTCCGCATGGGTCACTTTTTAGGCCCAGTATCCTCCAAGTAGTGGGATAAGGCCACTGTTGTTGAATCTTATTGAATATTTCTGTAGTTGTCGGGGCTCCTGCCCTTCCCTGGTGTTCCGTTCCTTGGCTGGCAATTTGTTCGTGCGGCATGTCTAAAATATCATCATTATCCGATTCAAATAATTCATCCACGTTAGATCAAAATCAAATGGATGGTGCCTATGTTATTGTTAGTGGAGTTATCTAGATTTAAACATATCGAATGCGGTAAGTGCTAATCATTACTACAATCTTTGGCAAATGGAATAGGCTGTGCAACTATGAATCCTGGGAAGCTATTTAGTTGACCACGCTTTCCTCCCGGCACTCCTGTAGATTCTATTTTAGTGGTTGCCCGAATTGCGAGACGTTGGGGAAATTCCGCTGCTATATTAACGAGTGAGTCGATATTTACAATCTATCGGGTATTCATGTTTATCAAGTCAGAGTTTGTCGCGCGTATGGTGGTGCTATTTATTCGAATTCATTTAAAGGTTATTGAATACCTAGCATTGGATAATATTGTAACAATTGATTTTAAATTTTAATAGGTATAAGGCTTATCATTTTTTGGGGTGTGTTTAATACTTGTTAAACACATAACATCAATTAAAAATTATTTCGAAATTTGCTATAGTTTGAGAGTTGACGTTGAATGAGATAAATTTTTCAGATTTGCCAACTTACGATATGGATAGGCATTACATCGACTTTAACGTGTCTATTTCCGTAATGGTGTTTAACGAATTGTATTTACAATTTGTATGACATCAACAAAGTGGACTTTAGCAAGATTTATCTTAACTTGGGCATTCGTTTCTACATTCGTTATGTTTCGAAATGTGCCGTAATGCTTAGCTGACCTTCGCCCTAGATTATCTCACTAGCGTGGGGCGTCCACATCCGCTATCTAATGCGAATGCGTTAGTAAATGACGTTTGATCTGTTTATCCGGTACGTCTAATGTCGACGGAAATTTCCATCTCTCGGATCGTATTTGTTTACTAAAATTTGGACTTACAGTTTCCGATCGATTCGTTTACTATTTCGGATGACTTTGGTTATTTATTAACTACTTTCTGATATTATATCGTGACATCTACGATGGGCGTGCGCGGTTATGGGCGATTTTGGAATATGTTAGGTACGTCTGTTACTCTTATTAAACATTTTATTGCCTAACTTTAGGAAAAACCGGTGTCTTTGATCTCCTTATGGTATTCCAAAATATTCAATCATTTCAAGGAAGACTTATCTGTTTGATTCTCATCCTATGCACATTAACGTTTCGTTTCGAATTCGTATTGGACATTTTGTTATGTTGTTACGTCATTTTTGCTTGCGAATATAATGTGGATTACTTAAATGATGCAGGCTGTTATGAATTTTTCGGGTGGGAGATATAGTCATGATTCTCAATATCGTCAGGTTCTTAGTAAATTTTTGATAATATTACACTACTATCTTTATCCTATGTCAACGATTCTTATGAATTTTCGTGTTAATCGATTTAGCTATCTTAATTCCTTTTAAGCGATTTATTTATTTTGGTTTACCTTTGACTAACGAGTCGATTTACGACCAATTTTATTCTATCCTTATACTCTTCATTTTATATTTAATTTAGTTTCAAACAATAAATTATTTTTAAATTGAGTTTTATTTTAAATCAATGGATTTTTGTTAATCTTACTCAACAATTACTTTGCTGTCATTAGATTAAATTATGTTAATTGAATCAACGAATTTCTCAGTTTTTATCAATAGTTGCCCTACTTTTAGACCATGAATTACCTTATGTTGAATCATAGGATTAGTTCGTTTTAATCAATAACTACTTTACTTAATTTAATGTAATGATTTCTTACTAATTTACCAGTGATTTCAATTAATTTGTCTCAAATACGAATTTAATTTACTTTTAGCCATAAGTTTAATTTATTTCAAAATATGAGTTTATTTTACTTTTAGTAATAAGTGTGATCTAGTTTATTTCAACATTAATTTAAGTTATTTTTAGTAATAAGTTTTATCTACTTTATTTCAGGTTATGAATTTAATTTACTTTTAGTAATAAGTTTTTATTAGTTTCAACATTAATCTAATTTACTTTTAGAAATGAGTTTTTATTAATTTAATTTACTTTTAGAAATGAGTTTTATTAATTTAATTTACTTTTAGAAATAAGTTTTATCTAATTTATCTCAAAGTATTAGCTATATCAATGATTTCGATTTCATTTTTATCCCCGTACCCTTTCCTTTTAATAGATCTTAGGCGTACATTGTGTTTATATTATATTTACTGAGTGCCCACTGGACTACTCGATGTGATGATTTTGAGCCGTGTGTAATATAAATCTTTGGTCGATTTTAAAGAAATAAGAAACGAGGAAGCAGCCAGAGACATTCTTCCTTATTTCTCGTTTCTTCTATAGGGATAATATTGACGTTACGACCCCTGCGTTCCTCACGCTAAGTCTTCACGGGTACATATCATTGGCGATCTTCCACGCACTTACATGAATCTGTACTATGTAGATTTTGCTTTCTTGCGTTATGTGTTGGCTGTGGGCCGGAAAAATTTCGACAGAATTAATTTTAGTTTAGATAAATATATAAAACAATTTATTAATGTTAATAATATTTATTAATTATACACAAATAAACATAATTACCATCCAATGACAATCCAAATAAAAATGGCATAATATTGCATAAAATAAAAATACCTCTCCCCCCACGCCGACATCCAAGCAGAGCTCTGCCGAGGTTGCAAGAATGTGACGTGAAGAGAGGGCTCCAAAATAAACGTTTCTCACCTAAAACGAGATTTCCAAGGTAATTTGAAAATAGTTTTTAAAATAGTTTTAAAGTTTCAAAACGGTTTCACAAACGATTTCAAAATGGTTTTATGGTTTTAAAAACGTTTTTTTTTAATGTGAAAATGGATCAGTATTTATACCTATTTTCTGTCCCTAACCTCGCGTGTTAAATTTGATGCAGTAAAACAAAATTCGACCTTGTTATTTTCTAGTGAATTCTATTCTTTAATTTTATTATTTTTTGATTTATTTTTATAATTTTTTGTTTAGAATTTTTATTGAATTATTACTAATTCAAATTTTTCGATTTAAATTTCACTTTAATGAACTTTTATTAATTTTTCAATTTTTGTCGAATTTGTTGTGTTTTCTTGTTATATTTGTGTTGGTATCGTGCGGATCTTGGTGCGCTTTGTTATTATTTTAATTTATTTTTATGTTTATTATTTTATTTTTAATTCTCTTTTTTTCTCATATTTGGTAGGGTTTACTTGGTGTTTAATAGGTTTATTTAAATTTGCATGTTATATTTGCATGTGTGTTACTGATCCATTAAAACATTCCTCAAGGCCGTCTATGTTTTGGCCCAACATAAATAAAAATAGTTTCCTCGGTTTTATTTTACAACGTAACAGGTTTTTTCTAATTATCTATTACATCTAAATATTGTTTTATGTAGATTTCAATTCTGTCCTCCGTTCCAAATTAATTATCATAATATATTCAATTGTTCTGACAAAATTATTTTACCTATTTCGTTGATAACTCGACATTGTTTAAAAGTATTATTTAAGAATATTTAAAATTCAATCAGTTTAAAAATTGATTTGTGCTTTTCTTTAATTTCAAGCTGAATTTCTTATATCTAGCAAAATGAGTGGAGTATTCGTTGTAGGAATCGGAATGACAAAAGTTAGTTTGAATATAAATTAAGTTATTTTTGACAAAATAAATTAGTTTCTTAAGCCATCTGAAGACATTGATTATCCTGATTTAGTGAAAGAAGCAGGTTCATGAACTTCAAAATAAATTTAATCAATTCATTAATAATAATTAGTGGGAAAATGCCTTAAAGACTGTAATATTAACTTTGCAGACATTGATCATGGAATTTGTAGTTATGTTTATGGTATGTGTTCTATTGAATGCTGTCAAATTTAAATACTTATAGGAGATAGCACGTGCGGTCAAAATGCTTTATATAACATTGGAATGACTGGAATTCCAATAATAAATGTATTCCATATTTTTTTATAGATATGTATTATTATGATATTAAAATAATTTCGAATGTTTAAAATAATTTCTGGTTTTTGATAATTTTAAACTTATGAATTTGAACATGATTACACATTATTTGATTGAATTGATATTTTAATGTAAACTTTAAAGCAATCAAAACTGAATTGAAAGACTTATGCCATTTTACACTATTATTAGATAGGGTCAAATACAGAAACTTACCAGAGGTGTACTTTGGAATTATATCCAGTAGACTGTCTAAATTAATTAACATGTGCTTTATTGTTTATAATATATCATTCTCCCTTTGATATGCATATCATGTTTGTTAATTGCAATAATCAAATTGTAATAATTCCAAAAACTTATTTAAAAAATATTAATTCATAATATTATTTAAATATATTTCAGAAGCTTCTATAATTTTTTCGATGAACTACTGTTTCAAACGTACATTTCAATATACTATATAAATTTTTATATATATATATAATATTGAAAATAAATTCAAAACCCGTAGGCTATGAGAATTTATGCAAAACTTGTAACCAAGGTCGCAAATTTGGAACTGCCAAAAAATACATAAAACTTTATTTTTTGCCAAGAAGTTTATTTAAAGTCAAATATTATAGTTTTCAGATAGCAATTTAATATGATTATTAATACGTTTATTTTGTGAGTCGCCACTGGATTCGCCACGGTTTGTTCCACTCTGATAACGCTTTTTCATTTGTGAACAATCTGAGCTTTTCTATTACTTGAGTGTTAATTTCTTGATGAATGTCATGAACAAAATGCTGTGCATGAATAATCTCTTCCTGCTGATATACTCCATTGTTCAATTGATTTACATTTGCGTATCCACCTCATGCATCATTGATAACTATACTTCCAGGTAAAACATGATTAATAATAATGCCTTCATTAGTCTAAGCATCTTCTAATTTGTTGATCTACTTCTAACGACGAATAAATTCGCGATTATATTTCCTGCGGAAGAAATAACTTTCGTCGATTTCCATATACATTGGCTCATCATTATGATCAAAGTTACAGAGTTGTGTATTCTTAGAACCAATTGCTGCATTCGATGCTGAAGTTGTTGTAATTTACCATTGTATCAGAATTTGCAATGTGGTCAAACATTATGAAGTGTCTTGATTCTAATACGAATATCAAGAAGAACATCAGCATAAGTTTACGAAAGAAAGAATAAGTGCGTATAGTTGTTCCGGTTTTGCGATTGTGACAGTTCTGTTGATTAAGTACGACGAACCAAAGCCATTGTACGGTAACAGCTTCCGCAGTTATGGTTAGTAGGGAATTGTGTATCATCTAGCGTATATTTTAGTACCATTTTTTAGTACTTTCTTAATTTCACATTTCAAATAAAGCATAATATTATGTCTAATTATTTATTATTTAAATTTAATTTAATTTTTTAATTACAGTGGTACCTCAGTTTACAAACATCTCTGTTTACAAACAAAAATTTTTGAAAAATCTTAACCAATTTTGTCTCGATTTACGAACATGCTTCAGTTTACTAACATCAAAATATAAAATGACAAAGCTTAGATATTTAAAATTTTTAGTGTTTAAATAAACAATTTTAATATGAAATATTTTAAAACATATTAAATAACTTTAAATAAATACATGTTGTGATATTTATTGTAATTAATAGTTAATCTTAATAATTTAATACATGGTTTTCCTTCATTGCATAAATTTTATTGATAAAGCATGGATTGGTGTTACTTATCGTACCTTGAACAAGGCGTGGGAAAAACTTTTGCCGAATTGTTTGATAAAAATATGTGTTGGTCCTTATGAAGTCATGTCCAAAGTTGATGCAGTAAAAGATATCGTGTCAATGGCCGAAAACATGGGGTTTAGAAGTAAACAATGTTGATGTAGAGGATGTATTAGACTCAGACGAAAATTATACCACAGAAGACATTCAAATGCTTTTGTGCGAGAAGTAAGGTGTGTTTAAAAGGGATATGTTATTTGATGCTGAACAAGAAGAATATATCACAAGTGCTACCATCAAAGACATTTGCAATAAATTCACCGAAGTACTTAAATTCGTTGAAAAGTATCATCCAAACAAATTTGATGTAAACTGATTAATTAATATTATGAATGATAATGTAATATCATATTTTCAAGAGACTCTAAAAAGAAGAAAAATACAGACTACTCTCGATACATTTTTGACAAGAATCTCAGAAGAAAAAGAACCCAAGAATCAAAGAAAAACCATTTATGAAATTAATGTTGAAAAAAAGTACCCTTTGCAGCAGTAAATTGTTTTGACCTAAATAAAATTGTTTCTTTTTAAAACCTATTATTTATAAAAATATATAACAATACGATATTTTTTACACGCTAAATTAAAAATACTTTATAGCAAAACCTCGGTTTACGAACAAAAATTTATATATTGGAACGAATTAATTGCATTTCCATACAATTTCTATTGTAATGGATGCTCTTGTTAACGCACAATTCGGTTTACGAACACAATCTTGGAACGGATTAAGTTCGTAAACTGAGGTACCACTGTACTTTATTTATTTATTTTTATATTTATTTAAGGCCGTATTATGCAAATGTCAAAATCATATTACATGATTTTCATTTTTAATTAAGTGAGCGCCATTTTGAATTTTTTTAATAGTCAAAAAACATCAATTCTAGGGCCATAATTAACGAAACATTATTAATTAATGGTAAACAATTAAAGAAAGCATGATTATGGATACTTTGGCGTGTTTTTTCATTGAAAAGCGTTTGGATGGGTCATAATTTCAGTTTTTGGACATTTGATGTTTTAATGGTCAGAAATTAGCAGAAAGTATGATTAATGGGTGAAATAGGCCTGGATGGAGTCAAAATAAATATGACAATGAATTTAATAGAAGGAAGTTCCAAAAATAATCAAAATTTAAAAATAATTTATCTGAATTAAATTAAAATTATTTTAAAAATTAAAGTTTGTTTGAAAAAATAAACAATATTAATAGTTTTTTCTATTCTACCGAACGATAACACGAAAACTGTTGTAAATATTTTGTAAAATTTGGATTATTTCAAAATTCGATTTTAGGAATTGAATGAGAAAACTCTGCGTCAATATACTGACATTTTATAAGTGCTTTGAAACCTATGTATAATGCATGTTACTAATGAAAGATTCTCAATGTCTCACCAAAAACTTTGTCACATTAAACATGTATTTTTTGTCAATATTTCCACATATTTAAAGCTTACATCCATATTTTACTTTGTTTATGTTTGTGTTCAGTTTACTTTTTTATCACTTTTTCTATTTCTATAATAAATGTGTTTATTTATTGGAAGATTAAAACTCAACATAGCTAAGTTTGTGTTTCTATAATATAAATTTATTGATTTATTTATTGAGTTTATTAAGCTTATTCATTGCAAACAGATGAAATATTTTGAGCTAATTAATTTGTAGAAATCCTTTTGCCTTATACTATGGGGAAAATTAGATTTTGCAAATATAATCTTGTTAATTATTAAAATATAATTTCAATATAAATATACTAGCATCACTGACTGCGTTTGGGGTTTTAACCTTGCTATACTGTAAAAGAAGTGTAAAAATTAATTTATCCTTATTTAAAGTAATCAGATATTTTTTATTGAAACGTGAAACTTGTTCAAATCAAAATTGAAAAACCCCTTAACACATTTAAGGGACAGAAATTTATTTCTAGTAAATTAATAAAGCAAAATATTTTTTGAACCACAAATGATTTGATACCAGGTTTATTGCTGCTTAATAAGAAGTAGGAGAAACAGAAATTTTTTGAAAATGTTAAGATTTAATTGCGAAAATTTTAAAAGCGTTACATAACTAATGCTTAACTGAATTAACCAAAGGGCTGCCATCTAGTTAGTTTTTATGAAGTGAAAAGATGGTAAATAGACAGGCTAAGTTTTTTTTTCTTATAAGATTATTTATTTTTTATTATATATATATGTTTGCTAGAAAACTTAATAGCGCCTAAATTACTTTTGAATATTTTATTAATTTAAATCATTATTTCATGTCAGGTTAATAATAACTGTGCCAGTGGTTCATCCGGAATATATTTGGCACATGGTTTAATAAAGTCAGGCATGTCTAATTGCACGATTGTAGTTGGGTTTGAAAAAATGCAAAAAGGTTCTTTAACCAGCGTGGTATTGAAATTAATTTTTTAAATTTTATTCCTTTAAATTCTACTTCCCAGTTCAATGATCGAGCTAATCCAATGGAGAAGCACGTTGATATTTTGGTGAATAATTTCGGTTTTGAAAGTTCACCAGTTGTATCTCAATTGTTCGGAAATGCTGGTCGTGAACACATGAAAAAATATGGTAGAAATTACATATAGAACTAGAGTTTATGTAGTATTTTTAAATTATAGTTTAACTAAGCTAATAAATAATATTTTTAAAAAATTATATATTAAACTTTCACTTTTATTAAATATTATTGCGATATCAAAATTTATTAATATATTATTTTAGACTGTTTATTAATGTTTTGTTTTAAATTTACCACGAAATAAAATTCTAATAGATAATATAGAAACGAAATGAAAATAAAAAATTTAAGGGTAAATATTCAAAATTAAAACATCGAAAAATCCAATGTTTACAAAATTCTTCTAGAAAAACTCTAGCACAATCCAAGAAAATCTAATTTAACACTAATAAACAAACTCTTCATATTTCTATTAATTAATTCCAAAATTAAAAAATTTACAAAATCAATGGGCATACTGAAGCAACACCTAAGAAATTACTAATAAAGACGCACACAATCGTTAACAACATACTGCGCACACAGACACGTAACATAAAAAGTTGAAAACAGGGCTGAGCAGATTAACACATTTCATAATTTATTTCCCTTTAAAATTTGAAATCCATCAAATTTACGGGTTGGATAAATCTAGTTTTAACATATATATATATATATATACTATTTCTTAAATAACCTTACTGTTTATTAAATCATAACTCTTCTCTTTAACATCATCTTCCTTTCAATATACAACTTTCATTTCTGTGCCTCTAAAACCAAAATTTAAGAAATTCTAACATCAAATCTTTTATTTTGGTTGTGTTATTCTTTATAGAGGTGCTTTTATTTTTCGAAAAATATTTTCAACAAATCTTTTAAGATGATGTAATTTTCATTGTAATTTTCAACTTATCAAAATTTCCAGTGAACTTTTTGAATTTTGATTGTTTTTCTCCTGAATCGCGCCTGTGTGCGCAATTTAGAATTTTGGAACTATTGATGTTATGAAACTCTGAATTATTCTATTTATTAGTTTTTGTTTATCCACATGGAAGAGGTTTTGTTCAAACTTTGAGTTTTTAAATTTTCATTCGTGCTAGAATTCTAGAAGAAATAAAATTTGAATTATAATAAAAGTTTTGGAATTTTGTTTCTATGATTTCATTCTTTTGGAATTATATTTCTCTTTTGTCAATTGCTGGTCGAACATGACATCAAGTTTTTATGATTGGAATGTGTCAAAAGGGTAGCTATGTTTATAACAAGACTAAGAGACATATCTTAACTTTGGAATTAACGAATTAACACGGTATTGGATAAAATTGTAATGATATGGAGAATATCTGGAATCGATCAATTTACAATGAGTTTAGAACAGCATCAGAAGAACAATAAGTTTTGTTGAATGAAGCGCCATTGAATCTCAAGATAAAGTATGAAAAGATGATTCAAATTATGTTTGAGACGATGAATTCACCAGCTATGTATATGGCTAAGCAAACAGTTCTTTCTTTGTATGCGCCTTGGCGTGTAACGGGTATCGTTTTGAAGTATGAAGGTAGAGTATCAAATACTGTGCCAATTTATGAAGATTATGCGTTATCTCATGCAGTTTGCAGAATGAATTTGGTGGCAAAAGATTTGACAGATTATTTGATGAAAATTCTGACAGAATAAGGTTACAGTTTTACTACACTCCAAAGTGATTAGGCATAATCGACTAGAATTAACACTTTGAAGACCGCATTGCAAAATCGTATTTCTTACTTTTCTTATGTTATGTCTTCTCCATGAGGTAGAAACCAATAATCATGTATAACCCACCAACCCTAAATGGTAACTTTTCTGATGTATTGAATGTTTTTGAGCATGTTTCGGGAATTCATTCTTATTTATCAATTGAGTTGATCTCTTACAAATGGTTCATGGCTATTTCTCATAAGATGCAAAGAACATGCATTAGGTTGGTCCAATTTCTTTATCTGATAGTTTATAAGGCACCCTTTCATCTATTTGTTTTCTTTATCTATGGCTCAGAGATGTTTTAATATTGTTGTATAATCAACTTGCATTCTGTATGAAAGTTATCGTGATGTTTAACATGGATCTTCTAACAAGGCCTTCAAAACTCCGTTATCACTCAGTTATCAGTGCTTCATCTTTACCACGAAATTTTTAAACTGCTCTAGTCGTTCATTTACAGAAATCATTATTCATACGCACTTTTAATATTACTTCAACATATCTGTGTTAAGGTTTGAATTACATTTTGGAATTAAAAAAATAAATATAGCGTTTAAAAAAATATAATACCAACAAGTAAAACAAACATAGATGTTTTAATCTACTTGACAATTTAGGTTAGAAAATTAACTTGGTGATATCAACATAAATGAAGTTGATCCGATATTTCATATATTGTAACCTAATAATTATACATAAATTATAAAAAAGTATATCATTGGATTTCAATGTGACTTAGAATATTAATTATAAATAATTCCATTGAAAATTTTCGGATATTATTTACGTTAAATAATTAACTATTTCAAACACAGGTACGAAACTCGAACATTTTGGCAAAATTGCGTGGAAAAATCATAAACATTCTGTAAACAATCCGTTAGTTTATGGTTATGATTTGACTTTTTATCTATTAGGTTTCAGCAATTCACAGTTTCAAGTTGAATATAGTTTGGACGAAATTATGAAATCGCCAATGATTCATGAACCTTTAACTAAATTACAATGCTGGTAGCTATTTCTATTTTTATCTCCTATTATTATTATTATCAAAATTTAAAAGTTTTTACTCTAGTTTATTAAATTTATAATATTGGTAAATCTAATTTGAAAAATATTTTGGAAATTTGTTGTAATAAATATATTTGTTGACTTCAGTTGAGTGAAAGAAAATATCAATCAGAGAAAAAGTGAAGAAAGCGAAACTCTAGTTAAATTTGGGTTATGAGTGATCAGGGCCGTTTATCCGTCAAAATATTTCATATTTTATGAATAAACTGCAGAAATTGGCTAATATTTTTATTTATTTAAATTTTATTTATTTATTATTATTATTACTATTATTATTATTACTATTATTATTATTATTATTATTGTTGTAAATATGAATATTAGAACTTTTAATTTTTACATGACATTATATTTATTAAAAAATATGACTTTGAATCAGTAAAGATATCGATGTTTTTTTATATATACGAATTTTCATGAAATTTTTATTTAATAATTTAAATGTAATTTATTATTTAATTTTAATCATGTCATTTTATAGAACCATGAAATAAGTAAATTAATTAATATTAGTATAATCAAACAACAAAAATTATGTATATAAAATAATAACTTTGAAATTAATTATATTTAAAAAGTTAAAAAATAAATGATTATTTGAGTGCTAACAAAATCAAAGATTTTTTACCAACTAGTTTGATAGCGTATTTTATTTTAAACTCAAGACAGGTAATTCAAATTTTGTTTGAAATATTAGAATCACCAGCTTTGTATGCGCCGGGCTCACATATGGGTATCATTCTGGATTCTGGGTAATTCTCACATACTGTGCCAATTTATGAAAGTTATGCATTGCATCATTCAATTTGCAGAATGGATTTTACTTGAAGAGATTTGACAGAAATCGGAATGAGGTAAACAAGCGAATTATTTACAACAGCAAATTAATTACAACGAATTTAATTACAGGAATTTAAGAAATCTAAATAATCAAAAGTTAAAAGTCGAATAAAGATATTTTTTATATATCTTTAAATCAAAATTAAAAAGCAAAGAATAACTTATTATATTAATTCAATATAAAATTTCCAACTCTGGAATCTCAGTTCTCACAATAACGAAATATACAAATGCCAAATTTACAGAAGTTTTAACAGCATTGTTTACTTTCTCTAAACACTTGAATCGCCACACGAATGACGGATATCACCGTTATTATTAATTCTCTGTTGTAAGTAATTCAGTAACTCCGTGATATTTTATTAAATCATAGTATTTCTCTACTATTGACATTTTTCAGTTTATTTTAAGATTATCAATCAATATTTTGTTTTATATTTAACACTGATTTAATTAATTATCGCGGATTGATTTTTCTTATTTAGTCCTACTTCTGATGGAGCTGCTGCTGTAGTTATTGCAAATATAGATTTTGTTAGAAAGCACAATCTTTTTGACAAGGCTGTTGAAATTATTGGTTTATCATTAGTTACAGACACTCCAAATGCATTCAAAGGCGATTCTGCAATGCAATTGGTAATTTGTCTTATAAATAATAATATTAATAAAACAATTAATTAATTAAATATTTTAAAATAATTAACTTAGAAAAAATAATTAAATAAAGTAAGAAAATGAGGTTAAATAAATAAAACAAAAATTGATAAATCATAACCTTCTAAATTATTAAAAATTAAAATAAGTTATTTAAATAACATCATAATTAAAACGTAATAAATAAATTATTAAATAACTAAAAATAATTAAATTAAATGACAATGTCAATTTTGTTTGAACAATCACTGACATTTCACTTTTATTAATTACCTCATTCAAAATTCGGAAACTACAAACACAAATTCCTATGATTAGAAAAAATTTAATTTCCATTAACTTCGATCATGTTTTTTCGTTGACTAAACCAATCTAGCCTCAGTTGTATCAAATCAACTTCAAGACATCTCCAGGTTCTATTAAAATGTTCTTTGTAATGTTTTTCTTCATCAAACTGTTCTACCCGATGTTCTCGTCTTCAAAGTATTCACATTTCTCAAAGTACCTAACGATAATATCCAATTCAATCTTTAATCAATCATCAACTACTTTTACGTCGAAGATTGGTCAAAGTTTATACAATTACCAAGATACTGTATGTTCAAATAAACTATTGGGATTTTTATGTTCGTCAACTGTTTCAACTGCATCATTTTATTGTTGGACTTTTACCATAATCGGAAGTCCCTACACCTTCATGCTTCAAACAACATTGAAATAGATTTCTATTGATTATTGCTTTACCGAGCTTGCTGAGTGAATCTGACTCATACATATTTCCCAATTTAAATAATTATCTATTTAAATTAAATTATTATTTTCTTTTAAAAATAAATCCGTTAGTTCTAAAATAAATCGATGTACAACGTTCACAATTTCATCATTTTCATATTTAAACATTGACTTAGTTCTGTGATAATATCTTAAAAAAAAGTAAAAATCCATAAAAAGTTGCTTCACATAAACTCCAAAAAACCCACTATAACCTACTTCAATTGTAAATTTTTACATTAAAAATAGTTTCTCCGATGTTTTTATCTCCAATTTTTTTCATTTTAGTTTATTTTTATATTTATATTTATTTATTTACTAAAATGATGACAGTTTAACTTTAATCTTTAGGCACAAAAACAAACTAAAATAGTTATGAATAATTTTCTATATTTTAAATAAATATTTAAATACTTTTAAACTAATATAAAAATTTTTTTCTTTGCTATAATAAACATTTTAAAATAATGTTAAAAGTTAAAAATTTTCAAACACAAAAAACATCAATTTATCACAATTTTACATAATCAAACTATTTAAAAATATTCAAAACATTCGTAGTCATAGCACATTAATCTTTGGATCCAATGATCTTATCAACAATGCCTCACATATAACACGTTCCCAATAATTATTAAAAGCCTGAAGTTGGCAGTTAAACTGTCAAAATATATCGTGCGAAGGGTGTTTTATTGAAGTTTTCTTTTACTAAAATATAGTATTCCAAATTTTTAACATTTTCGAATAAAATACGTGTGTTATACTTGAGTGCGAATTTAATTTGAAAAACGTACAGTATTTGAAATTTTTAATATTTTAGAGAAGCTCGAATATATCACGCGTGTATTATATTCTCGGTAATTGTTCTAATATTATTTTATATTGATTCCTGCTGAAATCTGAAAATGGTAAATTAGGTCAACTTAATATCTCTGGGTTTATACAAGTTTTGGGTTACTCAAGTGTTCTAGATTTCACACCTTATACAGAGCTGTATATTAAATATTAGTACCCGTTTTCGTTGCTTAGAAATATCTTAGAAAGTTTGGATAACTTCTTAGAAATGTTAGCGACACATTTTTTTGATTAGACAGTTTATATTAATTTTTCTTTTCTTTAATACGCGCTTGTAAGCCACAGTTATTGATAAACATTCACGCAATACCTTTTGGAGTCCAGCACTTTATCAGACTAAGATTGAAGGTAATCGTGTATGTAAACTGACAAACATTTTGCTTCTTTTCCTGCGTTTTCCTGGTCATATTACCACACTCGCTCGTGCCTGATAATTGATGAATAGGAGATTCTATTTCTTTTAAATTTTCCATTTTATCACTATTAAACCGTGAGTGACCTGGCTTACTATTAAACGCTTTACATGCTTTATTTTAAATAGAATTCTAAATAGGTTGGCTATGATATGACTGTTAAAGCATCCCAATCAGTATACGAGCAATGCAAATTGAAACCTAAAGATTTTCAAATCATTGAATTACATGACTGTTTTTCTGCCAATGAATTAATAACTTATGAAGCATTAGGTCTTTGTCCACAAGGTTTTGATTTGAGATTTATTTCGTGCTCATATTTTGATATATTTTAAAACTTATTAGGCCAAGCCGGTAATTTTATTGATAGCGGTAACAATACATATGGAGGGTTGCATGTGATAAACCCAAGTGGAGGATTGATTTCTAAAGGTCATCCATTAGGAGCCACAGGCGTTGCCCAGTGCGTTGAATTGTGTTTACATTTACGAAAAGAAGCCGGAAAACGACAAGTTGAAAATGCTAGATATGCTCTGCAGCACAACCTTGGATTAGGAGGAGCTGCTTTTGTTGCCGCTTATAAGAAAGCGTTTACAGATATTCCGATTGCTCGTCTTTGATAATAATGGTGTTCAATTTTTACATTTTTAAATAAATTTAATTAAATAAATTTTTTGTTTTTATATTCAATAATTATCGCTTGTATCAATGTTCTGCTGCTTCTAAATATGGAAAATGATAATATAATTATTGTAGTAGTAGTGAGTTATCTAAGAGCACTGTTAGCTATTTCGCATATGAGTTTGGGTGGAATTATTAATAGTGTTGGGCAGTGGTGTTGTGCTAATTTTTTTTACCGGAACGCGTATATATAATTATATAGACAGGGCCGATCCTGGGTAGGCGGCCGCTCTGTGCGGTCTTATGTCCAAAATTTAACGACGGGGGGTGATTTTCCATGATAATCCTGGCGGCGACGTTTTTTTTTAGGTATCATGTCCCAAATTTGACGACGGGGGGAGATTTCCCTCAATTTTCGCCCGTCGCTAGGATCGGCCCTGTATATAGCATAAAAAGGAAAGGAAACGAAAATCATTACGAAAGCCATTTTGTATATATATATATATATATATATATATGTTTATTACAATAATAGGAACATTTAATAAAAATTAGTTAACAAATTATAAAATACGCATATTAGATACTCAAACAATATTTTGTTCCGGTTCGGGTTCGGGTTCGGTTCAAACCCTTGTTTATAATAATATATATAAAAATTAGAAAAAAAATCAGCAATTCTTTTTAATTTTTTTTCAAACGTCAGCCAATTCTCGTTATCAGAAATCATCTTTAGTTCCGGAGTGTTCCGGTTCGACAACACCACTAGTGTTGGGGTTACAATTTACGGAGTCATGTGCAGGATACTCAAAATGCGAAAATTTAACGCATCGAAAAAATGAAATGAAAAAAATTAATTAAAAATTGAAGTTTTTCTGGGGAAGTTATTAAAGAGATACAAATTTATTAATAATTTAAATTCGAAGCAAAATTCTTGAGCTTGACAGACTAAATGTCAGTCTTTCAAGCTGAAATAAATCATCAAAGATAATTTCCGGCTCAAGAAGAGACAATTGAATAATAATTAAATGATGAGTACAGAGTTTCCTATATTAGGAAATCTGAATTCAGTAAAATCTCCATAACTGGTCCAAGAGAAAATGATAACAAAAGTGTAAAATGTAAAGCGAAAGTAAAGAGAAAATTTTCATTGAAGCTGAATCAAAGTCGTTTAACTATTATACTTAAGGGTTAGCTGCCTCTAGAATCAAGTAAAGTCGATTCGAATGATTGTGATATTAATAAAAGTGAATGTGCTAAGTTATTATTTACATTGGGAACACCGGAGTTATATTTACGGGATTATCCTACCGAATAATAAACTAACAACTCCACATAAAGGGATTTTTAAAAATTTGTTTAAATTAAATTTTAACGCCATATTTAATAAACGATAGGAAATGATTAAAAATAAAACCAAAGCATGGAAAACCAAAAATGAACAAAAACATCAAAAATAATTAAAATATATAAAATTTAAAAATTAATATTGATCAAGGAAACAGATATGGTTGAATTCCAAATCTAGGGACGAATCCAAATATAATAATAAAAATTTAATGAGGGGTCCATAAAGAAAGTTGAGAGAAAAACAAGTTAAATAAAATTAATTAATCCTTTAATAGAAAACCTGAAATGTACGGTGAGCTGAGCAGTGAGGTTAGCATGGGAAATTAATAAAACGATTTGTTTAATTTTAGATAAAACAGCAATGATGGAACCGAATAATTGGTTTATTTTTGAAGATACTAGACCAGAATTTCAGGAATAATTTTTTGACAATAATCATAATGTTTTCGCTAGTATGGTATAGAAAGAGAGCTGAAAAACTAATTGCCATTACGGTAAATAGAAAAAGTACAGTAAACGACTTCAAAGTTGGTCGCTTGACAAAGGAAATAAACATTTTTGAAAACATCAATTTTGACGTCGAGAAAGAAGTAACCTGCATTCCGTCAAACAGATTTATAAACGATAGATTAGTGCAAATAAAGTGACAATTTGTTCTGAGCCAATGAACGTATTCTGTATTGGGATTTAATTGTTGGATTTAACAAAGAAATACTAGGAGTCAGAGATTAACTAACTAATTAAATAATAACCCAGCTACACAAATCCCTCCAGTTTTATAATTCAGTGCAAACAACAAATTAAGTTTATGGTTTATATATATGCCAGTATATTGTTAGGCTGAGCTGTAAACTTTAATTAATCAATCGATCAATTAATTGTAATTATCCAGTTTTTTGAAAACCACACCAATATCATTTTAAATTTATTATCTCACACCAATTAAAACAAAATAACATAAGACAAGGCACTAGAAGAATAAATAATGCACATTTAAATAAAATAAAAAATGCAAGCAAAATACAAAATATTTATTTAAAATAAATTAAATTAGTAAAAGACTATAGTGCATAATTATTGCCATCTTAAATTAGAAACCCATCATGACAAAATCATGAAATAAAGAAAAGATGTTTAAATTATGGTTGTATTAACAAACGAAAGACCATAATTCTGCAAAATTATCATAAAACAAAAGAACTTAAATTATGGAAGAATTATCAAACGAAATAGCCAATATTAAATCCGCCATGATGAATATCGAAAAATGATGAAAAAGAATCAATAAAAAATAAAATAAATGAATTTCGATAAGAAATTTCATAATAAAATGTTAATTATTTAAATTAACATTAAATTAAATACTGTTACTAAAAATAGATACATAAAAATTACGGTAAGAATGAAAATAAATGCATGCAGTCATGGAAAGGTGTGAGCTTATAAGCAATGCCGATATAGTACGAACACACAGAACCAAAAATAGTATAAATAGATGCGTAAATTTCATTCTATAAACTTGTTAAGATTTTATCATTCATTTTTCAGCGTTAGTTTTTTTTGTATTTTCTGTAATTGTCTATGGTAATTTTCATAAATTAAATATTTCTTTTTATGGTTTTGGTTTTTTAATAATTTCTTAATGATCATATGCCTCTAATAAATTTTAATATTATTTTGGATGGCCGAGAATACTTTTAGATATTC
The DNA here is from genome assembly GCA_022537955.1 of Schmidtea mediterranea. Classification (NCBI taxonomy): domain Eukaryota; kingdom Metazoa; phylum Platyhelminthes; order Tricladida; family Dugesiidae; genus Schmidtea; species Schmidtea mediterranea. The sequence goes on from CM039679.1 coordinate 123,720,591, forward strand.
TCGACAGATCCTAAAAAAATTTACATACTTCATATGTCTGTAAGAGTATTCTCTGAACGCTAAGCCCACTAGGGCAGTTAATTTTGCCCAAGTGTAGCGGATAATAAGAAACTCATTAGTTCTTCAACGGGCCGCAGAATACCTTAGGTCCTAGTTTCGCTGATCTTGAAGACAAAACTTTCTTGTACAAACCGAGGCGTTCGATGAAAACATCGATAGAAGTAGTAGAAATTAAATGAGAAAAGTGCGACGAGAAATAATCAAATTTAAAATACAGCAAATGACAAGGGTAAACAAGGACGAAAGTGCAGTTGGTACAGTGAATAAAAAAACGAAAAAGAAATTTTGTATAAAATAATGACGGAAAAAAAATCTTTGAAAGATACCTTAATAAATAATGGATAAAATTGACAAATTGAGATAGATATTGTAAAAATAGACAAGTATGGACAAGGGTATAGAAAGAGATAAACGTAAGTTAAGAGTCACACAGGAACTCTAGAAAAATAAATTATAATAAACCTTTTCGCCAGTAATATGCCTGGTCTAACAGAGAAGCATGTTGTGTGCCAGCCCGTAAAGAGGAAAGGGGTTTTGCCCGTCGCCTGATAATTTTGACATAAAACTCTGTTTTTACGATATAAAAGTCATAAATAATATGAGACATACCCATATAGTCCACGTGTTAACTTTATATTCCAAAACTACTTACCGCCTGGATATCCTTATCTGGTACTTTATTTTTCATCGTATTCGTCCAATTAAGTGCAATATTACACTCATTATTAAACAATGAACGTAGCAACTGCTTTCATTTGTGAACATTTAGGAAAGTCTCATGCTAACGCTTGTCGTTGCACTTAGTATTGTAAATTATCTTATCAGTATTGACATTATCAGAAACAATTAATGGAAAATTCAAAAAATTAAATAAAAAAATTATAAATTTTTAATTTAGTTTATGTTTTTGATTTTAGATATAAATAAACAAATAATTTTGACAAAATAATACAGAGTTATTAATATTATTATTAAAAATATGCCGAGTTACACACGACGAGAATTAAGTACAGTTTTCTCCCAACTCAATATCTATGGCACTGAATCTTTCATGTGAATTATTGTTAACCCTAATTAACGTATGAGATGAGTCTCATAGACTGATAAGGGATTTTAGTAGATTTACTGGTGTTAATCATATGTTCACATTTATTTTAAATTCAGTGACTGAAAAAAGCTTACAAAAATATATGTGTAACAAAAAAATATATAAAAAACGGAATGGAAATGAGTCTCCTAGACTTATTCCAACGTAATTAGTGTTAAATAAAAAACAAATAATTTTTGCTTTTAGTATCTATTAGTTATACATTGTAACTGGAGTGATTTTTAATCTCTTGTTTTAAACATTCTGTCGTTTGTTTTATTTGAAATGAAATTTTAGTGTTTAGCTTGAGTTGGCGTCGACTTATAGTTGGTAGGTGTGTTGGGCCAGATTACAAACGGCCTTGAGAATTGTTTAAATGAATCGGTAATACACACGCAAATACAACATGCAGATTTAAAATCCGACCTATAAAACACCAACTAACCATACAAAAATATGAGAAAGAAAAACAATTGAATATAAAATCAAGAAACACAAAAAATAAATTAAAATAATAACAAAGTGCAACAAGATCGGCACGAAATAAACATAAAAATAACACGAAAACACAGTAATTTGATCGAAATTTTAGAATTTACCAAAAAATGCGAAAATCCATAAAAATGGAACTAAAATTAAATAATTTGAATTGGAAACAATTCAATTAAAAAATTAAAAAAGAAAATTGTTAAATTTAATTACCAAAATAATAAAATTAAGAATAGAATATACTAGAAAATCACAAGGTCAAATTTTGTTTTACTAAATCAAATTTAACACGCAAGGTTAGGGTCGTACAATAGGTATATATACCGATTCATTTTCACATAATTTTAATCGGTTTTTGACAAAAAATCTGTGTTGAAAAAAAACTTGAATCAGTGTAATCTAAACAAATAGATCCGAAGTCTTGAATCAGTGAAATAATTTGATTTGAGTGAAGAGATGTTTTGATAACTTTCTCCACGTCGCATCCAAACAGCCTCATATGAGCTCTGTTTGCGATGTCGGCGTGGGGAAAGGTTAGAATATGAATTTGAATATGACAAACATGTTTATGTATATGATGTCCAATAAAAGTTATACGAAAATATTCTTTTGTCGAAATTTTTCCGGCCCACAGCCGAAACAACATTACAAGCAATTAAAATCTTACATACTATCGAATTGTGTAAGTGCGTGTATAATCGCCAATAATTCGTGCCCGTGAAGGCTCCGGCGTGAGAACGCAGGAGCTAAAACGTCAATATCATTCAGTATAAAGGAAAAGGTTAAGAGGAAATAGTCTTTTGGCTGTTTCGCCGTCACTCAATTCCCATAAACTCGACCTAAATTATCTTCACAAACGGCTTAAAATTAAAACACCGAGTAGTCCAGTGCGCACTCATTAATCTGTAATATAACCATACATGATCCTAAGATCAATTAAAGGGGAAGGTGACGGGAATATAAGAGAAGGTAAACTCGTTGCTATGACTTCTAAAGCATTCAAGAGTTCTAGTATGATAATAAACTACAACCGAATTTTTTTAATTATTTTACTCTAATCACTGTTTGAAAGTCATATAAAAGATCTGAACTTGGTTTAATGAAACTTAGGAAACAATCTGATTACAAGTCATTTAAACTTATGTAAAGGCACAAATGCCCCAAATGATAGATGGTATGTTAATTTGAAATTATTAAGTAATATGAAAATTTTCCTCCCGAAAACCCATACTCGCACATCTACCCAATATGGAAAAAATGACCTTCAAATAAAACTCATAGTAGCCACTAACATGTCAAATGATTTTGAGAGAAATCGTCTTCGAACCACCATCCTGAGTAGTTTTTTGAAACGGGTCAATTATTAAATAAAATACAGAGTTACCGAGTAAATTATATTATTAATAATACTATGATAGAAAATATTAATTGACCACCTCCCGAAATCATTATTTACGATCAATATGAAATAAGTAAAATAAACAATAGTCGAAATTGTATTTTTTCAAAATCAATATGGATTAGGTTGGGAATATCCAAAGCTTCGAAGCGTCAGCAGCACCAGTATAGGACGTGTAATTTCTAACAATTCCATAAATAAAAATATAAGAAAAATAAATAACCTACCACGGAGCCTCAACAACTATTATGCAGATAGCGATCCTAGAAAGGCATTAATCCCACAAAATCCAATAAATTTCCAAATAAAATCAATTAAACCAATGCAACAGAATAAATATAAGCAACGTGACATTTGCAAATGTCAATGAATAGAGAAGAGAACGACGGATCGATAGGCTACTGCCGTGAGATAGACGGTGAATTACCACACGAGGCACACCAACTAGAATTGGCGATGGAGATCAGCCCCACACACACGCCGCACAGACCTATATTAAAGCGTGCTACTCCAAATTGTACAGTTTAATAATTATGACTAAACGCTCACAATTTGTAGATCTAACTACTGAGGAATCCTGGAATAGGACCATGACAGACTCTGAAGGTAAATTAATAAATTGATTTCATCTAAAACTTATCACTTCCAAGCTACCCAACCAGGTCAACCCCTTGCTGTTCACTATTAATGAGACAAGAGGGATCCCCGAGAGCTCCGATAGATAAAACTTGATTAATGCAAGTTCCGATTTTTGCGATACCTCATTAATGAAGCAACCAGACATCGAATCAACCCATGAGACAAATCGATTCACCGCCACGCCAATAAGACAAGGTTTAAGCCATGGAGACCTCTCCACTCAGACATTTTCGAAAACTCATAAGGGATAATGACCATAATAAAATCGGAACCAACTACATGCTACCTGATAGTGGTAACGAGAAAGGGTAACTTTAGAAACCCAGAAAGGGCAAGTTATATCATAGTAAAAATTTTGTAACGTTATAAACATCGATTTGTTATATGATGATAATGATATAAAATTTAATTTAAAGTTTCTTTTATGAATAATAGTTGAAGGAATATTTTTGTTTAGTAGATTTTATGATAACGATAATGCAAAGATTTAGGAATCCGTCGTACGAGGACCATTTAATCTGAAGTTTTTGAGATCAATTCTAAGAGGATAAAGTTTTGGTCAATTCTATGTTGACAATAATGTAACAAAGAGCTGGAAATGAAAAACGTACGAATCCGATTATGATGATACTGTAAAACTTAGGAGTCGGGTCATGATGATAAATTACCTTTTAGAATTTGATTTGTTGGACGTTTTTAGGATTCTATTAAATGATGATAATTTACCTGTTAGAATTTGTTAAACATTTTTAAAATTCTATTAAATAATGATAATTTACTTTTTAGGATTTGTTAGACATTTTTTGAAATTCTATATATGATAATAATATGCACTTTAGAATTTATTAGACAATTTTGAATCGGTTAAATAATGATGATATACCTTTTAGCATTTGTTAGTCGTTTTAGAACCTATTAAATGATGATAATACTCCTTTTGAATTTGTTAGACATTTTAACATCCGTGAAATAATGATAATACACCTTCTAGGAGTCCGTTAACTAACGATAATTCGCAATTTAGAAATCGGGTAGAGGATGATAATATAATTTAGAAATCTATTATGTGACAGTAACAATATTCAACTTTAGGGACATTTGGGAATATAATGCATATGGCACTCAAGTAGTTAACGACGGGTAAGGTCTGGACTAGTAATAGCAATAAAATTCAGAATTCGTAGAACAATCAATCAAATGCGATAAGGAAGCATGACAATGGAACTTGGTATAGACTAACGATAATTGTAGAAACCAAGAGGGGATTAGGAAGATGATTTCGGAGCGGAGTAATGATGACAATGATTTGCAATCTAGACGGATCATGGATTCAATGGCTAAACTCCGGATCGAGCTAACGACAATAATCCCGGGTTTTCCTATGATAATACCTACACGCTGAAAAACTACATCATCAATTTTTCTCTTTCTTGACCGAAGGAATCACGACACCTCATAAGAACAGGTTAATTAACCAAGGCCAACACCTTAAATCTGGAAAACTCCTGATAGTATTAATAAGCTTATTCTCTTGATTCAACCACCGGGAAATCATCGTGGTAGGGTAGATAAAATTGAGTCGCCGATATAAAACCTTTAAATAAATAATATCATCAGCATTTGTTTTACTAGGTGGACCCAAACGCAGCCGTAACAAAAGTAACCGAACTAATAACCGTGTTCTCCAATAGAAAGCGACCTTTGTAGGCCATACTACATACTGAGGACCCCTAGTAGGCTCTTGAGAACAAAACCCAAAATGGGCTTAGATTGATGTTTTTTTCTAATCTAGAGAACTCATGGATCGATGCGTCCCGAGTTATCGCCAGATTCCCTGCACGCTCAGCAGCCAGGTGCAGGCAAGCGATGTGGGACGCGAGGTTTTCGATATCCTCCGTTCGAGAGACCAGAGCAGGTAACCAAGGGAGTTCGGAAGACGTAGAACTCCCATATGTGGCAATCAAGCGCGAACCTGGCAGGAACCCGGCCCGGGAGATCAGGGGCCAGGCAGAATTCTTATTAGCTCGACTGGGGCGCAAAGATTAAATATTAGTTATGGTAAATATTAGAAGTAACTAGTATAATTTACATTTAGAAATGAATTCAGTGCAGTTTCTTCAACGAAAGCTACACAAAGCCTGTACAGCCAACAAAAACCTACGACAGCAAATAGCACACCTCAATCAGGAAATGCAACAAACCAAGGCCACCTGGATTGAACCCGGGAAAGCCAAGAGGATCTATCAAAAAATGACGGCAGCGCAGCGAGGGTGGGCTGAGGAGAAACAGCTCACCCAGTCGCAAATGATCCAGATACGCGGCCTTCAAGTAGCGTTATCGGCGTGCCAGGAGGGCAACGCGGTAACCTACCCGCTGGTATTCGCTCCAGCGCAGTTGGCCTACACGGAAGCGACGTCTGCGACGGTGCCAGCCACCAAAGCACCCAAGCACAGGCCGGGAAGGGCCGAGCGAGCTAAACGCCGCGCTACAAAACCACAGCAATAATCATTTGGAACTGTTTTTACGAATTTTCAATAAATGTTTGCTTGAATTATTCCTTTAAATTTTATATTTATAGATAAAATAAAGCTCCAAGAAGATCAGAATGTAAGATTTACCATATAAGTGAGGGGCCAGAAAAAGTAAATCGCACACGTACCTTCCAACGGTGGTGCGTTAAACCCAGCTTTGGGGTCAGGCCAGAGTAGTTCCGATACGGCGCTCACATTTGGCGATCCCAAAAACCGATGGTTGCATTACCAACGTTGCTTAGCGACGGGTAACCATTGGGGGTAAGAAAATATTACATCTGGGGTCAAGGTTAACGAAAACATAAATCCCACAGGTGTAATAATGTTCCCACAAACAACTCATCTCTAGGTGCCAATTCAATTATTGTTTCCGACTTTGTACTTGTGATAGTTTGTTGCTTGTACCAATTTGGTGCTATAAAATGGGGTCAAAAACATATGAGAAAGCCTTACATCCTTAATGTTTCTATCGTCACCTCAACCGTATTACCAACCTCATTGAAATTCATCTTGCCCGTTGTATCAGTTATAATATGCAACCTAAAAGAATCTTTATATCAACTAATAGAAAATTAATTACTTTAAGTGAAAATTTTACTTGAATGGTAAGTCTCAGTGCATCTACTGACGGAACATAGTTAATTGTTTGATTGATCAGCTAACTCGAGATTTGGTCTCATTTTTTAGCTTTAGTTAAGTGCAAGCCCTCGTGAGCGCCTTGCTCTGTGTGTTAATAAGAGTGCCTTGGGCCCTAGTTTCGATGACTAAATCACTCTGGCATTTGGCCAATCGAAAATTTGTTCCTCGATATCTTTGACCTGAGTTGTATTGAACCACGTACCTTCGTATTTGCTAATTTCGCTTTAAAATCATTAAATTTCGAGACTTGCATGATACTATCTTAATTTTATTGGAGGGGCCTGATATATGTAAAGACATAATAATTATAATGAATGATTTCCTTTGGTCGTCGAAGAAAAGCTTAAGCAATTATTTATACGAGGATCCAATTCCTGTATGCTATACATAATCAAAAAGCAAAAAATATAAATATGCATTACATATGGACTAAACTCAACAGTTTTCACTACAACAATCATTCATTTATTTCCATTAAATTTTTATTTGACTTATTTCCTATGATGCGCCTATGGTGATGTGCGTTTATGTTTTATCCTCAGAGTTTTCTAGATTAAAATGCCCGCTCTCTCTGTCACCCTACCTGAATCTCACTTACAAATCACATTATTGAGCAAGATTTGAATTGATCAAATTGATATTATTAATCCTACCTGTTTATTCTCTGGCATATATCAACTGTAGTACGAAACTTACTGTGAGTGCACTCTGTGAATTTTATCTGATGTAGGTGCCAGAAAGGTTATTGGCCATGGTGGGTAGCCCTACCGGCATCCCTTTATTCCATTTATTCATCAATATTTATTATGAACTGAAAACTTATGTTGCTATACATGCCTCTGTAAGTTATGCTCTCTTCAATGATTCCATAACTTATTTTTGCGATCCAAGTGAACTTTGTTTCAAATGTTTTTTCGAAACCATGTGCTCATTGTGGAGTTATTTACCTTTCTCGGTGAATAAGAAACTTTTATGTCGAAGTTTATTATTTCATCTTATTGTCTACAAGTTCTACCTATGGATTTTTTTGGTTTTAGTAATACACAATTATCACATTTCACTAATCTGCTTTCCGACAGTCACAATTCCTATAAAAAACTTTATTCTATTTGATTCAGTCTTACATTTGAGCAGTCCCTTATACTCTTACGAAGTCGTGTTACTCATGAAGACAGTTTCATCACAAAAACTCTTTATGCTTAAACCTCCTAGCGTTCCTAATATTCAGAAAATTATCAGTGATTTTAACTTTTCATCTAATATCGATATGAGGACTTTGATGCCCCTTGCATCCTAGTTTAGTGTACATGACCTTAACGGGTTGACAGACATCAAAGTAACGATAAGAAATGCATCAAAACAACTGTTTTTTATATATAATTTTTCTAGGTGTGTAATTGATGGCCAATCACAGCGGATCCGCCAACGCATTCTGATGGTGTTATTAACCAATCATTTATTTTTAACTTCTGATTTTCAGGTGATATTATTTATTTTATGTATTATTGTTTTTAATTCATAATCTTTTATTTTATTTTTATATTAGCTCTTACGATTTCTAAATTTTTGCCTTTTTTTCCTTTTTCTTTTTATTCATTGATTATGTTTCTTTTTGCGACAAATTATTATTTTTGTTTTTAATTTATATATTTACATTAAATATATTGTATTTGGGTTTTATTCATTTTAAGCTTCTGCTTGCTGTGCTTGGGTATATAGAGCGAAATCCTGACATATTTCTATTTACTCACTATTTTGCGCTAGCCCAACGACTGCGTTCAATTTATACCGGTCAAGAAAAAGTGAACTTATCTTTGAGAAGGTAGGTTAATGATACATATATTTTTTAACCACATACTTCATAATAAATATATAATCGGAATATTACGTTTGTCTACCTTTTAATCTACATTTTGAATTACCCAATTTCATTTTCTATGTCCAATTTTTGTGTACAATTATAATAATATAATTTAAATTATTATTGACGTTTCCGTATTTTGATAAAATATTTTTTGTATTTTTTATAAATGGTAGCCAGTAGAGAACACGACTGTTCAAAAATTCAAGCACTCCACAACTCTTGTATTCAAAACAGTATTCAAATCGTCAAAGCTTAAAATCTTAAGCTAAGGTGGCAAGCGTGACTAAAAACGTAGTTGACACGTGAATCCACACGGTGGCGTAAAGATTACACAATTTGAAAGAACATTCTGTGGAAAGTATGTTTCATGATCAATGGTGCAAAAAACTGTAACAAAAGGCCTGGGACACCATGCAGGTTTGCAACCATTATAGCCGTAAACGCAAAACATGATAGCGATTGTTTGCAATTTTATGAACATCTGCGTATTAATGGTTTCTGCAATTAGGGACTTTTGAGAGAGAATCATTAAAGATATCATATCCTTTTTACGGACGAAGCATCAGTTGAATTATTCCATATACCCAACAGGAAAGAACCTATGAACGAGAACAGCCTTGCCATCCACTATCAACCTCATTCAAATACCGAAATTTAGCCCGAAGATATTGGTTGTTAGTGGAATAAACAGTTTTGGAAAATCGAAGCTTTATGTGCCTCCTGCAAATACTATAGTAAATACCTCACACTACCGAAATATGTAAGCAGAATGTGTCAAAAATCGTGAAAAGTTTGCAAAGTTAAGAAGGCTAGATTAAAGGTATGGCTAGATTAAAGGACGAAATAAAGTCTAAGAAAATCGCTCCGTTAATAGAGTCTTTTGGGAAACGACACAAAATACTAATTCTATGCTTTTACAAAGAATATTCCATGTATATTCTGAAAAAACCTTTCTGTCACCCTGTATATTAAATAAGGTTTTGCAGAAGTCATAATGCATAAGATTTTCTTTTCAATTGTTATCTGATATTACAATAAAATAAAGGGTTACGTCGCAACATCAGTTTTATTACTCTTCATTGCTGAGGGCAAAGCTTAGTTAAAGGCAAAGTAGCACTCTAAAAAATACGCGTAAAGTTGCATTTGTGAATGAAAATGATAATTAAGTTGGGGGATTATTTCAATTATATATATAAAGATTCTATAAACAAAAACTTCAAGTAAACAATAATTTCTTTGCTAGAAATAAAAGATACGGCCTTTCTTGGAATCATTAGTCGGCAATTATCTCTGTTACAGAAATGGTAGAAAGGCGAGTGGAAGAAATTGAATGTTAGAGCAATTTAGTACAACATTTTTACCGAAACAAAGATTAAACTGATTTTGCCAGATTGGATAATTCAAAACTCGCAATATATTTCGCCAAAAACAATTAACACATTTGACATCATGATAATATGAGAAACAAGTCATTTGATATCGCACAACATCGCTACCCCCCTCATGATCCAATGTTCCGCCGATTTCGAACACACCAATTCAGCATTTGCTATATAAGTAAGATTTGTACGTCTCGGTTTCTTATAAATTGGGGATATATACATTTTTGTGTCTTCCTCTTGTTTTTTCTTAGTCTGCTCTTGCAAAGCAAATATATTGATTACCGGCAGAGAATCATAAAGGATTTTAGGTTTTGCTTCAATTAGACGACCATTTCGTTTATCCCATGATGCACCTTCCAAAAATAAACCATAAATATAAACACCTTCTTTAGGTGGTTCCCTTAATTCTTCTGTGTAAAATCGAGTAACTCTATTCCCCAATATAACACTATCAAACGCCCATCCATCATGGCTTCTAGTGACTTCTTGACGCATGGCCGTCAAGAATCCTTGAGGATTAAAAAAGCCGGTAATCCAAAAACACACAGGCCGACCATCATTTAACCATTTTAAAAATTGGTTATTCCTATCAATGAGCTCAATGAACCAGAAACCGAGAGTAGTAGATTCCCATGATATCTGAATAAACAAAAATCATTTAAAATTAGGTTTGATTAACTCAGAAAATCAAAACCAGAAGAAAAATATCGAATCTTTATCCGTATAATAATTATAGATATTATACAAATTAACTTTACCAATTTCTTCTTTCACCTTAAAATTATGTGGATGTTACGGCAATTATTATTATTATTATTATTATTATTATTATTATTATTATTATTATTATTATTATTATTATTATTATTATTATTATTATTATTATTATTATTATTATTATTATTATTATTATTATTATTATTATTATTATTATTATTATTATTATTATTATTATTATTATTATTATTATTATTATTATTATTATTATTATTATTATTATTATTATTATTATTATTATTATTATTATTATTATTATTATTATTATTATTATTATTATTATTATTATTATTATTATTATTATTATTATCATTCAAATGTTCGTCTTGAGGTAGCGTATAAGTTAAAATTAGTTAAAATTAAAGGTCTACATAAAATATATTTATAAAATAATTGAAAACTGGAAAAAGGTGGTAATTAAAAATAATTTAATTAAATAACCGACGGATGCAAATTGTTAATACATAAATAATTTTGATTTACGTGAAGAAATAAAAAAAACTGAAAAAAGACTGAGTTAAATACGTATAATTTATTAGAATGAAAGTTTGACTTGAGAAATCTGTCAGTAAGATTGACAAGCATTTATTGAGTCGAGTTATGCCAATTGTTTTGAGTAGAGAAAACTTGTTGGTCTCAATTAGAAAGAATACATTTGAAAAACAAATAAAATTCTTTATAAACCCAACATTTATATTTAAAATTCCAATAATTTGTTAATATCCTATCATACTAACTTTTAATTCGCGATAACACTAAAAAGGTTACTTAACCCTTTATGGGCTGCATTAAAAAATATTTGAATTTTTGAATTTTTTTTTCTATTGCAACCTAACACATACTATACCGGCAGCTGTAATAGTGAAGTTACTGTAGGAATCGATAGATGACATCATAGTATTAAATTAATAGCATGGTAGAGCACCACATATCACAATGTTGATAGAAAAAAACACAATTTGTAGCAAATCCTATATGTTGCCAGGCTTGAAATTGTTAAGGATGAAGGCACAATCGTTGTTTTTTTCTATAGTAAAATTAGAAAATCCTTTAGAAAAATGTTTTTTTCAAACAAACACTTGTTCTTTTGATCTTTTCTGAGAAATATTACAATTTTTGAAATTTCAGAATTTTCGATTCCTTATTGGTCTAATCAATCAAAAATAGAAACATTTTTAATAAATTGCCAATGAATTTTAACCATAGGTGCCCGCAGAAATAAATCCAGGGGGGGCAAAACCAAAACAGAGATATAGACATAAAGCTTGATACTTATTTTGTAGTAAAAAGTTGTGTTCTTTTATAGTTAAAATTAAAATAATAAAAATTGGACTGTTTCAACATTTGTTTTTATTCATACCAAATATATAATGAGCCATATATATGTACATAAATGTCTTATACAGATAAGAAAATACACAGCTTTGTTATACAAATAAATTATTCTATAAAAAATCTTTGGTTTAATGACATTAAATATGAATCCCGGAGATTCTGGAAATATTAATATTACCCAACTAATTTGTTTTCCGCAACTTTGCCCTATTGTAGTAATTGTAGCCTTCTCCGATCTCGTCTGAAGCGATCTATGATTTCTGAGTAAAATACTTTTTCAATTAACTCATTGAATAAATTGCGATGTATGTACAGAGGGCATCAAGCCTGCCTTCCGACATTGTCGAGCGCAACCAAGTTTTAACTTTGCGCAGTGTGCTAAATGATCGTTCTGCGGTACAAGTAGTGGCCGGAATAATAAGACCAATGCAAAGTGCTCTGAATACTGACGGATAAAATAATTCTGCTGCCTTTACAGCATCGAATACATTTGAAATTGATTCGCTAGCATCTTTATAAGTCTTATAATAATGATACCATGTTGCAGATTCTGCTTGGTAATTTTCTAAAAACGTACCATATTTGTTCAAAATACCATTCGTTATTCTTTCATATTCGTCTTGATCTAGCTTTTTCATAGAGCTAGGTACTAAATTAAATATCGAATAGGAAACATCATTTTCTTCAGGAAAACGTTCTTCTCAAAAGAAGTTAATAATCGATTTAATAGCCCCAACCGCATTTCTAATTTCACATACATCATTTAGGTCGTTTATCACTAGGTTCAGTCTATGTGACCTGCAATGGTAAAAATTTGCAAATGGGTATTGATCCTGGATACGCTTTTGCACGCACTAATTTTTCCCGCCATTGTCGAGCAACCGTCGTAGGCTTAACCAACCATTTTTGATAGATCAAGGTCAAATTTTACAAGAGACGAGATAATAGTTTCTGATATATATTCGGCGTCCATACGTTCTAATGGAAAAAATCATAGAAATTCTTCCCGGCAGCAAAATTCATTAGTGTACATTTTATTTATAAATCTTATTCCAATAGATAATTGCTCTATTCCAGATATATCACACGATTCATCTGCAATGATTGAAAGAAATGGGCTTTTCTTTGCATTTTCAATAATATTTTCTCTTAAAACATCATTATAAATTCCTATTAATTCATTTTGTACGCGATGTGAAATGTAAGTAGCGTTTGAAGGACAACTTTGTAAATGATTACTCAATATTGAATCTCCTGCGTCTATTCTAAACTGCAGTAGGTTATTGAATATTGCAGTTTTATCTGTCTGCACAAAATACAATTGTTTTTACAATTGGCAACAATTTTTTCCTATTATTTTCTATGGTCTGCTCTAGCACCGAATTCATCATTTCAGCAACATTGCTGCGTTTATTTTTATAATCTGGCTAAAATTATTGGCTTTGTTAATTGATTCGCTATGCCACTTTGATTGTAGATATAGTTTCGCACATTCATGAAATTTTTTATATTTTGTAAATTCTTTTAAAATAAAAGCACCTTGAATTCCTCTATCAACATGAGGTTTAAATAAGACACAAGTGCAACAAACAACATCTTTCAATTTTGCAGAATATGACATTTCTGGATAATCATGCAACAGATGTGTCGAAAGGTCCAAGAACTGTCCAAAGAATCGTTCTTGAAATCATAAGATGTTTCTGGTGTCCAAGGATGCTTCAACGCTTTAAAAACTATATCATCTGGTGTATGTGAATGATTTATAAAATTCCCTATCTCCAATTCGTGGTAAATTTTTGTGGTATTTTCTGGAGTACCCGCAGTAGATGCGAATGATGTAGAAGTAGAGGCTTCCATTGCATGCGTATCATTATTATCGAATTTCGTATTATTGTCCGCAAACATTTAAGACAAAAGATGCCAGATTTCACTTGTTTTTTTTCACGGAACAACATGCACATAAATTACGGAAGCAAGAATTATTTTTGCAACAATTTTGACATATTTTTGATTGAACAACAACAAAAAAAACAGAAAAGCAAAAACAAATAATGAATAGTATGGTTTTCTTTGAATGACAGTAGACAAACTCGCAAATAAAAAACAATCTTATTGCCAATATTTTACTTAACTTGTGAGGTAAATATGTATCTACATATAACACTATATAATAAGTGTCCTACTGGTCCTAATATTTGGGGGTTCTTAATACCACTATAGGGCCTACAAACTCTGCAAGTTTCAACCCGATCTGAAATTTACACTTCGAAAGCTTCCCTGTAAGTTCTACAAAATTTATTTGAACTTTTTCTGTAATGTCTATAGTTAACTCGAAGTCTAAAGAATCAAAAATTAATCGAAAGAATATAGTCACTTTTAAATAATTTTAAAGTTTTACTTAAATCCGCAATTCAAAATAATTCTTATAGACATAATTTTTTAGAACCCTTAAATTATATACTGATTAATAGTAAAGTAATTTATTATATTTACCTGGATACCTGGTCCTAGTATTTCAATATGTATAATGTATTTCATTCAAATTAATTAGAGTCTATTTAAATTGAAAATAACACTAAATAAAAACAAAAACGTATGCACTTCTTCAAAAGATGAACAATAAATGATAAATGAGAGAAATTTGTTTTATAAACATGTTTCATTATTAATCTTAGGAAAAATAATTTTACGACTTCATAGAAATTGGCGCGCTTAATACAATAATTCTATGTGTATGTGTGTGTGGGAGCAGTGCCGCTTATTGTTATTATATAGGACCATTAATCCTATATACATAGAATCAAATATCTACAAATTTGATAAATTAAGAATTACTTTGCAAAGATACAGTAACCTAAGACGGACATTAGATTATAAAATTTTTTTTGATCATCGAAAAAAAAATCTTTTATAGTAGAATTAAGTAGAATTTTCTAATAATATTTTATAACCTTATATTTTATATTTAGATAATCTATTTTTTATCTCAAAACCCGCGAATTGGTATTTATTTCCAGAAGCCAGGGGGAAACTGCCCCACGTTGCGAGCGCCTATGATTTTAACTAACATGAATACATTAAAACAAATTATATTTAAAAAAAACTTGAATTATTTAACTTTTTCACAGGAAATATTTTATTACATCATGTAATATTTCAATTTACCATAACATTTATCACATGTTTGATATAATTTGTACCTGTCACATGTTTGTTTTTAAGTTTTAATTTATATTTAACATTAATATCAAACATCACTGAACTGAAATTGTATGTATAGTTAAAAATTGGCAATATTCAAAATGTTGAATAGTCAGACTATTCAAACAAAGAAATAATTTAAGTTTAAACAATAATAATGATAAATTAAATATTAAACAATTAAATGATAATGTGAGAATTTTCGATTATAAAATAATCCTTTTGATTCTATTTCAGAACTTTAATATTTGCTTGTTTGGTTATAGTATCCAATTTTGACAGTTTTAACACAATAAAAATTTTGCAGCAAAAGCTTATCTAATCAATTATTTGTTTAACAATAATAATAATGTGACAATGAAATCATTTATGATTTATTAAGAACTAACAGAAAAATTGATTTATTAAGCAAAATAACCTTTTCCCACATTCCTGGAATTTTAGCATCAAATATGCAATCTAAAGCGTCACGCAGACCATCATTCATTACGACGACGCCGTCAATGGCCAGCTTCAAATCGGTGAGGGTCATGCGGACTTTGTGAATAACCTTATCAATTCTGTCGATTTCTTGACGCAGAAAAATATTCATCGGTTGAAAGGCGCCCATTTTATTTATTTTCTCGGCTACCTTAAAAGGAATATGATTTGATGGGATTTTGTCTAACATTTCTGTACACTGTTTATATACTATAGATTCTCTAGTTTCTCCTTCACCTTGATGTGAATCTTTCGGTTGGATTGATAAAATTGTTTCCAAAATTCTTTTGGTAGTTTTAGTTGAATAGCTATAAGTGGAAATAGAAAACCAGTTACAAATGAAATGGGTGGTTAAATATTGTTGATGACATGGGCATAAAGCATTTATATAAATGAATAAAATTAAAATTTATTTTCAATTTTGTGCAAATTTGAGAGTTTAAAACGTACAATTTAAAATCTTGCGAATTTTGAAATTTTTGTTATTTATATTTCACATTTCCTTTACTCTTAGCTAATATAATAATAATAATAATAATAATAATAATAATAATAATAATAATAATAATAATAATAATAATAATAATAATAATAATAATAATAATAATAATAATAATAAATAATAATAATAATAATAATAATAATAATAATAATAATAATAATAATAAATAATAATAATAATAATAATAATAATAATAATAAATAATAATAATAATATAATAATATAATAATAATAATAATAATAATAATAATAATAAATAATAATAATAATAATAATAATAATAATAATAATAATAATAATAATAATAATAATAATAATAATAATAATAATAATAATAATAATAATAATAATAATCATACTAAATTTATCATCACTTAAATCTAGCTTGCTATTAAATATTATACCATAGCAGACCCTTTTGATAAAAAACAGATTTTTGTGAATTTTAAATCAAGCTTGCCTTTAATTTTTAACCATTAAAACAAAATTTCTTGACCCTTAAATATCTAAAAATCGACATTTTCTCTAAATGATGACTCTAAAATCGACTTTCTTCGATGCTCCTTTAAGGTATAATAACAATCTTTGTACCTTTATTGCCCGAGGCCATCCAATAGCTGACTGAAGCGTATGTAATTCTTCTGTTTTGATTTCTTTTGACTTTTATATATTTAATATTAAACAAATCAAAATCTTAATTATCAAATTTTATTCTGAAATTTATTTAGCTATATTTTGATTAAAAAAATAATTATTATTTCGAATTCGTCACTAAATTTACTCAACATCAAATTCAACAACAATTGTCAAAGATTTTACACGGGTCGGGCGGCTCACCAGAATATATTTATGCGCAATTTCTTGGTGCATTAAGATTAACAATTAAATATGATTATTAATTACCATTTTACATTATATTTGTAGCCTCCTCCAATATTTGTAATAATTAATTATTAAGAATCCTCATTTTTTTATTTTCTTTTTAATTAATAAATGTATTTTATTGAATTCTCGTAATTCTCTTCAGATTTCTCAACTTCTATTATGCAGTGTTTTATCGTTGATGTTTTCAATTTTTTTAATAACTAAAATAATTAAATTTATTTTTTGATATCATCAAAAATAGAAATATGGTTAATTTGACATGTAATATGACATTCAATGAAATAGAAAATTTGTTTACGTACGATATATCAGCATTATTATGAAGGCCGAATGAGCCGGGATTGTCGGTAGTGGGCAAATTGGAAATATAGTTTCTATATTCATCAACTGTGTTGAAGACAACAATTTTTTGAATGGGATTTATAAAGAAATCTGGTTGAAACATGGGCTCTTGGAAATACCATTTAGTGATAACCATTAGAAGTCTCAAATCAAAATCATCAGTTACCCTGCCACCATATTGAATTTCAGATATCATATATCTGACACATTTCCAATCTATTCCCTGAGTAGTTTATCATTATGTTTAAAATATTATTATTATTATTATTATTATTATATTATTATTATTATTATTATTATTATTATTATTATTATTATTATTATTATTATTATTATTATTATTATTATTATTATTATTATTATTATTATTATTATTATTATTATTATTATTATTATTATTATTATTATTATTATTATTATTATTATTATTATTATTATTATTATTATTATTATTATTATTATTATTATACTATTTTTAGTAATACATAATATAATAAATACTTATTTAATTTCTTACACTAGTTTTATGGGATTTTTTAAAAGTAATTCCATCCAAATGATTTTGGATGAACATGTTGCAGGCATTAAAATCGGCTTGATTGAATTCATAAGGAATATTCCATCCAAGTGGACCAAATTTCCTCCTTTCTTGAACAGTGCAATGTAAAAATGCTAATGAGTAAAACATGACCTTCCAATGGATGACAACAAAGCTATCGAGGTAATCTTGGGTGAGATCCGCAAATGATCGTTGCAAATTAGCCCGAATTCCTTCAGGCGGTTCATTAGTAAACTTGATAGCGATCTGGAGGAAATTAATTGGAAACTGATCATGCTGTTCACTGGTCATCCATAGGCGATATAAGGCATTGACATTGGTGGACTCTTGAATCACTTGGAACAACTCATTGATATAGTCAATGCATAAATGACAATTCTGTAACAGCACCCAAGTTCCTTCTTGCATTGCTTTCGCTATGACTCTTCTAGAATGCACTTCCTGACCTTGTCCCATTGAAATAGTTCCTATTTGAATATGATGCTTTTTAGCATGATGCTCAATCAGTGGTGTAGGATCAGCTCCTAGACTAAGCAATCCAAGTAAGGGAGTTTTTGCATCGGCTTCGCGAGACAGTCTAAAGGAAAACATAATAAAAATAACATTATTATTCAATAAATTTAGTTCTTCGCCAATTTGTAATGATTTTATGAAACAATTGATAGGAAGAAATATTTAGCCTTTGCAAGACTTAAGAGACGAAGTACCTCCAAGAACTATTGGAAAAGCTATATTTGTATTATATTCCAACCAAAAGTTCGAAAACTTGAAAATCAAAAATATACATCCTTATTTATTTCGTTTATACAACACTACTAAAATTTAAGTCACATGAAAAAGACATAAAATAGATATAAAATTACTCATTATAATTTAAATAATTTTTAAAAATTAATGAGTAGGGTTTCCTTCCCGAGATTTCTGTTCCCAATTTCCCAGGAGAAAATAAGTCAATTCCTGGAATTATCTTAAACATTTATCATCATATAAATGGCAAATAAATATTCCATTGACTTTCTTGTATTCGTTATTACGCAGATGCGTAACAGAAAGCTTTGAAAAGTCAAAGCCTGTGAGTCTTTAGTTTTTATGTTCTAAAACGTTACAAGAACTAATTTACAAAACATTTAATAAATAATATTTGACTATGAATCAGTAAATATATCGATGTTTTTCGATATTCACGAATTTTCGGCACAGCTTGTTAGAGGTAATTATAATAATTATTTATTAATTTTATAAAATAAGAAATTAATTAATTTCATATTTTTTATTGATTTTATTGATTGATTTTAATTCATAAGAAATTTACAGTTTAAATAATTAAAAGATTACAGTTTCTTTGTAAAGTTTCATTAGATTTCAATAACAATTAAATAATAAAATTAAAAGGTTATTAAAGAAAATGAATGTCGTCAGAAAAAAATCTGGAGATTTTATTCTATCATTGATCCTACTAATAAGGACAAAGTAAAATGCAATAAATGTAATCAAATTATTGTGAGAAAGGAGGGTTCCACAAGTGAAATGGATCGTCATTTGCAAATCCAACATGGGATAGATTTGGTTATAAATAACAATAAATTTGACGAGCCAAGGATATCATCACCAGACACATCTAATAATTTTATTTTGGGGAATCAAATATAAAGAAACAATCATTGAAAGAAATCCTTGCAAATCTGGCAACTGTAGATGAAATTTAGATCAATGTTGTTTCAAAAAGTACGTTTATTCGTGAAACCTTTTACGGAAAAGGATATTTTCTTCATTAAAATCCTTCACACCTAATGGATCTTATATTTAACTATTATACCGAAATTAAATCAAAACTTAAATGTAATTTTCAACTATTCTAAAAGTAATTCAAAAATTTGATTAACTTATCAATGTTACGATAGGGTTTGTCAAACTTGTTAACAGAAACAGAAAAACAGATGCTTGTTCTAATAATAAAAATGTATGACATATAACTTGCTTAAATAGTATTCAGATCTTGGTTACGAATATTTTTGTCATGGTTGCAATGTCACATACATTGGAATGACCGCCTGTCATTTCCGCTCTCAAATTCTCAATCACAGTCGACTTAGCGAATTGATTGTTTATAGTAAACGAAATTTTGCGCCGAATTTTATAATTTTTATAATAATTTTATAAAATAAATATTTTAAAACTTGAGATTTATAAAAACAGAATAAATGATTTTAAAAATGTTTTTAAATTATAAAAGAAGAAAATTGTTTAAATAAAAGTAATTTATTCTCTAGTTTCAAGTTCGAATCTACCTGCCGATTACAGTAAGTCTGTCTAAATATATTACAGTATGATATATATGTTGGATTGGCACTTTCTTTTATTTATTAATTCAATGCCAATGTTTTGTAATATATATAAAAAAAAAAAAAAAAAAAAAAAAAAAAAAAAAAAATATATGTATAATGTTTATGAATATTCAGGAAATGATTTATTTTTCGGAATTAGTTTAAAATAAAATGAGTTAAACTTTTAATAATAAAAAACAAATACGCCTGAAATGTCTGAAATGTTAGGTCAATTTTAATTTTAAATTAAATTTACGATTATGTATCCTCATTTTCACGAAAATTCAGAACAAAATCCTCAGAGTTTAAATTAACAATTTTCGCCATCATTGTCTGTAAAAATGTCTAATATTACAATGATTAAGTTATTATAGGAGTGTATCTCAACGCAGATTGACTACATGTTGAAAGTTTGCATGCATTTTTTGTGCTGTGATTGTGTGCATTATTTTATTTTTCTACCACTTTTTAATTTTGTATAGTGCAAAGTTTATCTTATTTCACGTTCAAAAAACACCATCAAGGTGAGTTGGAATGTATTGAAGATTATTGATTTTAATTTTAGATTATAGAAATTTATCTCTTAGAACTGTTTTTGTTCTATTACCAATAAAGTTCATTTTTTAATGAAAATATATTTAAATATGTAATTGCTTTTTTTTTAAATTAATAAATGTATTTTAATTAGTTAATATTAAAACCCGGCTTTCTAGGGAATATCTTTGAAATATTCTCGTTTCCCGGGAATAATTATTTGACTTGAAATGAGAAACTATAGCAATGAGTAAATTCAGGACCCCATGCCGAATTTTTAGTAATTTTATTAAATAAAATTACCTAAAATTTTGGCATTTTTTAGATTTAAAGATTTTGTTGTGAGTTTTTGAATTTTTTAAAATTTGGTGTTAATTTCGTTAATTTATGTTAGTTCTGTAAAATATAAAATTAAATTTTTTAAAATTTTTTTTTCTGGAATTGGTGTTTTTTGGTTGTACAATTTTTGTCGTTTTCTTCTCCTGTTGCAGTATATAATTTCTCCTCACTTATTATTGCGGAAAATTCAGAAATTCTTTTGTAATTGAATTTATTTAAATTGTTATACTTTTAATATCCTCTTTAATTTCCTTGATATCTGGTTTCTGAACACCAAATATTAATAGCAACACTGTTTTAATTTATCCTTCTGTATTAACTCTTTTTATCATTGGATTGTTCCCTCATTAATATGAGACGTGAGCTGACTGTAGACTATCGTGAGACAGGTTAGTTCATCCTAATATATATAAAATGTTCATATAATACTAATTTTGCTCAAATCACATGGATTCCAAACTGAAGGTGTTTGTAGAGTTTTTTGCGTTGTTTTGTAAATAAAAAAACGAAATAAAAATAGGACATGGAATTCATTGAGATCCCAAGATTTCAGTATTGTTAGAAAAAGAATTGGTATTCAGATTTTACCTTAAAAAATTTAATTTTGGAAAACTAGAAAACCGTCTTTTTTATTAATATAGGAATGAGAAAACCGACAAAAAATGTACAGCGTAATATTTTGTAAGTAATAATAAAAATTATAATTACGATCCAATCTTGAACGGAACATCTTCAATGAAATGATCGCCCAGCGTCCTGCAAATATATCGTCTAGCCATTATTAATGTTCGGTCTGGACACCAGCATCGGATTAGTAATAACTTTTTGAATTCATCAAGAATTGCTTCATAGCCGCATGGGATGTCTTCATCTTCAGGAGCATCTTTATCAAACCAAGCCCGCCACTGTTTTTCTGACGATACTATCTAAATATATAAATGGTATGATAGACCGTTTGAATCATTTCACCTGTTCCACTAGTCCACTGAATACATGTAGCTTTGACAATGCCACTAGATTAAGCCATGTCATATCTACAATCCATTTAATTGGTTTTGGATCTATTGTCTTTAGGTCTAGAGCTGATCCACCCTTTAATAAAACATTTAGTTCTTCCTGTCGCACTGAGTTGTTTTCCATATCGACCTTTAGTGCAAGCAAAAGGGTAAACGTAGTACGATCGATTTTATAAAGACTTCGAACAATAAAATTCCAAATATTTACAGTCATGCATGATATAATGTGCTGAATTCTTCGCTGGATGAAAGGAGACTTTTCCGATTCAATTATGGAATTGACAAAAAGATTAAGAAATTGCTTTAGACCAGACTGATACATCGGATTGACACCGCTTAGGTCAGTTATTAAAAAATAGAGTAGAGATCCTCGTTTTGAAATTGAACGATATTCTTCCCTAGCCTGATTAATCTCTCTTTCGGTGTCAGCCGCTTGAGCTATTTGAATGCTCACGTCATAAGATGTTTGTTTGGCTTTGTTTAAAACCATTAACAAATTTTGATCTTCAACCAAAGACCCTTCCGTATTTGCTAATCTTTCCAATAAACTATCTTCTAATTCTTTAACTTTTCTTTTATTGTTACTAGTCTGCTTAAGTAGTTGATTTCTAGAGTTCTCCAATTCCTACACAGTAAAATTCATTTAACACGCAAATACCAACGAAAATATTTTACTTCTTTTTCAATGTTTATAACAATTCCTAAAAGTTGATCTTCTAACCCCTTCATAGTTACACTAAAATCAATCACTGATGTCTTTGCATAGATTTCAGGAGAAAAATGTGGATTAGATAACTTTGTTGTGATATATAAGTTAAATTTTTTGTGAATGTCAACTTCTTTATCACCGACTTTAACCTAGAAAGGATAAAAAATATTAATGGACACCTTTTTATGAGTTACAAGTAGGAAAAACATAATTGTGACTAGTGACAAATTAAAAGTATTCACAAAATTTCAATGAGATTCACTATAATACAAGTTGATACAAAAATCAGTTTGATGAGCCACTCATTTTCATAATTCGTTTGGATTTCAGCAAATTTTGAAGTGGTTGATAAGTAAGATTTTTATACAATTAAATTCAAAGTCTTATATAGGTATTGAGATCATTATTCAAGCTCTTAAATATTACCACAATTATATATATAATTAATAATGAACAGTTATTCATGTTTCAGACTATAATAAACATAATATATTTAGAAAAATTATTTTGAATCGTAAAACAGAAGCCCACTGCAAAGGACTTATTAAAACCATTTAAAGGTCTATAAAACATTCAGGTGGAAAGAAATTAAATGAACAATGCATAACGCATCGAATAAAAGAAAAAAATTCAATCTATAAAGTAACCTTTAGTCCGGTTCCAATCTTTATAAAGTTCTTTTCCAAAACATTATTCAAAGCTGGATCCAATTCTTCTGTAATATCCTCAATGATCAAAGGGTGACCATTTGTCAGAGCATCTTCTAAATGCTGTTGGAAATATTTATTCGTAAAATTTGTCGTCTTAAGATATAATGAAAAAGCTATTGTTGAATCTATTACACTTACCATTATATGATGCTCGGTTTCTTTATTAAGAATCCAATGTTTACCTTGACTTTGAGGGTCAATGAACAGTGAATATCTTGAAGCTTGGGTGACGATGATAGCATTCTCAACGGATAGCTTGTCATTAGGGAGTCCTTGGAGATTCCATTCACCAATCTAATAAAATTAATTATTACAAAGTTTGGAGCTTATCCAGCTATGATATCAAAAAGTAAAAAAGCGGGTTGATAAATAGCTGGAAGGAACAAAGTTATCGCTCAGCGTTGCAACTGATTTGACAATGAAAAGATAACATGAGGAATTAATTATATGAAATGTTTATGTTGTTGCTTTTCAAAAATTAGTTCATCTGAAATAGTTCTGATGGAAGAAATATGAACATATTTTGCAGATGCCGGAACACGTGCAATAGGTCGTCTTCAAGTCTAACGGACCAAGGGAGGAAGACTATAGAAATCGGTTTTAATATTTCTTTTTGCAAATAATTCAAAACGTTTCGCCATTGTCAAGTGTTTTTAATTTAAAGTGATATTGAGTTACTTTGTACAAAATATTTATAAAACGTTCAAGGAGACTCTGGAGAATTTGATCTCATAAAAATTGGCGTTGGCTTGAATAGGATTGCATTATACTGATCTTTAAGAATTATTTTTCCAGAATCCACGAAGAGTTGAAATTTATATATTTATATGACATCAGAATTTACTGATCTCCTATTTATAACGCAAGGTTTATTGGTTCCGAGGTGGTTCTAAACTTTATATAACAAAACTAGAAATCCTACAGAGCGCTTTAAGGAGATATAAGAGGAACAAGACCGTTGTAAGGGAATATAAGAGGAAGAAGTTCTATGTAATAGAGCTACTCATTGACATGAGCCTTTTAACAAATCAAATTACAGAATTGTGAAATTAATAAAAAATGGAATAACTTGATTAGGATTGGATAATTTTTCAACAATGTCAATAGTCTTATTTATTGGTACCCCGTTGTTCCGAATTACAGATTCCCAATGGCTGAACATTTTGAGACGGAATTGTTGATTGAAAGGTCCACAATAGGAAACAAAAGCTGACAATACCACCATATCCCCAACTAATAAACCTATTTGAGATTCAAACTCTATACTCTGCAATGTCCAACGAGCCTTTTCATCTTTTAGTCCATTCATTAACTGATTGGCTGTAGACATTTTCTTGCGACACATGGCAGCATCACTTTCAAGAGCTTGTTTTCTTTTAATTGCTGTATCGTATTCCAATTTGACAAGAGCCAATACCTCTTCTTTTTCTGTGAGAACCTTTTCAGCAGATTGCAAATCATCCTGTGCTTTTGCGAGAATTATATTCTGTGATGCCAAATGATCTTTCAAAGGTATAACTTCTCTATTCACCCAATAAAACTTTTCCATGGCTTTCGTCCATGCACACAACCCTGCTACATTTCCACAGGATTTCCGAGCTGCTTCAAGATGATAGTCTTCTCTTGTAAAATATGGTTGCAGCAAGTCTATAATTTCCTCATTGATCAAATCTCTAGGAAATGTCAGCAAGCTGTTCAGGAAATTGGTAGACGCTAACAATTTCAACGATTCAACCCAAGATGTTTTGACACCCTTTCTTTCATGATCGGGAATATATGGATCTATTTTCTTTTGGAATAAAATTAAGACGCAATCCATGATTCGTTGAATAAGATGAGGAGGCTTCTGTAATTTTCTTACAGTTGAAATATCATTTGGTTTAATGGTATTTAATGCATCTTCGGCTTCTTGAAGAGCTGGTTTCGCTGCGGTTAACTTTTCTTCGGCAACTTGCTGATCTACACGTATTTTCTCAACGATTGCAGCACATTTATCTTTTACCGTTCTAACTTTATTTTTAACGGCTTCAGCTGCTGTTGTTTGTTTAGTAACATTGGCTAATACAGCTTCAGCTTCAGCACTGGCAACTGAAAGGTTTCTTTCTTTAATTTCTAATTCTTTGCTAAGTAGAATAATTGCCTCTTGGGCTTCTTTTAACTTTTGCAAACCATTTTGCATTCGTTCATTTAATAAAGATACGCTAGCTTTCGTAGTTTGGTACATGGTTTTATACAAGTCAATATATGATAAATACGATTTTTGGGTTATTTGCACTGACCTCCTATACTGATTGAAATACTTAAGGCAATTCGAGAATACATCCTGATGAATTACAGCTAGCAGGTCTACAATTTTCTCTTTAACAAAATCTTCACAGACCAAAGGAAAATCATGAAGTTTATGTTGAGCAACCGTTACAAGAGCTTCTTTAGGCCATTTCTGAAACCAGTTTATGGTACAGCCAGAGGTCAGAGCCGGAAAATATAAAGCACGTTTACGAAACTTTTCACCGATTGGAGAAAAGCACAATACTAAATGCAAATTATCTCGAACTCTATCTAAGAAATATTGATAAAGATTTTCCTGGGTCTGAGGATGTTTTGGGAAAAACTTTTTCATATCATATCCAACAAATGAGAGTATTTCATCCATTTCTTCTTTCGAAAACAATCCAGCAATCTTAATAAAAAATAATAAAAAAACAATTAAATATTCGAAAAATAAAATTTATTTAATTTTTGTTGCTGAAAAAAGGTAATACCATTTGAAGCGAGGCTCCTTTTTTGAAAGAGTCACACATAAGTCATAACTTGCATTTATGCATAAACGTACCTCATATGCTAGTTAGCGCGAGGTATTGAAGGGAACACTCACTAGTTTCTTACAGCTAATAGTTTCCGTTAAAAAATTAAAAACTTCTCTCACTACTCTAAAAATGCTTTCGGGCGCCCAAGTTAAAAACCTGTGCTGTAGCCGAAGGAGATTCACGCATTATCTAGACAAAAATAACTTTTCAATTTCGCAATATAACTTCAAACTAAATGAAAAGCAACAAGTAAAAGATCCTATTTCTTATATTAACGCAAGATCGAAAACGTAAGCAAGAAAAACAATGTTTTTATTAATTTTTGTCAATTTTTAAACTAAAATAGCTTACCATTCCTGACGCCAACATGTTGTTAATGTATTCCAGGTACGACTCGTCCTTAATTTCGTTATCCGTAAACATGAAAACCGTGCCCTTGTTTTCTTTGCCAGCAAATCGGTAAATAGATTTTAGATCTTCAAGAAAGTTATTCAAATTATAAATTCTGATAGAAATAAATACAATAAAAAAATGAACAATAAAATGTACAAACGAACCGAGTAATTGTAATTTGAAAACAAACATAATCAGCGATAAAAGAAGCCAATCGCGTTATTGATTGTTTACCGGAACCGCCAACGCCAACCAATAAAATATTTCCTTTCTGCATTCGGATTACTCGAGATATTTTAACGACGTGCAGCATTGCGTCGATGAAAAAAACAAGATTAATAGGTGATCCTCGAACTGTTTCATTATAGCTCTTATTGAACATACTCAATCTCTCTTTTAGCAACTCGAAAGATGGTACCTGCATAGGAAGTCAAAAAAATCATCTAAAATCATAACATTTTAACAATTTAAGTAAGAAAATTTTATTCAAAATTAATTTTTATAGTTAGATTCAATTGTAAAAATTAATTTTCTTTTGTTAAAATCTAATATGGCCCACTCTAATGACAGACAATTTGTACAACTGTCCTTGGCAGCAGATCTAAAGGGCGAAATTTTAATTGTAAATGTGACAAAAAATACATTTTTAAATCCACTACAGTAAATTCTAAACAAACTAAAATTTTTGATTTTTTTTCAAAAAATAAAAATCTTCCTTTTGTTTTTGTACACTTTTTATATTTACATATTTATTTTATTTTAAATCATTTTAATCATGTTGAGTATGCAATAAATATCTTATTTAAATAAATCTATGCATCACAGTTTGAAGATCGCTGTTTCATTTGTTTTTTGTCTTGCAATAGGTAGCTGGAACATCGGACATCATGTTACCATTATTTTGATAAAGGAGTACACCTGTGTATGGTTGGGTGTCATAATTCTCTGAAATCGGTATAACGAATTTTCATTATAACCAAATATTTAGATCGGTCCCGTGAGCTTCGTTATATCGAGATTTGACCAGTATTAATAAGTTAATTAAAGTACAAATCTTAAGACATCTTGGTCAACTAACATTTGATACGGGATGTGCCGAAAAAATAAATGATCTGATGCTAATGTTATAGTTTAAAAAAAAGAAAAATAATTAAATTATTTATTTTCTAATTGTCCCATTAAAAAATTGAAATTTGTGTAAATCTAAATGGCAATGTTGATTTAAAAAAAATTTATCTCAACAATAAATAAATAAAATTGGTGCCACTGACACCATCGTTTTCAATTGTAAACTTCAAATTAAATATCCCTACAGATAAAATCGGAGGGCCCGTAAAAGCGGCAGGGTACAATTAAGGCTGTTATATTGGCTTCAAGGGGATTTTATTTAAATGAGGAAAATTACAACTTTTCGAAATATTTATTTTAAAATTTTCAGTAAATTAATGAGCTACGTTACAAAATAATCCTGAATAAATCCTAAACCAACGAACGGGCCTCCTTTAATCTAAAATTAAATTTTTAATTATTTTTTCTAGACTAATTCTGGCATTTATATTTTGCAAATATGTAGTTGGATTAATCTGATCTAAATAAATAATAAAAATAAAATATTTCTATCTGAATTAACATTTGACGCCTTAAATCAGCGGACTTCAAAATGGGACTTAACACATTTCTTTGGAGCCAAAAGTAACATAGCATATTGGGAGACTATGTAAACATGTGAGTTGGTAAGGAAAATTAGTTTTTGCTATATTCTATTAAAATATTAAAAAAAGATTGTGAAATGGTCACTACTTCTTATATACCTGCTTTTTGTCATCTTAGTGTTAATAATTCAGAATCTCTCCCTCGAGACCATTTGATACATACAACAAAATTGCTTAGCCTTGTAACTGAATGTCGAGAGATTTTGTGTGGTAATTTTATAAATATTCATCGATTGTGATATAATAATAAAAATTCTATCACAACCTTTAATTGATACATATAGGAAAAAATAAACCATACTGGTTCGTATATTTTAGGAACTGCGAATGCCGAGTCATCTGCACCCTCTTCTACTGTTTCTGGTGCATCTCTAAAAGTATATACCTATAGCACATCAATGTTTGATATAATAAATTGACCTGAGGAAATCAACAAAATACGTTCGTTCATTTGGGGGATCTCTGAACTCAACGACTTCAGAATCATCCAGACAAAATTCGATATTTCTTTCAAACCATTGTAAATCAGATTCATCAATCAATCTATCCGATAGAACCCTTGAGCATTCATGGACCCACAACCTCAATAACTTTTTTGAAGAACTTATAACCTAAACCAAAACAGGTATTTTTATTTTTAATCTATTAAATACTCAATAAAAATTTGGCCCCTCAATAAATACTATATTAAGATTTATAAAGATAGCACAAACTTAAAAACACAGCATTTCTATTTTTAATTTACAAATATACATTAACACTTTCGAATGCTCAAATCTTTATGAATAGCGCGTTATAGTAAATATAGATTGTATGGTAAGTTAAATAATATTACTAGTACTTGTAAGGATGGAAGAACATAAGCAAGCAGTAGAGAAATTTAAATTATAAAATCGTCTCTAACTCTTGTTTATTAATAAATGGAAAACTACGGTTGGATTGTGTTCGAATCTCGTTTACCAATTTATTTCTGTACTCGAATTCTTGAACATTGTCAACCGAAAGAATCGATTTATGTTAGAGGGCTGTGTGAAAAAAATAGTCATATCTGATTTTAAAATGTTATTAAAATTTTAATAATTACTGAAACATGTAATATGTGAAGCCATGCTGATAAGATCGTTGGTTCTGAAAATTAATGTGTAAAATGCTGTGAGCACTATTTTGAATGTTTTATGTGTAGTGTTGTTTTCAAATATATTAAATTATGTTAAATAATCGTTAATTTTCAATTTTTTTTAAAATATATTTATTAAAAATAGTCTAAATTGAAAAATAATCGATTAGTTAAATTAAATTTTAAAATATATTGTGTAATTTGTAAAAAAATTCTATAAAATCTACAGCTTTAAAATACTACTTGATGATAACAGAAAATTATTATTATTATTATTTTTATAATTATTATTATTTTACAAAAGTAAATAATTGCTGCGAAGAATATATTTAATGGATGAAAAAATTTTCGATTATAAAATAATCATTTTCTATAATAATTATAATAATAATAATAATAATAATAATAATAATAATAATAATAATGTTAAGATCAAAAAGTGGGGGACTACGATCTTAACACAGTTCGTTTATCTGACTCCAATCTAATAATAATATAAAATTATATTTAAAATATAAACTAATCAAAATATAAAAAGGTCGGTTGTGGTCCTATGCAAATAAATAAGGCAAAGACAAATTATTTACCTATACAATTTATTTGGCGTTAACAATAAATTTACAGCGTATATGTGTATAGTTTAATAGAATATACAGATAACTGGATCGAAGGATCCCTGCCAAATGGCCCGCAAGAAGTCGATGGTCACTATGTAGACACAACGACTTATCCTAATAGACAGAGGGCAAGTAAGAAAATAATTTTTTGGGGCACCCCAAGTATCCGAAAACGGTCTCTGTTTTAGATACTTTAGATTTTAGAAAAATTAATTAGTTTAATTAATAAGCCGGATTTCTGAACCCGCTTTTTTCTTTATTAATTTATTACAAAAAATTACCCAAAATCAGGATAAGATGTATCCCTTTTGAAATGGTTTGAAAGTTCTTAGGGATATGCGATTTTCCTTTTACTCAAATAATAAATTTCCTTTTCAATTCAAAGAAATGATTTTCTTTCTGTTTCCTTTTCTTTTTCCAAATATCCTCTGCCCTCTAGAAAATCTTTGGCTCTCTTTATATAATGTTGGTTCGGTCTGAAATCCTTGACAATCCGCTCCGGCTGTTGTAATTAATCCGTTTCTTAATTCTACTAGCTGTCTATTTTGTTTTCCTCTCAACAATCAATACTGCCTGATTTGAAATTAATTCGATAATCCGTTATTTTCACTTTGGTTCGGTTTTCCACCGGCTGTTTATAGAATTCCTAATGAATTGCTTGACGTAAAATGAATATTTATTTTCCCTGATCGTTCCTTTACGCTGCTCGTAATCGATTCTTTCCTTTTTTTTTCTTGAGTGCTATAATTTGTGCCCTTTAACTCTTGGGAAATCCTCGAAATATTATTATTATGAATTTTCTATCAACTCAAATTAATCTGGTCCTTTTCCCTTTTTGATTTGAATATCGTTTGAATTACTTCTATCCTCGCTAGAAATTGATTTTTCTAATCACCGGCTCTGTTCAATTATTTTGTTATCGGCCCTGTATTAAAAATGTTTTTTCTATTTATATTGTTTTCAAAAAATAATAAAATTACCTTATTTATAATTTTATAATTAATTAATTACTAAATTTAGATCCGCGTCATCAGAAATCCAAATTTAGTAATTTCTGATGACGTATTTCCAATTTTAGCAATTTTCTGTGACGTATTTTATTTTTTTTTCCGCCGTGACGTCACTAAACGTCATCAAGTTAATTTACACGTCACCGTTTAGTGACGTCAGTCTTTTTTAATATTTTTAGGCTAAGAGCCCGTACATAACAAATCTTACCCCCTAAAAGATTTTCGTCCTCGAAAAAGAAAATATATTTACTCCTACTCTCGAGCCATTTGCCTTACAATATATATACACCAAAAAAAATCAATAAAAATTTACAACACCAAAAACATGATCACAAAAATTAATAAACAGAAACGCAAGTCAAAATTAAATATGTCACGGATCACAAATATAAATGTCTGTTTCACACTGATTCTCCTGGCATTGTATTTTCTTAGTTCTCTTCGGGATCTTCAGGCACGCGATATAGATGAGGATCTGTTGAGTTATATCGGTTACGCGCTTTATGCTCACGTAACGATTTTACGAATCTCTTCGCCATCGTCTCCGGTTCATAAGATAGGGCTAGTGCCTCCTTGTCTAAGAAACTCACTAGTATTACTGATGATACCAAGTATGGGACTCCGTCCACGTCAATTTCTTGGTATTTGGGGTTTGAGTTTACCGCCATGCGGGTAATTTCTTTCCCATCATATTGGGTTACTCTCGGACGCCAGTGGCTACTTGGCCTTCGGTACCACATCGGATCATATCCATCTGTGTCTACCGAAATAGGCTTCAGAATCAAATTTTCTCGATTTATTCTCAACTTCTCGGCCACTTCAGGCTCCGTTTTTACTTTTAGCTGCTTTTGTAACTCAGCGTTTGGGGGTAAATAGGAAATTTCTTCTATATCGTCATCTGGTTCATTGAATATCTTTTTGGGTATTGTCGGACTCGACTGTGACAGTTTTACTTGTGGTTGCCTTTGTTTAACTGGTTCCTTCTCTTTGAATAACCTTTTAACTACGCTTTTCATACCTCCACTTTCTGTCTTTGGTTTCTGTCCCGTTGGAGGGATTGCCACCTTTTTCAGACTTGTGGCTTTTTCGGGATAATTTGGGTTACTCGTGGATGGTCTCATGACCTTTTCTTGCTGATAGGCAGCATTCGCATTTTGCGGGATTCTCTTTTCTGGCTGATCCGCAGCACTTTTTGTTACTTGGGCTAATTGTATTTGGGGTTTTCGCATCTCAGTATTTGATGGTTTCATCATGACTTCTTCTTCGTCGCAGATTGTAACGTCTGGTGGCGGGGACAATTCGTCTTCTTTCTGAACTTTTGCGTCTTTTGGTATCATAGGTAATTTTCGTTTTATAACAACTCGTTGGTCACCTTCTGAAATAGTATTTTGTGGGATAGCTATATGATCCAGCCATTCATTCTGAATGCTCATATATATTTCTCTAATAGTTCGGACCTCATTGTCCACCACTAGGTCTTGCCGGCTCTCCGGAGCCTTTTTAATGAAATATTTTGAAAGAAAAGGCAAGTGATAGTATCCTTGCATCTTAGGTACCCGTTGATCTTCTAAAATTTTGATTGTGGCCAGATCTCGGATACCTAATAATCGTTGTGCCGGTAGATGGGCTACCGCTAGTAACTTTTTTACCATTAGTCCGACTATTATCTTCTTGTCACAAATTTTTCTAATCATGTGACAGCACTCTTCGTCGTCCAGATTTCCTCTAACATCGGGTTCTTTTAAATGGTATTGATGGGTCTGATAATGTTTAATGGGTTCTCTGGGGGTGACTATTGTGTTTAATAGTTGTTGACCCGAGAAATCTGAGATAGATATCTCCAATAGAACAGGATCCATGCCTACTCGGGATAAGGCATATCCCGCTGCCACAAAAATGGTGGCTCTGGTTTCTTCTTCTTTGGTCATACGCTTCCTCAAGAAGGACTCTCCCTTATGGATTGTCGCTTCAGTTGTGTTATAACACCAGGAAGGTTCCAAATCCGTCACTATTCTGTACGGCTTTACATAATTTAATATCTCTAGACAAACAATCGAGTTAGGCTCTGTCATCTTTACTTGCAAATTCTTTTCTCGTCCATCTGAATATGATAATTCGAAGGTGCTATGTTTGTCCAACTCTATAGGGTTTGGCATTCCGCTTAGTAGAATTACCAAAGGTTTAATAATGGCGTGGAGCCAAATATGATTGGTTCTGGGACACTCTTTGAATTCTCTGAAGACATCTGCTAATTTTAGGGTTTTGCTGCTCTTCACTACTGTGATCATCATTTGCCTTCTTGGGCCTCTCGGGAATTTAAAATCGTTAGGTATGTCCACTCGTCTTGGATAATACCAATGATTATGAATTAAGGGGTTGGTTAATGACGTTATGGTAGTCGTCATGATCCGGTAGACGAATTCTTCTTTGTAAGACGTATAGGCTTCGATTG
Organism: Schmidtea mediterranea; assembly: GCA_022537955.1. NCBI lineage: Eukaryota > Metazoa > Platyhelminthes > Tricladida > Dugesiidae > Schmidtea > Schmidtea mediterranea. The sequence goes on from CM039679.1 coordinate 123,754,502, forward strand.
AGCTCACTGTTTTGTCGTAGGTTTGAATTGCGTGCTTCATTGTTGATTTGTAAATTGGGGTTTCTGAAATCTAGAATATAAACTGATTAACTATTTTTATCACCTATCGTGATAAACTGCCAGGAAAAACGACATGCGCGGATGTCATAATAAAATTTACACTACTTACAAAATGGTGAGACTTGGTCCCCCCTATACTTCGGTTTCATAATGGTTTTCCCCATACCTGTTACCATGTAACGTTATATGGGTCATATGCACCGCAACTATAAATATCAATAATAACATTATAGTTATTCCCCCCGTTATTGAAATTATTATCCATAGCGGGATTTTACCCTTATTCGTAATCGAGCATGTACAATTATCTGTCGAGAGTCTTAATGCTCTTAACTGTTTTACTTTTGGGATTTTTAAATTTATAGTTAAATTTTCTTTGGGGATCGATAATTTTACTTTTGGGATAGGTAAACTCTCCGCTGCCAGCTTCAGACTCGATATATTCAATAAATTTATTCCATTACACCTTGTGGTATTCACCAATCTTGATCTTGGGTTTTTTATATTATCTTTTTCCTTCTTGGGAGGTGATAATTCTAATACCTCACGATATATTGTATGCCAGCCATGCTTTAAGTCGAATTCGAAGTATGTGATATTCGCTTCCGTGGTTCGAGCTAGTCTAATTACCCATTTACGGCCTTGGTATTGTTGATTCAACACCATCCTGGTTATGGATTCTCCGTTTTCTATCACAATCAATACCACTAGTCTGTGGTTCTTGCTCCCAAAGTTATGTGCAAATAAGGCCGTTTGCCCATCATATGAAATCTTTACCTTTTCCGTAAAGTTTGCCGTTTTGATATACAAAGCGACTTTATAATCAACTTCCCATTGCCTTCTCATATTTTGTATATATGAATGAACTTCTAAACTATACTCCGTTTCTGGTGATAAGTTATCAATCACTCTTTCTCTTTTCCCATCATCTAAATCAAACGTCATTTCACTTTCCTCTGTTAAGAAGTGAAATTGGTACTTTATTTGGAAGTAATGCTTCAGAAAAATTCTAAATGATCTATCTGTACGCTGGTAACCAACATTCGACATCTGTTTAGCTTTAGGTAAAAAATCCTCAAACGCATATGTTAACACCATTATGCAACTTATTATCATCGCAAATGTCACTGTCTTTGGTAACTGTCTCGATCTCAATGGGTATCTCTCAGATTGCTCTTTCAGAATCCCTCTATCTGTTTTTTTTTCTTTGATTACTATTTTTGGGTATTCAATTCTCACTGTTTCCGTCGGCTTCTCTTTGATTACTACTCTAGGATATTCGATTTTCTCTGTGTCCGGTTTTTGTTTTATTGGCGGAGCACACTTCTTGCACCGATTAACGTGCACCATAATAGGTTCGGCTTTCTTGTTAGCTACCAATTGCAAAATAACATTGGTTTCGATTGCTTTAAGTATCTGATACGGTCCTTTGAAATTTCTCATCAACTTTGGTGAAAGACCCTTCTTATTTGAGTGGCTTTCCAACATGACAAAATCCCCAACTTGGAATCCATGATCTTTCGCTTTTCGATCATAATATTCCTTCATTGTTTCTTGATTATATTTTATATTGAGACCGGCCTTTGCCCACGCTTCTTGCATCCTTTCTCTCATTTCAAATAGGTAATTAGTTTCATCTAAATTTTGCGTTGCTTTTGGATAGAAAATCAAATCCACTGGCATTTTACTGTGTCTCATATACATGAGGTAGAAGGGTGTTTCCCCTGTTACCGAATGTACCGAATTCCGATATGCAAACAAACACGATGGTATATGCACATCCGGAATTTACGTATGACGCCAACATGTTGGCCAAGGTTCCGTTGAACCTTTCCACCAATCCATCTGTCTGGGAGTGGTATGGAGATGTGTTTAACTTCAATATACCGAAATAGTCATTGATACTTTTGAGGAGATTGCTCATGAAGTCCTTTCCCCTATCTGTTAATAGCTTTGAAGGCACTCCATATCTGAATACTATTTGCTCAACAAATATGCTTGCTATAGTATCTGCCTTATGATTTGGAATCGGGAAAGCTTCGGACCATTTTGTGAGATAATCACAAAAGACCAGTATAAATTTATTTCCCCATGCTGATTCTTTGAACGGACCCAATACGTCCATGGCTGTCATCTCCATCGGGGTGGATGGTACAGGCATTGGTTTTAACGGTACATGTGACTTTTTCCCAGTGTTCCTCCTAGTAACACATATCTTGCATGTTTGGCACCATTGTTTAACATCTTTTTTCATATCTGGCCAAAAATATTTCGCTTTCAATCTAGACAATGTATGTCGTACTGAAAGATGCCCTCCCAAAGCTCCATCATGATATTGTAGCATTAAAGGTTCCCGGTACTTACTTGGTACCAATATCACATTATCTTTGGTTTCCACGTATTTAATGAGACCTTCTTCCAAGATAAACTTCTCTTTATTCTTTTCCCAGTACTTTTGAAATTCATTTGGTACTGCTTTGTCTCTATGGCTTGTCTGATCATATTTATTTCATCATCACACTTTTGTGCTTCCACTAATTCTGACAAGGTGTTTGCTTCTCTTGTTAACACAAAGATTGTTCCTTCCAATCTACCTTCTTTTAAATCTTTTTTTTCTGGTTCTTGTTCCATTCGTGATAGGGCATCGGCATCACCATTCGCCTTCCCTTTTCGATAAACGATTTCAATATTGTACGGCTGTAGTCTCAGAGCCCATCTTACTAACTTTGATGCTTCATCTCTGTGTTTCAATAACCATTGTAATGGTCTATGATCAGTGTAAAAAATGACTTTTCTACCCCATAGGTAATGACTAAATTTTTCCACGGCAAAAACTAGAGCTAACGCTTCTAATTCAATAACTGCATAGCTCTTTTCGTGTGGCTTTAATCCTCTACTTGCATATACAACTGCATATTCATCTCCAATTTCATCTTGTTGTCCCAGTACTGCACCAATTCCTCTAGTACTCGCATCTGTCATCACCATAAATTGTCTCTTGAAATCTGGGAATCTCAAGATGTGTGGTTTTACCAACGCATCTTTTAAATTGTTGAAAGCTTGTTGTTGCTCGTCTCCCCAATCAAATTTTACTCCTTTCTTTTCTAGGACCGTCAAAGGAAATGCAATCGCGGAAAAATTTCTAATGAATTTCCGATAATACCCCGTCAAACCTAAGAATCCTTTGATTTGTTTGACATTCGTTGGCTGGGGAAAGTTTTTCACTTTCTCTGTATTAGCTGGGTCTGGTTTTACACAATCATGAGATATCACATGTCCCACGTAGATCACTTCTTGCTCTGCCCATTTACATTTACTGGGTTTCACTTTGAGATTAGCCATTATTAATCTTTTAAAAATGTCCTCTAAATGTTCTAGATGTTTATCTAAGTCTTCCGAAAATATGATAATATCATCAATATACACCATCTCATGATGTGCGTCCATCAACATTATATTCATCGCCCTCTGAAATGTTGGAGGGGCTCCTTTTAATCCGAATGGCATCACTAAATACTCGAAGTGGTCATCGGCTGTAGAGAAGCTTGTCATCGGTATCGAATTTTCACTCATTTTAATTTGGTAAAAACCTTTTTGTGCATCCATCACCGTGAAAAGTCTCGAATTTTTCATTTTATCATATATATAGTCTAACAATGGCAGCGGATGATTATCACTTACAGTCTGCTCATTTAATTTACGATAGTCATTACATAGTCTTACCGACCCGTCTCTTTTAGCTACAACCACAAGCGGAGAAGAATAAGGAGATTTACTTGATCTAATTATATTGTACTTTTGCATTAATTTAATTTGTTTATTTACTGGTTCTTGTAAGCTTTGTGGGATTCTATAGGGTCTGATTTTAATAGGTTTAGTTTCGGTTAAATTAATTTCATGCTCTAATATATTTACTTGACCTAAATCATATTCATGTTTTGCGAAAACTTGGTCATATTTCCGTAATAATTGATTCACTTGGATATTTTCCCTTCTCGTGAGGGCTTTACTATCACAATTTGGGGCATCATAGTACTCTATATCTGGATCTCTTTCCTCTTCATGTACTGACATTACTTGTACAACTTTCTCTTGGGGGTCTTTTAGTTTCACAATTTTCCCCACCCGTGTGTCTGGATACAATCTCAGCGTTTTATTATCCATATTCGCTATTCTGATCGGGATTCTTCCTCTTCGTATAGTTGCTAGATTTTGTGTAATGGGAGTATTATACTTACTCGCAAATTCCACTTTTGGTTCGAAAATGACATCACCTTCCATTTCTTGGTGAGTCGCCACAAAACAAACTGTTTCTGTTCGCGGTGGTATGGTAACCACCCGGTCTAGGAAAACCACATCTATATTATATGATTTCCTCTTCCTTCCCGTTAATTTTACCAACTCGCCAGTTGCACAATCAAATACAATGTCTTTCAACTTTTTGAGTATATCCATACCCACAATGCATTCTGCCATGCATTCTCTGGTGACTTTTATGTCATGCCTGAACTTTTGGTCACAAAGTCTCAATTCGCAATCTAATATTCCTATGACATTGATTGCTTGACCGTTAGCTCCTGTCGCTATTGTCAAAGTGGGGACAATTGCTTGCAATTCAGTTTCATTTAACAAGTTTGCCTCTATCATTGTCAAATCTGATCCTGAGTCAATCAGTGCATGGACTGTATGTCTATTGACTTTCATTTTGATTGTTGGTTTATTCGCCAAATTTCCTGTGGCTACCATACATATCGATGAAATTCCCAAAACGTTTTCTCTGAATTTCTTTGCTTCAAATTCGATTCTTTCTGCTTCTGGCTGACTTTGTTCGTCATAACTTTGTTTTAATTTCTCTAAAGTGCTAAACGGGTATACTGGTACTTTTTCCATAGTTTTCATTCCCACTGTGGGCATTGTATCGTATTGTCTTTCACGTTTTGGCCATGGTGAAAATGGAGTCTTTTCCAAATCTGTTCTATCATCATAGCGATATAGAATCTCTTGCTCGACTTCCCTCGGTATGATTCTTTTGTTGGCCTCATACGGGGGTCTAAATTTTTTGGTAAAGTTCTGTTTTCTCCTCTTTCTCCGCTAATAAGGGTACTGTATAAATTTTCCGCTTTCAAAATTTTGAAAATTCGGTTTTTTGTTAAGTTGTAATCTCGGGCTGTGTTGCCCTCTATGTTACCTCCCTCGTCAGAATTGTCATCGTCTAGATGACTATAATCCTCGTCCCACTCTCTCACTATTTCGTGCTTGATTAAATTTCTCTGCTTCATCATTTTAATTTCCTTGTTATGATGTCTGAATACTGCGAAATCTGCACATAATGGGCACATTCCCAATAATAGCTTCCAAGACCATCCTCCGATCTTGAAGATACTATACGTGGATAATAGTTGTGATGCAATGATTTTTAGTATCATAAATATTGCATATATTCCTGAACATCCTGCTACAAAAATGCCAAAACTCGTAAATCTTCCCCAGATTTTCCTTATTACATTTGACGCTGCTTGTCTGTAATGATCTGGTCCGAATAATAAATTATAATCCGGTTTTCCATCATAGTGCTTGTAAATCCTAGTTATTATTTCTGTAACCCCTTGATCACGCACTTATGGAAAAGCAATAGCTCTCCTGGCTTCCTCTATGTCTTCAGGAGTGTATACACCTCCCTTAGACAATTCGTTAAGTGGTCTGAATTCCACTTTTGATATCAATTTGATAGCTTGAAGTATTTCTACTGGCTTTGATGGTGGTTTCCGATCTGGTAATGTTATACAGTGATTGTTTATCTTGTAAAGCGGTGACATTGCCGGATTACACGTCGATTTCTAGGGTTCTTCCCCTTCCTTTAAGATTCTATGCGTCATAGGTGCCATGAAACGTAGCTTACCTTCGTATAACACTGGGAGTTCCAGAGTGCATTTATCATACTTGGCAATTTCAACTTCAACTATCTTGCATTGATAACTGTAGATGGCCTCACCCATGATCCTGCCGAATGTTCCATGTTCCATCAACATTGGCATTATTAGATCTGGATTTGCCACAGAAATTGCTAATCTATTTCGTATTATTTCTCTGTTCAGCCGACAATCGTTCAATACTACCTCTTGGTACATCTCTTGCATTTGCCTTTGCAAATCATGATACAAGAAATCAATTTTGTTGTTCACGTATTTTATAATTTTGACATCTGACGTATGCATCTTTTCCGCTGCTGGTATATATTTATGAGATAAATATATACCCTTGTAATTGGTTTCATAAACCGTTGTACTACATTTCATCTTTTGCCCTTTTCTGACCAGACGTATGGCATCATTAGGGTCTTTGGACACTAGCACCAATGGTGTGCTTTTTTCAGAAATATCCTCTCTATTGATTTTCTGCATTTTCTTTTCACCCCATACTCCATCTTGGTATTTATGGCTCGTAAATCTTGTTCCATTTAACTTTGTAAATGCTGTTTTCTTTAGATATCCCAATTCGCAAAATTCTTTCATGGTTGAGTACACGAGTGTAGCAGCTCCCGTTCTACAATATCCCAACTTTACATTGCATTCCGGATGGGTCATCATTTTTCCTGATGCCACCTCAAATGTTCCTTCATACTCTCGTAATTCTATGGAATAATCTTCGACGTCTACTATACTGTTTATCACATCTCTGCCTCTTGTTTTGGTTCTGCCCACACATGATCCATCTGCTTCTATTGGACCTCCCCTTGTGATAGTTATCCCCAGTTTCTTTCCGACTTCCGCTGAAATCGTTACTTCATTGTCTATTTTGAGAATACTGGTACGAAATGCATTTATACAGTCATCCACCTGTATTGGTACTGATCTGGGTATCAATTTGGCTTCTAAAAATACCGAATAACTGTGTCTGCCACAATAATATTCAAATGTTGCTTTCTGCAATCTGCACTCTTTCACTCTTGTTCGGTAAAAATCTGTTTCTTGATAGACATGGTATTCCACATCCTCTCCCTTGGTTACTTTATCTGGATATGCTTCCCTACAATCCACTGTATCTACCAACGAATAAATTTTGCCTAATGACGGATTACTGCAGTCGTATGCCGTCATTGAGTTCACTTGTCGTAATATTCCAATCATTACCAACATCATCATCATCATATTTGCGAAGCTTCCCATGTTTTGTGGATTCGCTCCCTGATTTCCGCCATTATTTAAAATGTTCTCATGTAACACATACGTTGGTTTTGCCGTTCCTTTGATTGCCCAAAACCGATTTTCTGCCATCCATTCTTCGAAATTGTCTGACATAAATTTAGTCATTCTATCTAGTTCTGGATTTATACGTGACTGATCTTTTTGTATTACTTTAAATACATCCTTGAACATCATTGCCAGGATCATTATCATTTTGCCTCTTGTCAGGCCTTCTCCGATAAATCGTTTGGCCATATCTAGTATATCTGCTCCTCTCATGGTTTCGGGAATTTTCCTCATAGCTTCTCTAATTTCTACTGTTAACTTTTTCACATTTATGCCTGGATCCTTTGGGATCTGCCAGTCTTGTTTTAAAAGCCTCATGATCTGCTGTAATCTTCTCCACATCATTGATTTAAATGTTGGATGATTTTCACTATCATCATCAATTTGTTTTGCTATCCCCGCCAACGCTTGACGAGTTAGATTCTGTATTGTCTCTGGATTTAATTGTTCATTTGGGGTGGTTTCATTTGACTTTTCTTTGGTCTACCCCTCCCATCTTTTTTAACTTTAATCTCTGATTGGATTATTCCTGGTCTGGCTGGTGGGTCTGGTTCTCGTGACGTGCTTGCACCCACATTTGTTTCTTCTGGATCGAGCTGGATAATTGTCTCTCTCTCGTCCTCTATTATCTGCTGTTCGAATACTCTCTCGGTATCAGCTTCTCTATTTTCTCCCTCTGTGGGTTGATCATAGTTTTCAAGAAATCTCTCAATTTCCTCATCCAAATCCACCGGATATGGAGGTAGTGGTGCAAATTCCCCCTTTGGCAATTCCACCTGTACTGGTTCACTTTCCATTTCCTGGCAGTCGGGCAATCTCATTATTGACCATGGCTCCCTTGGAAGTTCAATTGGTACTATTAACACTTGGGTTTCCTCTCTTGGGAAACATCCCACATCTACCAGGAATTCGTCATCGTCCACCTGACATCCGTGTATCACTATTAGAAATAATCCTTGCAATATCTCCGAAAGTCTCTCCCTGAGTTTTCTCACCTTGTGAAAACAGGAACATTGTTGCTTCAATTTCCCTCTCCCGGGTATTCTGATTTCTAACCACAATGGACCTTGTCTGCTGGTTTCATGGCGAATAGCATGTCCATTTTTGATACATAACAACTTTGCTTGTGCCTGAAATGGTGAAGTCACTTTTAATAAAGGCAGCACCAATGGCATTATATCTCTCAAAGTATTTACTGGGATGCGTAATTCTAACATCCAATCCATTATTCCTTTAATGGCTTCCCCATCTCTAGGGGTTTGCATTAGCTCGAATCCCAACCTTTGCGGAATTGCATTAACCTGATTTAACTGTTCAATTTCCATTTCAGTTATTATAAACACATTATCTGTGTCTATCACTTTTACTTTTTCTGTCGGGTAAACCACGTCTACCGTATTATTGTAGTTTGGCAATATTCCATAACTCAATAACGTGTCTCCCTCTAGCATTTCAGCTCCATATTTATACAACACATAATTACAACCAGGCCTCGCTTCTTTTAATAGTTTCACGAGTTCTCCCACAGTTTCCTTGGGGTTTATTTCAAACCTATGCAGCATTTTCCCAGGTAATACTGTAAACACTACTGCCTCACTTGTTTCATTGGCATATCTCGGGCTTGCTCCGATTTTCCTCATTAGGTTTTTTATCAGATAATAATAGTCTTCATCCCTTTCTAGGGTGGCTATTATTCCGAGAATTTTATCAATTTCAGCTTCCTCAATTTCCTCTTTATCAATCTCTTTTAATTTCTCTACTACCTCGCTTTCCCATTGATCGCGATATTTTACTAATGCTGCACATTTTTCTATAGTTTCCTTTCTGGGAGATTTCCCAAATTCTCGTCTACCGACTGGTATTTCAGCTTTTCCATCAACATCTCTTGTGGATGACGTGGCTTTTACTGCTTCTGGTCCGCTGACCATATTACATCGATTTTTCTTGGGCAAAACCGCTAAAACCTCATTGCAGGCTTCTGGCTCATCGACCATAGCCAATCGATTTTTATCTGGTGAAACCGCTAAACCAATTGTTCTGGTCTCTGGTTCATTGTCCATAGCCAATCGATTTTTACCTGGTGAAACCGCTAAACCATTTATTCTGGCTTCTGGCTCATTGTCCGTAGCCAATCGATTTTTACTTGGTGAAACCGCTAAACCAATACTGCTGGTTACGAACTCACTGGTTCTAACCTTGAAATCATTTTCCGAATCCACGGTATTAAACTCATGGTCCGTTCCTTGATGCTTTTTCTGGCTCGAAAGCATATAAACCTCATTATCATCAATATTATCATTTGTCGTTAGCCGAGCTAACCTGTTCCTTTCCTCCTGGATTTCTAATTCGAGTTGTTGTAGATAAGTTAATCTCTGTTCCGAGTTAACTGCAAACGTAGTTGTTTTTGGCCGATTATTATTATTATTATTGTTATTGACATTACCCATCTGATTCTGTGGACAAGAACGCATCATATGACCAAATTTTCCACATTTATGACACTTTACTTTACCTGTCGAATTTACCTCATCTCTCTGTACATTATTATTTCGATAATTATTATTATTATTATTACTTTGAAAACCTCGATGTGAATTTCTATTATTATTATTATTATTAAAATTATTACCCTGAGAATTTCCCCCGAATTTAGTTTTGCAAACTGACGCTACATGTCCCTTTCGTTTACATTTATCGCAGCTTAAGTCCGAACATTTGCAATCAATAGCGAGATGATTATTTCTCCCACATCTGGTACATAATTTATCCCCTGGTGAATTACTCCTCTTACTAGTACAATCTTTGGATAGATGTCCTCTTTTATGACAATTAAAACACTCGATATCAGATTTATTCGCGCTAACTGCAAAATTATTTACTTTCTCTATACTACTTTCTATTAAAACCGCTTTTCTCGTTAATTCCTCAAAATTATCCCCTATGTGCAAACTCAATGCATTTCTCATTGCCGATGATAGGCCTGCCCAAAACTGGTCTTTAACTAATGCAAGGGTAACCTCATTCCAACGGGCTCTATCTCCAAATGCTCGTTCAGCTAGCATCATGATTTGATACGCAAATTCTCCAACATGCTCACCCGAATTCTGTCGTCTATTATAAAATTGCTGTCGTAATATTCTCGTGGCATCCCCCGGTAAAATTCTGTTCGTTAATGCTACTCTAAGCTCATTCCACGCTACTGGGTGGTTTGCTAAAATGACATCATTATATTTTTCACGCGCCATACCTTTTAGATATAAGGGCAATCTTAAAATCATAACCGGTTCAGGAAGACCTAATGCTCTCGCCATTTGAAAATATTCGGACATAAACTCAGGAAATTCACCTGGATTTCCTTTATAGGGTTTTACGGGTATAGTTGGGTATCTCAAAAAATCCGCCGCTGGTGGTTGCTCTGGTATATTATTAACATTCGGTAAATTATTAACATTGGGTATGTTGTTATTAATATTTGGTAAATTATTATTTAATAGATTCTGTGCATCTGCCATTATTTGTCTATTTCTAATACCCTCTCTGAAATTTTGCAATCTACGATTTCGTAGCTCAATGATTTATAAAAAAATTCAATATCTGTCTTAATTATTCAAAACCGCCTTTATCCCCCGATTTTATATCACGTCGGGCTCACCAAAATGTTAAGATCAAAAAGTGGGGGACTACGATCTTAACACAGTTCGTTTTATCTGACTCCAATCTAATAATAATATAAAATTATATTTAAAATATAAACTAATCAAAATATAAAAAGGTCGGTTGTGGTCCTATGCAAATAAATAAGGCAAAGACAAATTATTTACCTATACAATTTATTTGGCGTTAACAATAAATTTACAGCGTATATGTGTATAGTTTAATAGAATATACAGATAACTGGATCGAAGGATCCCTGCCAAATGGCCCGCAAGAAGTCGATGGTCACTATGCAGACGCAACGACTTATCCTATAAGACAGAGGGTAAGTAAGTTTTGATTTTGGGGCACCCCGAGTATCCGAAAGCGGTCAACTACTTTGGACACTACTTGATTTTAGTTTAATTAATTTAATTAAGCCGGATTTAAGAATCCGCTTTTCATTAATTCTTTATATTTAGAAATACTAAAAATTTACCAAAAAGGAAATCGAGATAATGATGTATCCCTTCCGAAATATTACGTAATCTCTTCAAAATATTTTCTGCAGTAAATCCAACTGTCTTCTAACTGTTTAGAAATGTCTGATGGCTTCTGTTTTCTCTTATTCTCGCGCTTCTTTTTCTCCTAGATATTTGTATATATATATATATATATATATATATATTGCCTTGGAAGATTTTCTGCTGGTGGTTTTTGCGTTTCTCACTGGAAATGGTAACTGTCAAGTAATTTTCTGCTGGTTGGATCTCTTCTGGGAATATTGAATGTTAACTAATTTTCTGCGGGTTGTTTTTCTTCTAGAAATAATTTCTGCTGGTAAATTTTCTCTGAGAAATAATTTTCTGCTGGTTAAGTTTCTTCGGCCGTAATTGTTGTTTTCCTTTTTGTTTCTTTTAAAATTCGATTTATTTTCTTGTACAATCAATAATTAATTTATTATCTGGTCCAATATAAGTTTTTTCTGAATCGGTTAGGTTTCTCTATTTTTGTAATCGGCTCAATTAATAATTTTGTTATCGACCCTTGTACTAAAAAATAGTCCTCTATTTATATTAGTTAAAAATTAATGAAATTACCAATTTTAGACCCGCGTCATCGGAAATCCAAATTTGATAATTTTCCGATGACGCATTTCCATTTTCAATTGCTTAATTCTAAATTTGGTAATTGTTTTCTTGACGTCACTAAACGTCATCACAATATATATTTTTTTTTTAAAAACGTCACTGTTTAGTGACGTCAGAATGACTCAACTATCTTTTTAAGGCTAAGAGCCTGTACTTAACAATAATAATAATAATAATAATAACAATAATAATATTAATAATAATAATAATAATAATAATAATAATAATAATAATAATAATAATAATAATAACATTAATAATAATAATAATAATAATAATAATAATAATAATAATAATAATAATAATAGATTTCTTAAATTAATAATATCCTATAAAATTTATTTATAACAAATGCAATAATATTTAAACAAAAACAATATCTGGTACAATTATTATTTCTTAGCAAAAATTTTTGCAAAAATGAGTTAATAATTTAAAAATTATATTTGTGGAGTATTTATAAGAATATTTATATATTTATTATTATTTAATTGAGATATATACATTCACTTGTATACAAATCCAAGCCTTTCCTAATTAATAAGAATGTGATGGTAATGATACACCAGCTTTCATAAATTATTATCAGAAATGACAAATATTACGGGACAAATATCATATCATGATAAGTTAAAAGTTATATTTTTCAAAGAGTTAACGTTTTTTAAAATTTTTAAATGTTAATAATATTTTTATTCAAATTAAAGCTTGTTATTTATTATGAATTTCAGGTCATTTAGGCTTATTTTTTAAATGTGAAATTTATTAAATTTTTATTTAATTATAAATTTTAAAGTTTCTCAAAAATATTTTAATTCACAAATAATTTAAGAAAAATGTTTGGTTAAAAAAAAGTTTAATTATTATTAAACAAAAACAAACTTACGTCCGATTGAGTATTAATTAACCCTTGCCAAATCCTACTCAAATCTCTTAAATTAAAAACGTAATGAAATTTTGATGGGGTTGGTTTCATTTTATTTTTTGTAGACTGCCAGAGTTTTCTTGTCAAACCTATCAATTTACTGACCATATTTATAACACTGCTTCGAAAATGTCTTTCTTTGCAATAATGGCCTAAGCCGATAACAGAATATATACGATCAATGCTGGCGAATGTTGGCAAAGTACAGTTGAAGATTCGGAAATGTCTTTTCAATCTTTCTGGAATATCATTTCGTCCTCCTCCGGGATGGATCATGGCTGCAACAAACTGCAAATAAACATAAAATGAGGTTTGTTATTATAAACTTAAACGCTCACATGCAAATCCAATACACTAATAAAATCTCCAGGTTTATCCAAACTGTAAAATCCTTTCATTTCTATTGTTTGTCTCACAATCTCATTTGCTATTTGATCTCCCCATTCATTTATTTTAGGCAAATTTATATCATCAATTAAAATTGTCATTCGTCTTCCATTTGATGGACCAAACGTTGTACCAACCCTCTTCTCGACAAAACTCTCTATAGCTCTCTAAATATTAAGATAAAATTGTTTTTTCTTTCTGAAAATATATACAATATAATGCAAGTTGAAACATAAATCAATTTATTTTTTGTGATAAATCAATGGATTAGCTATTTCTGAAATGGCTGCAAAGTAAGTTATTTTTTAAAGTTATAAAGTTTTAAGAGTTGAATTGTGATTTTACAAGGAAATTAAATCATTATTCGAGCTTATAATTATAATTTTTGATCTACAAGCTCATATATATATATTATTAGTAATAATGATTATGAATATTCTGGAAATAATTTATTTTATGATAACTTATTTTTTGGAAATTATTCAAAAGAAAGTGAGTTAAATTGTTTTAGAAGTTATAAAAATTATTAATTACATTAAATAATTATATTTTTATATATCTTTTGACAAAAATCTTCGAATATGTACACAAAATAATTGGGTTTATGATTATTTTTTAAAACTTATTAAAAAAATTTATGATTTTTTACGGATTTCAGGTTTTGTTTTTTTCGACAGAAATATCTGAAATATTAAATTAATTGTAGTTTTAAGGGTAAATCTTATGAAGATACATCCTCATTTACTCAAAATCTCCTAGCAGAAACATCAAAATTTAAATTAAAAAAATTTTTCGCCATTTTTCTTCTAAAAATATCTCAAAAATGTCTATAAATTAATTTATTATAGGGGTTTTTTGAACTTCTGATGGCTACATATTAAAAGTTTACATGTATGTTTTATTATGGGTTGTGTTTATGTGCATTATCTTATTTCTTTATCACTTTTTTATTTTCTATAGTGTAGGGTTTATCTCAGTGACTATTTTACAAACAATCTCAAGTAATAAATTTATTGATTTTCTTTTTATATTATAGCTGATTTGTCTCAATGTGGTTTGGGGTAAATGTTACATGCATTCACACGTGGACTTTGGTTAATGTAAGTTTAGAAACCAAAATAATCTCAGATTGCTACTTTTAGAACGGAGGGAAGTAAACCTTTCGTTTAACTTAAAATGTTATTAATTTTTAATATTATAAAGGTTTATTTTATTATTATTATTCTACACCACAAGACCGCATTGAATTGAACCTTGGAATTATTAAAATGCTTTTTAAATCAATACCTTTTTAGTTTATGTAAAATTTTAATGAAAATTATTCTAAATATAAATTTTATTAACTTATGATTTTTTTAAATGAATTTAAAAATTCTGGAGTTATACAAACACAAGATATGACCTCTATTTATTTATTTAAATGTAAAATACCTACAATTAACCCAAAGTTTCTTTTTTTAATACAGATTTTGTGAATAATCTATCGATATGGATAATTTAATAAATTTTCTTAATTGATCTTCTTGAGCTCTCCATTGACTTCTTGAGGAATAACAGCATCTCGAATATTGAATGAAATTGAAGAAATCACTTTCAATAACTACAATTATTCATTATTTATCGGCAGTATATTTTCTGCAATAATCTTCATAAATTAAATACATTTAAAAGGCTAAATTACATATTTCGACGGTTTCCACTTTTTAGAATAGTCAATGCTATGGAAAGCATCAGAAATGGATTCAAAAAAATTCATAACTCTTTTAAATTTTAAAAAAGTTTGGGGCATTAATTAGTATTTTTTTATATAAAATTAAAAAGTAAGTAAAGTTGTTTTTCTAGATTTCAAATAATGGCAGAACTATGAAAAGAAATTCAGTAACAGAAACTTGTAGAAACAAAATGTGGAATCACAATGAAAAAAAGTAGTTATTATTTAAAACTGGTGCTATTAAAAAAGTGCGAAATATAAAAATTCGGAATATATCGGCGTTCAGAATCAATTTCACTCATTATGCACTATTGCGATATTTTATTAATGCATTCAATAATTTCAGATCAAATGTTTAGTAACACTATGATGACCGAGAACTCAAGTTCCCATGGCCTCCTCAGCTGCTATTGTACGTTTCGTTAACCATTATAGGCCGATGGCAAACCCTCTGGGACCCCCGAGAATTGATTGGTAGTGACATATGCAATACAAATGTGAAACCGCTTGGCTTGCATATTGTGAATTAATTAAATCATGCATTCATTAATATATATCAAACTATAAAAATAGCTACTTGAAAAATCACAGGAGTTGTAGCAGAGGAAAAATTAAGTGCCTTGAACAAATGGCTCAGTGGATTGAATTGACTAGCAAATTTGTTTATCATGACCGTTTTTGCGGTGCCTGGCTCCCCGATTAATAAAACACCGATATTTTGTTTAGCTATTGTTTTAATAAGGAAATCAATTCGAACATTGTCAACATTCGGAATTAGAAGACTCGAATATTCTGGAATGAATGTTTTCGGATAAACAAAATCTTCGACTAGTCTTTCCCATTGATTCCAAGCTCCTATCAAAGAGCTAAGTATAATATTATACTTCTGTTTTAAACAAATACATAATACAGAAATTTCATAGCAATCAAACAAATTGACAAAAATATTTTTATCACATTAACACACTTTAAATGGGAAGAGTAATTCAATAAAACTGGATATATAAGACAATCATTTGTTTCAATCTCCAGAAAGAGAGGCAGTCGCAAAACACAAACTAAACTTTTAAAAGGTAGTAGATAAAAGGCAGTTCCCGCCATCACATAAAAAATCACTTCATTTATTAAAACTTCTTCATTATATATATTTTTTGTAATATTTCAATTATATAAACTGATTCTAATATCTTTTGTAACTTTAAATATAATAAAAACATTATTAAGGGTTTGATTTATAGATCTGAAAAATCAAACTGACTAAGGAAACCATTGATCGTCTTTTGATTACTTCTGACGAAAACAATGAAAATTATAGTCCAATTAATGATGGTGAACCTATAAAATCTCATGTTTTAGTTACTCCATATTCGGAAGATTTTAAAAGTTTTAAGTTTTCTATCACAAAATCATTAGGCAATTCAAATGTTTTTAAAATAGTATCGAAATAGTAAAAATCAATAAATATGTTCAGAAACAAATCCCAAACCAAATAGTAAAATAGTGTATAAGGTGTTTTAAAATTTCAAAAGCTGCAAATTTGAATATAGGGGTGAAAGAATGCATAAAAAATTGAAAAACCAAAGAGACAATAGCTTACAAAATGTTTCCTTTGAAAAGATTGACTAATATCCCACGAACCTCCAATAAATAGTGCAACTATTAAACACGTCAAAAACGAAAGAGAATATCATGGAATTCAGGTTTATAAAATATATCTACTGAATAAAGACCAGCTTCTGTAATTATTATTATCATTATATTTGTGTTTCAAATACCTTTCCTAATTATTTGCCGCGGTTATATCAAATTCTATTTAATCACAAATTTTTATGATTTCCTTATAATTTTACCAATAAAATGGACACGTTAATTGCTAGGTTGACAAATTCTGATATATTAATTACGTGTTAACAAATATAAATACTTTATTATTAATTCACCTCTTTCTTTATTCATATTTTCCTTTTAAAAAAACTGAGACATTTTTTTGAATTCTCTAATATTTGATTAAATACTGGCTATGGAAATTTAATAACAATATTTTTAATGAAAATATAAAAATGTCTAATTTAATTTGATTTAATCTGACACCTTTCAATATGTTTGAACATAATCAAAACTGATATATAAATTTTTATTGCTTTTATTAATAAATTTAGAAATGTGAACAAACCGTCTTGATTAACATAATAATCAAATGTTATTTGATCTTTACCGACATGAGGGAACAGAAGGACGGAATTAAATTCACTTATCATAAATGCATCCAGTTTATTGCGATCATCAAGCTCGAGGAAGGAACCAAACGACCAAAGCAAAGAGAATACAAATAATCTATTCAAATGGCTTTCATTCATCTTTTCAACAGTTATTAAACCGGATAAGATATCGCATATTTGTCTAATGATGAAACATTCCAGAGCCGGCATTTTGAAAATCAAATTTTCAACTGCAAATTTGTAAATGATCGGAAAAGTAGCTGCCAACCAAGAATAAAGCTTGTCCGTCATGGCGAATGATTGCTTCTTTAGCCACGCCTAATAATTATGCATAAAGATAACTGTAATTGTATCAAAGTTGAAAGAATAGCAGTAGTATAAATTATTATAAATGAATTATTGAAAAATAAATTTTTGAATAATTAAAAAAGACATAAATGTTTTTGTTAGACAGCAATAGATCAAAAAATTCTTAAAAATAGCCATAAATTTTCGACTCAGGTTTATTCGACCTTTAGTAAAACAAACTTAGGTAACCACTAACACAAAAATAGGTGAATAATGTTTTTTTTAATATTTGACTCCAAACAACCTTTCTGTTATTTCAAAGAAAAATTGTGAGGATTTAATAATAATAAATTAAAACCGGCAAAAAGACAGTTTTAAAATTTTCTTTTGAAACTGAATTTGCTTACCCAATATTACATAATAAATTGGCATCCAAAAGTCACTGATGAATTGTGGGTAGAAAAGGAGTTTTTATAAAAAGCATAGAACAAATAATAAGTTTACTATTGAAAAAATTTGTCGGATCTTAGTGGTATTACTCATAGAAAAGGCGATGATCATTGAGGGGTCCGACAGAACAATTACTTCAATACCACTGGAGATTTCTAAGATTTCTTGTTTACGATTTCTCTACTTCGCAAAACTATCAATCACGTTTTCAACATTGTATAATTAAGTAGGTATACATTAATTAGGGACAATCCAACTAGTCAGTTTTCTGTCATTCATGTTCTCAGCCCGGTTTTAATTCTTCGCAGGGTTGAGAAGCTACGTTCAGCACTGGAAACACTTACAGAACATGTTTTAATAATTTGGAACAAATTGTGAGTAATTGGATATTGCACCGGGTCACATAAATCAATCAATTTCTCTAATTGATGATAATAAAGTTGTTGCTTTTGATGAAGTTGTTCTGTTATTCCGTTTAGATATTAGTGGAAGTTCAACACTAAACGTCAGCAAACCATCGTGTTTCGCAGAGTGAAGCCAGTTGCGAATATAGCATAGTCTTTATTATAAAATTTAGTTTTACAGAAGCATTGAAAAAAGCAACAACTTCGCTAAGAACACCCAAATAATTTCTTATTGCTTGTACGTTCGAAATCTTTGATAAAGTTAAATTTAAAGTACGATATAACATGTACACCAAACGGCATACACTGCAACTTTTTGAATTTCAACCACCGCTCCTTTTTGCAATGACGACATAACACTAAAACCGTCTGTTCCCACACCGACACAGATTTCCAGAATAAGGTGTAATTTTTTTTCCAACCAGTTTTATAACCGATTGACTAATAGCCTTACCGTCAAAAGTAGGTTCATTTTCAATGGATATATTAATTTCAGATTGATAATTTTGATCATGAAAATCAACAAATTCAACAAAATCTTCTTGAACTGATCCATCAGGAATCACATAACGCAATATTATAGTCATTTGGTACTTATGTGATGCACCTGTTATTTAGTCAAACATAATAGCATAATAATTTGATTCTCTAACACGACTCAAAATTTGTTCCCGTATATTGTGTGGTTTTGCTAATGTATGTTGATGATGCTCTAGCTGTTTTCAAATGATTTGCTAAATTTGAATCGAGACAGTTTACTCTAAATTTTAGCAACTTTCGAAAATTACCTTCATTTGTCATCACATCACAATCATCATCGACTATGTATAATAAACTGTCGTGATCTCTGTGGCCTCTTAAAAGATTATTCTGCCTTCCTAAAAATATAGCTGTTTCCACAATAGGCATCAAACTTTGACGATTTTCTAAAACCGGTTGAAGCCGTTGAGAATTTACTCTTTTTACAATATCCATTGCTGATTCATTGTAGTTTTTAAACAATACCTTCCAGCTGCAACAGCTTCCTTGTGATAGGCTGCTTTTTCGTGCATTGTTAGATCTCCATCTTTGCTAAACAGTTTAGCAAACACCTGCAATGGTTGTTTAACTAGCTTCTGAAGTGTTGAGATCGTGCAGTCAGGTGGTATGAAAATAACACAAAATTTACAGTTAAGTACCTTTTTACTATTTGAATACACTAACCATTCGCACTTTCGTATAAGAATTATAAGAAACCTTCAGTATTTATATCGGACCAAAGAAGATTTCTGAGACAAAATAACAGACCATAAAGCATTGGTTTTTCTAAGCACTAAAAAAAGGCAATAAGTCCCCAGTTCCATACATGGATGGCAAACCTATTTGAATACGACTTTGAGTTGAAATAATGGAAAGGAGAAGAACACGGTAATGCGAATGGATTGTCAAGAATTAACGGAGATGTGTGTTCACAATTTCAGACAAGACATGAAGATGCCAAACAAGAAAAAGCCAGAGTTCGACATGTGTGTTTTGCAAAAACGAGACAGAAGGACTGTAAGTTACAAAAGGAATTTCCATTTAAACAGATAGATTACATACGATATGAAGAAGGACTGTCAATTATGGAAAGAGATGGTCCCAGAAAACTCGAGGAATTACTTAAACAGATTCACATTGAATTATGTCATGTCGGAATAAAAAGATTATCACATTATATTAGTAACATATTTTTCTGGCCTTCAATACAGGATTCAATACACGAATGTCTACCGAAATGTGTGGAATGTGCAGAGAGGAAAATTGAGTAGAAACGAACAAAGGAGATATTCTTACCAAGAGGAAGTTCTGAGTTTCTAGAACAAATTTTCATTGACATTGCGTACATGAATCAAAGTGTGGGAAAGAAATATATCGTCGTAATAATAGGCAGATTCAGTAAATTAGTCAGTCGGATTGTAGCTTCGAAACAAGATGATCAAACAATTTTTAGAATAATCATGAACAATTGGATTTGTAGATTTGGAAAACCAATAAGCATTTTAACCGAAAAAGGCAAATTCTTTGAGAGTTTATTTTTCAAAGAACGTTTATCGAAATTAGGAATCAAGCAAGAATTCAGTTTCCCGCATCAACATCAATCAAATTGATTGGTAGAAAGAGTGATACAAACGATGAGAGACCTTATTACAACAACATTAGCAGGAGACTGTAACGAAAAACACTGGGTAGAACTACTACCGAAGATAGAATTTACGATAATTGCAACTCAACAAAGTTCAGCTGGGTTGTCCCCATTTGAAATAATCTTTGGTAGACAAATTAATTTACATTCTACTTTACAACAGGCACCAGAATCCCAAGAAGATATCAACATGAGGGTGAAATTCAAATCGGAAAAATCAGCGGTGAGGATGAAGAATATATAGGTGGAAACAAGAGAGGTAGTAGACTTTTTGAAGTGGGAGAGGATGTTTTGGTAAGAAAAGAACCTCAAAATAGGAATAAAGATGGCACGCAATATGAAGGCAGTAGTGATATATAAGGACTATGCCCCGTCGATATTTGGCTTGAAAAAAAAACCGAGACCCCCCATAAAAATTTTTTTAGGGGGAGGAGGGGTTACAATTTTTTTTAATTATTTGTTTTAATGAATGAAAAAAAAATTTTTTAATTATTTGTTTAAATGTTCAAATTTAAATTTTAAAAAATTTTTTAATTCATGATAAAAAAGTCTAAGTATTTTTTCTCGATTAAAAAGCCTAAAAAATAAAATTGGCTTAAATCGCCTATGATTGGTCGTACTTAGGAGTATTTTCGAATAAAAATATCGAATAAAAAGCCTAAATATTTTTTCATA
This sequence comes from Schmidtea mediterranea, assembly GCA_022537955.1. NCBI lineage: Eukaryota > Metazoa > Platyhelminthes > Tricladida > Dugesiidae > Schmidtea > Schmidtea mediterranea. Next base: position 123,775,819 of record CM039679.1, read on the forward strand.
CTTAAAAACCCATAAAAATAAAATTGGATTTAATCGCCTGTCGACTAAAAATCATGATTTTTTTTATTTTTATTTACTTTAATTGTTAAGTCAATAATATTATTTATTTATATTTTAATTATATTATTATTAAATTGTTTGTTTTAATGAAGTGAATTAAATAATTATTTTTTATTTACATTTAATTATTTATTTTATATTATTATTATTTTATTATTATTAACATTTTTTTATTTTTATTTATAAAATTTAATTCCAAGTCTAAGAATAATTTTTCAATGTAAAAAAGATAAATCATCGATAAATTTTGAATTGTAAAAATAACAAACTTTCAATCCATACAAATATTTTTATTGACAATAAAGATTAAATAAAAAAGATTAATTTTTATTTCAAATCAAAAATATCCGAGTAATATGCTTTACGCATTTCGGCCAACAATATATGGATTGTTTGGTCACGTTTGAAATCGTGGCAACATGGACATCCATTTGAACAATGCAATTTGCAACACATCGGTCACCAGATCCCTGAACGTTGTCATAGTGAATCTCGAGAAGTTCTTCAATGTTAATCCCTGTGAAATATTAATTTTTGTTGCGAGAAACTCTGGTGCGCAATAATCCAACGTATTTTTAATTCTTGGATAAAGTTCCTGAATTTTCTTTTATACATGTTAATAACGATAAAAATTTTTCAAAGTAAGATGTGAAAAAATAAATTAATATGAAATTTTCAAAATAATAATAATATTAATATTAATAATAATAATAAATTCATCAACAACCAAAGAAAAAGTTAAATTGCTTGGTATCAACTTCTGAATACTGATAACCCATACACACTGAACAATAATCACTAGGTATTGTATACAAATGACTGAGTACTGTACAACTCACTATATACATACTAGGCATTGAGTAATCGAGTATCGTATTCATTAAAATTCCATATTTAACTAATATTTACCCTTTGAACATCGATATTCAACCAACTTAACCCAATTAAAAATAAAATTTTCTCTCAATCATTTCCCCTTAAAATACTCGATTATTCACTATACACACACTCACAATATGTTATCAATAACTAGTTACTGAACAAATCAATATAAAAAAAAACATTGTTTACTGACCAAGAAATCTTTAAATAAAAGCACATAAAAATTTGAACAATCAAAAGAATTACAATTTCAATTACAAATTTTATTAACTTCTTCACTCTTTTATCGATCCTTGATATCTCCAAATTGTTTGGTTGCTTAGTTAACTGGTTGCTATCAAGAAACTATTAATCAAACTCATTGAAACCCAATCAATTGTTGTATTTTCTCTGAATAAAAATTTATTCCTTTGTTTACAGTCTTGTATGTGATTTATTGAAATTATTTTGTAAAACTTAATAGTTTTGTTTAAAAACTTTGAAATATTTCTATTATTTTTTTAATATTTTTAATTGCATCCAACAATGAACATTTACTAAAAGTTTTTTTCAAATATGAATGTCAACCTTTTCATTTAATTTTCACATGCCCCTAAATAAATTAATTGCTAACAGCTCAAAAGAAAAATTACTTAAACTTATTTTTACACATTTTATATTCTTTTCACTCCAACTCTTGTTGTTTACTGAATGATAAACTAATTAGTCTGGTTCTGTTTTCTCATGTTCAACGTGTTGAGTAGCAATAATATTACTTGCCAATGTTACCGCTGATGTGGTTTCGAGTTCAGTAGTAATCTCAATAGTAGCAGTGTGATTAGTTGTAGGTGTTTCAGCAGAAATCTCTTTTTTCGCGGCCACAAAAAATGAATCCAAAACAAATATTTACAATGTTTAATTGATAATACTTTTGATTATAGAAGCAATCTATAATATTTTTTATAGTAAACTGATACTAAATTATTTAAAAATTTAATGTTAAAAGTAATTTGTATTTAATATTTATTGTTTTTTTATCTAATACAGCATGTTGTTTGAAAATGGAAGTAAATTAGGCTTATTAAGTAGACTGTTTAAAAGGGATATGAAATTTAATAAAATTATCTGGTGCAAATTTTAAATCGGACTATTGGGATACCATTATATGACGTCATAACCTAAATTAGTTTTATTTTGACAAACGATTACATAAAGTTAAACAAATTAGACAACTGAATCAAAGCTTGAATCAAAGGAATTCACACTTTCAGATTGGACTTCCAAGCAAAAGTCTCTATCTAATTCTTTAAAATTTTGACTATTTATGGGTGTTTTTCCTTATTTAACATTACTGTATCTAGTCAAAATGAAAATAATGAAAATTTAAAAGCAAAATTACTATTCTAAGAAGAACAAAAATATTTTTTAAATTTTACAATTAAATTTTCTGAAAGCCCGCATCAGTGTAAAATTATTGAATTCGATTTTACTTTTTGAGTTAGTAGCTGTGTTTTTGTCTAGCTACATTTTTTCAACGCTTTAATTAATTTTTTTACACTTTCATATATGTTTTTATAATCTTAACACTCTTTTGTTGAGAAGAGTCTATGAGTTATGATACGAGAGATGAACTGATAAAAGTAGGAAAGAAACTTTTAAAAGATGAAAAAATGTAAAATACTAACTTTAAATATAGGATCCCAATGAAGAGCCGAGCTGGACATGAAAACCATTCCATTTCTAGAAACAGTTGCTGGAGATGCATTATCAATATTATGCACTTCGAATATTATTTTGCTTAATGGAGACATAGGTATTCTGTCACCATTTGCCAGCGTTAAAGTTTTATTATCGTCCAAAACCGAATTAAGATTTTCAATCCATATAGCGTCTACAGGACCATCTAAAATAAGCCAATAATGGTCATTGTTTTTAATTCCAGTGGTAGTTCTACGCCACAAGGTAGAAAATATTCCGTCTGTCCAGTCATTTGTAGCAACATCTAATCTTCCAAACATTTCCGAAGCGGTTATTGCTTTGGGATTCATTCGGAGTTCTTTATGTAGTTTACCCAATTTTGTTAAGCTTTGCATAAGAACAGAGATACAACATGATTTTCCAGCACCAGATGGGCCTAAAGTCATCATTCCATGCCGAACAAGTTGAGTTTCATAAAGCTAATAATAATAATAATAATAATAATAATAATAATAATAATAATAATAATAATAATAATAATAATAATAATAATAATAATAATAATAATAATAATAATAATAATAATAATAATAATAATAATAATAATAATAATAATAATAATAATAATAATAATGTAATTATTAATTTTTTACCTGAATAACTTTCAATACCCATGGTGAATGATAAATAAGATTCATTGCGTCAACATAAAACGCAATGGCGGTATCTAATTTGTGGTAACTAGATTTATCAAGAATTATTGCAGGGAAAAGATCATTGATAAGAGATAAAAATAAAGGTTCATCTTTATCAACCAACTTGCTCAAATTCATGTCTCTTAATACACGCATTACAGTTTTTTCTTCGGCTTCATTAGGATTTTCTCGCCTGACCGACCCGAGTGTTCTTAAAACTGACAAAATATTTCTTAATCCAAAATCGTAGTGGACCTTTAAAATTAGTCAAGAAAAATGTAATCCAAATGAATTATTATTACCTGTTTTGTAAGCTGTTCTTCACATAATTTATAAAGAACAAAAAATTTGCGAGCCAATATAATATTTTCAACAAATCCACAAGCAGCAAGCTTCACTCTAATAATGATTTGACGGTCTGGAACCATCATGGCCAATGATCTAAAGTTAATTTTTAAATTTTCTGGTAATTCCTGTCTGCCAGCATAACCGGGGTTCTAAAAACGAAATTGTTAATTAAAAAAGTTAATTGCAAAAATTAATTCTGCAGAAATTTCTGAAATACGAATACCGATGAAGTGTAATATTTCTAAGCTTTGCATAGGAAATATGCTTACGTTGCATAATAGTACGTTGGAACTCTTACTTATTCATTTTATATTGTAGAAAAACGTCTCAATTAACAATTTGTTTAAATATTATTTGTTATTAATAAATATTTGAATTAAACTTATTTCATGGATCCTATTAATACAAAATGTGGTGTGGCTAATATGGCGACCAAGATTGATAGTGCATTTTGATAGATATTAGTTTTATGAATATTTACAACTTATTATGTCTTTTAATAGCATTATAGAAACCACCATATCCATCCAACGAATCACTAATAACTCATTTTATAATTAAATATACATTACTGACTATTTTAATTTATTTCAATTAAGAATTTTTAATAAAGGTTAGATAATAAAATTAAATTATAACCTTTAAAAAAATGCTTAATTAAATAAAAATTAAACTACTTTCTAATATATATATATATATATATATATATATATATATATATATATATATATATATATATATAGATTAAATCACTAGTTAACCTAATACAATTATAAAATATTAAAAAATCTGTCTTACCATCGTTAAAAAAATTCCGAATTCAGGATTCATTTCCACAGTATCACCGTCAGAAAAAATGAATCTGTTTTTTCCTTCCTTCTTACATTGAAGAATGATTGCAATTTGTTGTGCAGCAACTGATAATACTGGCAATTCGATTCGATTAAACTCATCAAAACAACCCCAAGAACCACTTTGAGCTAAACCTTTGAAAATTCTACCGAGTCCTCTGAAGTCCATTTGATCAGAGCAATTAAAAACAACAACATATTTTCCCAGACATCTTCCCATGTCCTAAAATTGAAAATACAAATATCTATATAATTATAATAATACTTTCGTTGTTTCAGTTTTACCGGTTCCAGCTGGACCAGCAGGTGCTCCTCCTAGACTCATGTTAATTGCTTGTGCTAATGTTATGTAGCATCTATCGGTCAAAGGGGTTATAACTAATCGCTCTGTGCATCCAAGAAACTCGTTTTGATATTGAAAATCAACATCAGTAATTGAAATAACACATTTATCTAATTCTTCCAGAAAATAAACTCTAGTTTGTTTAGTCCATTCAAAGTCATTTGTCGATTTAATTCCTCCTTTATACTATAACAATAATAAACTATCATTACGATCTAGTCTTAATTATACATTAGTATAAAAACAAATAATGGAAATTATAGGGAAAATCAGAAAATACTACAAATTGAAAGGCGGTAAGTTAAATGTCTCAAAAGCGGTTAATTGTGAGGAAAAAAACAAAACCTTAATGCAAAATTACATTCATAAACTTCAAATCAAACTGGCCAATAGGAAACTCGATATGACTATGACTCATTGTATCAAATAAAAAAATACTTACAATACAAAAAACTCGTTTATGATTGGTCTAGAAGTAAGATTAAAGAAACACGAGTTAATATATATTTAATTTAAATTTAATTAATTAATGGACAGTATTTCCCATAATTAAAAAGAAAATCGATAAATTTTATAATATAGATAACGCAACAACTCAACTTTGTGTTGAAAATCTTGTTAGGCTAGAATACAATTGGACCGAATTTTGTCTCACCACAAAATCCCTTTAATAACAAACCGCTACCAAACTAGTGATGATCATTGCGTTTTATTGCATCAATTCAATTCGTATTCATATAATAAAAATTGGTATCTAGCATAGGGTTGCCAAACGTCCTACTTTAATAGGACATGTCCTACAATTTGATATACTGTCCTACCAAACACAATAATGTCCTACTTTCATTATAATTTCCAATAAATAAACATTTTGGCACTGTTTGGAACATTTTTGACACATTTTGGAACTGTTTTATTTGTAAGAAGAATTTTTAGTCAATTAAAATTTATTTTATTAAAATTCAATTAAATACCTCTCGACTAAAATTGAAGTTTTGGAACTTGCTTAAAGCAACCAGTAAAATATTTTACCGTTGAAAAAAAATCAAAACAATTTCAGGCAAAAATTTGTTTTATTTATTACAAATTTATTATTTAAATTTCTCCTCTTTGATCAAATGAGTAAAAGAAAGTGTAAATTCAACGACGATCTCAAAAGAACTTATAAACCGTTTAAAGAAACTGAAAAAGAAGATGAAGTAAAGTGTATAATTTGCTATGTTAATTTGTAATTTAGATTAAAAGGAAAAACAGCAATAGATCAACATTTGTTTTCAAAAAGACACAAGAAAATGATTGGTAATGCGGAAGCTAATCAAAAGATGGATAAATTTATTGAAATACAGTTTTAGATGAGAAAGTGGCTGCTGCAGAATTAACTCTTGCTTTTCACCCAGTAGCCCATCATCACAGTTTTAATAGTGTGACTTGTACTGGGAATTTGATGTCCACGATTTTCAATGACTCCACCATTGCACAACGAATTTCAATTACCAAAACAAAAACTGAAGCTTTAATCAAAAGCATTCTTGACCCATTTATAATTGAGGAGATCCAACAACAATTACGTAACTGCATGCTTGTGGAAACAATCAAGGAGTTATTGTTGGTCAAAAATAACTTTAAAGATAATTCTTGCTTCGAGTTTTATAACCAAATTTTACAGAATAAGAACATTTTGAAAGCTGTTGGACAGTCTAAAAATTATGAATTTTTAAAGAAACAATAGTTGAAAATGTTTAATTTTTATTTTTAAATAAAATATTACTTAAAAAACCAAATGAAAACCACTAAATAAAATACAACTTACATTTTTATTTATTAGTTTTTAACATGTGTCAAACACATGTTTTTTAGGTAAGTCCTATTTTTTCACTACTTTTTGCAATTTTTTACGAATTTGTCCTACATTGAAAAAAAACATTTAGCAACCCTAATTTAGCATAACAAAATTTATAATAAAGTTGATTAAATTATTTTCAGTTATAGTTGACTAGAGGAACAGAGTGCAATAGTAATAGTATAATATTATTTACTCCCTGGAAAAACGCTATCGAAAAAAACCGGGTGTAAAATGAAATCACTTACTAAATCTTCAAATATGTCTCTTTGATGAACGTGAATAGTAATAAGAGTTTCAAATTTTGTTCTTTCGTATTTATTCAAATCTTTTGTTGTTTCGTTGATCAAAGTATTTAAAATTGATATAAAATGACGATTAGTTTTCGACATGATTTTGTAATCATATTTGGCTTCTCGCAGGGCCTCACTGGCATCGTTTGTCCAAATTAGTTGAATAGCCAATATCCCGACTTGTGCTAAATTCTTTTTCAAAAACTTAATCATTTCAAAATCCGAATCCATGATATTGAAATAAGCCTTCCGTATGATGACAAAAACTGACATTTGAGTTTCAGTAAGAAGGTTCATGAGCCAATGTTCAACATGACCCTCGCATTTGACCATCTTCTCAAACTGTTAATATAAACAATTTTCTTTTTTAATAATAGATTTTAAGGTTTATTATATAATCTTATTAAATTATTAAAACTAATATCCATACATCTTTTTATCCAAGCCCTCCCCTTTCTTTAACTAATTCTAAATGAGCTTTATTCTATCACTAACATGTGGAATTTAGCTTAATTTATTTTATACAACAAATGATTATTAATGTCTTTGTGCTCCTCCTAATAGGAATTCAAATGCCCATAACTAACGCCTTCATACTATTTATAAATCCTTAAAATGATGGAACCCTTATTTTAGCAAAGACATAAATTTAATATATCTTTCTACACGCAAAATGCGGTCTTCAGTAGCTATGCAAGACCTCTAGCAGCAACCTAATAGAGGTATATTTTGAAACCGCCAAAACAGGTAAATATATTTTATATTGTTTTTACTGTGGAAAACCCATTAAATTGCTGGTTTGTCCCATAGGGTCAAAAAGAGTTAAAAATAATTATTTCACACTTTAATTTGATAATGAATGGTATCAACAAATAGATGGAATCGCTATGGGTTCCCCTTTAGCACAAACAATGGCATCAATATTTTTGGCTAGTTTGAAAAAGAAAATTGCTTCCTTCCAATTTGAGAAACCCTTTGTTTTTTTTTAAAATGATATTTTCTTGTATTTGAAAATCAGAAACATGTAGAGTCGTTTTGCATTTTATGAACAGTTTACATAAGAACATTGTATTTACATGTGAAATGGAGAGAAAGTCATAGATTGCGTTTTTGGATTTGTTGATTCAACGCAAAGATAAACAGTATGAGAGACAAATTTATAGAAAACCAACTGAAAGTGGTCTTTATACTTCTCCAGAAAGCTTTTGTGAATTTAAGTATAAGAGAAATATGGTGATAGGATTGATTTATCGTTCGTGGTCTTTATCTTCTACTTTTGCTAATTCAGTAAGAAATGTTGATATATTGGTTCAGTTGTTGATAAAGAATGGGCATTCTAAATCATTTTTATTATTAATGATAAAACGAGACTGTTGACAAATAGATTAAAAATCATAAGGATCCATGTTTAGGAAAGTCTGAGTGTAATTTGTTAAATGAGTCTGAATTGAGTGTTGATCTAAATAATAATAAAAATGGATATAAAAAGAATGAGCCTAAATTTGTTTAGTATTGTCGTACTTTGAAGGTTTTACGAATTACCAGAGAAAGTTAAGCAAACAGATGGAAAATTTAGAGTATAAGATCTTCTCTAATTCATGTATGGTACGCAATATGTTTATTAATAAATCAAAAACTACAGTTGGATTATGCTCTGATCTTGTTTATTAATTTACATGTAATGAGTGTAATGTCACATAGATTGGAGAGATTTCCCGTCCTTTCTGTACTCGAGTTCTAGAGCATTGTCAATCAAAGGGTTTGACCAATATTTATGAGCACAATAGATGCTGTAAAAAAGAAATAGGAATGTCAGTCTTTAAAGTATTGCTGAAAAGTTTTAATAATTATTGGGAACGTGTGACATGTGATGCATTGTTGATAAGGTCATTGAATCCAAAAATTAATGTACAAAGTCCTATGACTACGAATATATTGAATTTTTTAAATAGTTTGAGAATGTGAGAAATTGATGTTTCTTTATTGTTTAAACATTTTTTTAAATTTTAATATTAATCGCAATTTGTTAAATTAAAATTTACAAAATTAAATTTTTAAAATTGTTTGATTATTTTAATGTTTTATTTAAATATAGCTAAAAAATTTTTTTAATTTTTAAATATTTTTTTAATTAAAATATTTAGTTTAATTATAATATTAATAAAAAATATAATTTGTTTAAAAAAAATATTAATAACGCATAATGTTTAGTTGGTTTTTTGTGCTTGAAGATGACAGTTAAACGGTCGAAATATGTCGTATGAAAAGTGTTTTCTTTTAATTAAATAGTTGTCAAATTTATTTAATTATTAATTTAAAAATGAAATTGTTATTTAATTTAATAATAAATTTATAATTAATATATGTATTCAATTGGAATCTCTGAGGCACTGCATCAACTGTTAGATGTTACATGAACTTCTTCTAGATTGCTTTCAGTTGATATATTTGAAGTTAAGACAACCAAAAAATTTATAAATACTAAAATGTTTTTGAATTTTCAAACAAACTTTTACAACAAATTTTCATCTTCAAACTAAATATTTTTCAAAGCAATTTAAATTTTTTTTATACAATTATACATTTATAAATACCAGTTCGAATTTATTTTAATGTTAACAAAAAACTCATTTTAAATTATAAAAAAATATTTTAAAATTTCTTTCATCAGAGAACCTTTGCTTTCACTTTCAATTATAATTAAATTTCCAATCCAATTTTTTTGTTTGACGATTCAATTTCCTATTCCATTCAGAGTTTAAATGATGTTAGGGGTCGGGAACCTTTTCCATGCAAGGAGCCAAATCATATAATAATTAAAAAGTATTGTCCTGAACCGCAGAATAAATTTCCTATAGACTTTATACCGATCCGATCCACAATGCTAATTTGATTACTCTCATAGTTTCAATTCCAAATACAATTATGCCTTTCAATGAGATTTTATTTTCAATGCTGACAACGTCTCAATTTCCATAATACGTTCAACAGTGAAAGGTTTGAGACGCAACTTTTTAGTGTCGGAGAAATTTTGACGAATTGAGTAAATCATTTAAAAAATTTTCATCCGAAAGTAAAAATGTCATATACAAATATTAAATGGCAATAAGATGTCTAATATCGCTTTTATAGATATTTTGGGGAATATTATTGTTTTCTAAAAGAACTAGGTGATAAACATATTTACGTACATGACAAAAATGAGTGGCTCTTACCGGAAGAAATTCTTCTTCTGAAGAATAAACTCCTTCAATAATGTCATACATCTTTTCATTGAACAGAGCTGTTTTACTGTTATCAAAAATTGACAACAAATATGGCTGAATTGAATGCGTATCAGAAGCTTTACCGAGAATTTCTAATAAAACCGTATCGGATACAAAGAAAAATCTTGGAAAGCATAATCGTTTCTTTTCCAGATAGCCGGTAAGAGATTTTTGGCATAATTCTAATTGATCTAATAATCTTGGAAGAATTTCTAACATTGACTGATCACCCGCACAGCATTGAACGACATTCAACACTTCTTTAGCTCGGTCCATTATTTTCACCCAGGTTTTGTCTATAGATTGAAAACGTTTTGCCTCAACTGGCATTTGTTTAGCAATATCTCCACCAACAAATACAGCCTCAAGATAAACCCAAAGATTTTGAACTCGCAACCACACATCAAGCACTTCAGAAGTGTTTGTCAATTTTTGCAACCATTCAGCGATTTTCAAACGAAAAGGTATATTGTATCTATTAAATGACCATTCAAATTATTAAATAATAAAATTATTTATTTATAATTTTATTAAATTTATTTTAAAACAAATTCTAGTTTCACAAATCTCTAATATTCAAACAAATATACGATATCATCTAACAGAAATGTGATTAAAATTGAAATTGAATTCTTGTAATCATAAAATATTTTAATAAAACTATTGTTTCCCTTGATTTAAATGTAACCTTTACACGAATCAATTAAACCCTTGTGCTGCAATTAATGGCAAATGCGCGTGGCGAAAAATTTCAAAAATAACATGTTGATTGAACTGCCAACTTAACAAAGATCACATGACGTGTCATGCACGCTAAATCGAAATTTGGCACAGATAGCAGTCGACGTACATATTGGTTAATGAGTATAAAAACTATTTTGAATTTAAATTTATAAAACCAACAGATCACCAAGTTAATATTTTTATAAATAATTTATTGACGGATACATTAGTAAAAAACAATTCATGGAATATTGTATGTTTTAATAATGTAAGAAATTAATTAAATTTTAAAATTTATTTTTTCATAAATTGAATTAATAAGTGAAGCTTTTTCTGATTCTGATTCCAAAACCGAGGTCCACCACCGTGGCTTTAGATAAAATCATTCAAAAAATTTATTACAACTTTAAACCTGCGGAAAGATATTAAAATCTGAAATGTCTTAATTTTTTATCAAAATTAAATGTGATCCTTATTTACTCATTAATTTTTTTATAAAAGAATCACATAAATAATATTATTACAATGGCATTTCATAAATGCAAAACCGAAAATGTGTGTTGTGTATAATAATAAAAACAGCTGATCATTCATCAAAATGAAAATAAATCAAATATCATTAAAAAGATCAAAAGTAAACCAAAAAACTAGATTTTGCTGATCATCATATATACATGAGGATAGGCACCATATTAAATAAACTAAATTAAATCATTATTAACCCTTTGAGTGCAAACATGATTTTAAGAAGATTAGCTAAAAATGCCACTCTGCTAGAGGAAAATAGAAATTTAAAAATATATTTCTCTGTAACTTTCTAAGCATTTTATTTACGAAAAGTATTTAAAAAACAAAAATAGCATAAATAATATTTCTATTTCTTATAAATACACATTCGGAATTAAAAACCATAAATAAAAATCGACAAGTATGAAATAGAGATCGAATTTGTCCATGCTAGAGCAGGAGCGCGATCGCGCTCCTTGGCACTCAAAGGGTTAAGTAAATTAAAATAAATTTTAGAGGACCTTGCAATTGAAATTCTCTAAAATTAAATAAAAGAAAATGTTTTGTGATTTTTTTAAATTTACTTAGATTAATATATGTGTGTTTTAATAAGATGTGTAAATTAGTGTTCTTTAAATATACAATTTATTTGTTGAATAATTGGCTTTGTTAAATTTAAAATTTCGTTCAAGAGCTTTGGATTTCATTAACAACTTAATAAAAGTTATTCAATAACCAGATACTGAAATATGAATAGCGATATTAGATCTGATTATGAACTATTTTGCGATAATGATTCAAAAATTATTTATGGGAAAATGCTGAGTTTTCTAATGTAAAAAATTCCCTTTTATTAAGAAATTAGATAAAGATGATTCTTATAAACAAATTTCATTCCTGGTTCGAGTTTTCCTAAAATGAAAGTAAACAATTGTGAAAGCAATTTGAATACATCCAATAATATTGAAAGTTGCTTTATTAAAGATTTCAATACTTTATTCTCTCTGGACAATAAAATAATTTCTGATAAAGTTTCATCTTCATTGATTGAAGAAAAGCTCCAATTCAATTCACCGAAATGCAACAGTGAGTACTGGCTCAAATTGAATGTTGGGCGGACACCTTTTACAGAAAAAGTCCAAAATTCTTCTCTTTGCAAGAGGTCCTATAATTCTCAAACTAACCCTTTGTTCAGCTCCAAAACCCTCTTGAATGATATTCAAGATTGTTCTGGAAGCAATGATTCTAATGCCATTGATAGTAAAAAATCAGTGTTAGAAATTCGAAAAGCAACTTGTTGAAATATATTAATTACAGTCAGATAAAAAGCTATGAAAATAAACAATGTAAAAATGCCGACAGTAAATTACAAATGAAACTGATGTTTCTGCATTTCTTTTATTTAAATGAAAGAAGCATTATTTTGAGAGTAATGGATAAGCATGAGTATAGGAAGCCGGATTTGGAAGGAGATTTAAATGATCGCTATATTTCGGCTTATAATTCTTTTCATGTTTTCCAACATTTTGTGAAATGGTGAAACTACACAGTCTTGTTGATGTCAAATCTTTTCGTGCTAAGCACAGATTTGATTCCCATTGGTATTGCATTAAGATCAGCTCGTATAATAATGATGAGATACAAACCCTAAGCAAATCAAGTAGACTTCTGCGAAATGAAATCATGATGCTTTCACGTCTAAGTCATGAAAAATATTATTAAATACTTTTCATCATGGATCGAATAACAAACTACTTCCCGATCAAACAACATGTATCAACTGAATAACCCCTCATATAATATCAAAAATTCAATAAACTTATATAAATACTTAACTGTGTGGTGATGTAATTTGTTCAAATAAACAAAGTGAGAATGTAAAAAATAATAAATTTAACACATCAACACTACACAGCAAAAAATGTATTTCAAATATTCAGATGAATAACTTTATATATTACCATATTATAATTATATATAATAAATTATAGTTCAAATTAATCTTACTTAGATTTTTAGAAATTCAAAATATCTTACAAATACGTTTCTAAAAATCTAAATAGTCAATAAGATTCAGTTGAAGCAGATGTAAGTAACTAATATTTCTCTGCATAAAATGTCTTATTAACCTTTTAACGCTTGAATTTGAAATTTTAAACACTTAATCTCAACCACACAGTCTATCAAAACATGTAGTAGTTCAAGAATGTTGCCACTACAACGCGTGACTAGTTGTATGCATTTAAACTAATAAAGTGTGACGATATCGTCAAAATCGTCGTCGGATCTAAAAACTTTATATTATCGGTAGAGGAAAATTTTTATTATATTGATATTTTATTGTGCCAATATTTGTCTGTTTAAATGTGTCTCTTATGTTATGATTATAACATTAAGTATTCATAATGTGGTATCATTGTACATAATTAAATATATAAATATATAAAACTTACAAATTAACTGGCTTTATTTTTGTAAACCTGTGAAAGTCTTTTACAGCAAATGTGCGCAAACTAGGTGCGGGCCCTCGGATTGGGGCGCAGAAAATTTTAAATGTAATAATTCCTTGTTTCCAGAAAATTTTAAAATTGTTAGATTTTACAAACGAAGTATGGTTTTTTCGTTGAATATTTAGGGTTGAATATTTGCTAAAGTATTAGAACTGTTACTTTCATAATATTTAATTTTCTCAATTTACAAGAAATAGAAAAATACACTTTTTTTATTTTAAAGATGTTTATTTTATTTACTTCTTTTTTATTGTAGCGTTATGATTTTTTATTAAGTCGTCAAAAATAAATATTTTGAAAATGGGGGCGCAACTTAAAATGTTTGCGGAAGCCTGTTTTACAGTACTTTATACATACAAGCATAATTATATTTTGGATTAGAATAAAAATACAGATTTATTCAATAAATAATTAGTAGTTGTATTTTAAAAATTATATATTAACAATGCTAAAATCCTTGGTAAAATCAAGATAATTTTTCTTTTCAAATTAAATTTGTTTTGCTAGCCCTTTTAAATTTTTAAGTTAATTTTTTTCATAATTGAATTATTTGGCTTTTAAATTTATTAGGTTACCTGTTGTTACTCAAAGAACTGAGAACCATTAATGAGTCTTCTAATGCACCCTGAAGTTCAAGCACTCTGTCGCCTTTCAATAGTAGTTCCCCGCGTGTTTTGAAGTTACTGAGTTTCAAATCTTGAACAATCCAGTCATTTATAATGGAATATAATTTGCTTTCGATATCTTTTTCTCGTTCCGCGGACACACAAATGTCTTCAACATTATCCTTTTCTTTTAATAATGGTGCATCCAACATATTTTTTAAATTGAAATGGTCTGATTCAACATCAAACTTGTAATCCAAAAGATCCGACATTCTTTGCCAATGCCTTGGCTTCATGGCTTTATTTGTCATCATTTCTAACAGTGGCGTCTTAGCACTAAATTCGTCTATGGTTGTTTGTAATTCGGTATATGCTGGCCACTCTTTCAGTCCTTTGGGTAATCGTTTGCATCTAAATTTTGCAGTAATGAAAGTTTACATACTATTTAATATTGAAATTACGACTATTTATAAATGTATGTCAGATATAAAATTAAGCAGGTCAAATTTACTTAAATATTTATTTGAGCAGCTATCATCTAGCTAATCGGAGGCCTCTGTAAATATTATTTTTAATTAGTGTGAAAATCAATAATTAATTTGGTAACAGTACCAATGACGTTTTGTCGTGTCCATGCATTTACAACGTATCGAAAGGTTGTGTAGTGTAATGTAAATGTAGTTGGATTAGATTTTTAATATAAAAGTTTATCATCATAGATCTTACACTAATTAATTAGAAATTGAACATGTTTTTATAGCTTTGCACAAACTGTTACTTAGAAAATGAGCATAAATTTACATAAAAGACTACTATATTTTCAGTAGTGCTGGGCACCTGATGGGTAAAATATGTAAGATTTTCGAGACCATTTTCAATGGATTCCCACTAGATGCGCGCACAAGAGATGTAACCATTGGATAACTGTCAAAATGACGTTATAAATGTATTCCAATGGGCGGTTTCTAGTTTAAGGTGAGCCATATTACCATGACTGTTAATACCCTAGAAAACGTTTGGGTTCAAGAGCTACCATAGAAGGTATTCGTGCTCATTTTATTTGTGTCCCTCTATCATCAATTTTAGGTTAAAACAATATTGAAGAAGTTAAACGAGATCCTGCAACGATTTAATTTTATAATTGTTCGAAAAGGTTTGAACAAAATGTGTTGACTATAAAATAATTTTTTCATGCAGATTCCTTGATGGTAGTGTTATTAATTTGATGTTTTCATTTCTGCAGTAATATTGAAATTAACATTTTATGCATTTATATATGTGTTTCGTTAGTTTAATTTAATTTCAACACTTCTACATGACATTTATCTTTTTCTGCTTTTTGGACATTGCTTTCATTGGATTAATATAAGATTATACATTATTCTGTACAAAAATGCATTTTTATGATCTTTTTTCATTGACATATTAGATTTAATACTTCTTCTTTCTGGTTATATTATTTTCCTTTTTCTCTTTACTAGGAATATATTCTTCTTTTATCTTGTGTAAGATTTACTATCTCCTCGTGACTAGTCGCGCTCTACTGAAGGTTCTTGGAAAGGAAAACTGACCCGGCGAACTGCCATTCGCTACGGGTGCCTCCCCACCGAAGTACTAGCTCGAGACTAGATGGTCAAAAATTTAATTTACTTTCTTGTGTGCATGTGGTTATCATAAATTAATCAAATTGATAAAAATATAAAATAAAAAATATATATCTTAAGAATGATTAGTAAATTAATTGAATTGAATAAGTATGATGGATTCCGATCATGAATTCTGCTATCTCGGATCATGCCTAATGGATACCATGGAAGAAAACGCCCATGATATTCAATTGACAATAAAAAATTGATTAGAATAAAGGTTATTATAAATTCTTAAATTGAATTTTAAAAAATCTAATTGGATAATAAAATTTAATGAAAACCACAAAGGTTACAACTCCTAAATAAAAGATTCACATATCGACTGAAATTAATAAACAGAAATTGCATTCGGCATTAGTTTAAATATTAAAAATTTACTGACGAGTAATAATGACATATAAATAAAATCAAATCGTCTATACTCCTAATTTCTTTTGTTTCTTGTGAAAATTTTTAAATTTAAATGTGTATCTATATTTTTGTCGATTTGACATAGACTTATATATGATCGGTTTATACGTATTTTTTTGATGCGGTAAAACAAAACATCTACACGCTTTAACCATATTTCATCACTTTTCCTAGTTGTCAGATTTTCATTATTCATTTTTATTAAAGTTTCTAATTACATGTTAAGCTTAATTCTCATAGTTATTTTAAAAATATAACCGTTTTTGATGAATTTAAAGCTGGTTTGATGATTTTGTTAGTTTTTCAATTCTTTTTTTAATGTTTTTAATCATTTTTATATCTTTTTTGTATCTTATGTTTTTTTATTATTTTTTGTTTTGTTTTAATTATAAATGGACGGTATTTGGTAAATTTTCGTCCATTTGAATTTGGCGCTACCAGATTTTATCGGAGGTCGTATCAGATAAACAAAATTCTCAAAACCTTAGTTTTTGCCCAACAGCAGCACCGACAAAATGCTCATGATTTCTCATGCAGAAAATTCAACAATTGACTGATATCCGAAATTATTTAGAAATTATTTCATGTTTATTAATTAATTTTCAAATGAAAATGATAAAACCTTTAATTGACTAATACTTAAACATACATTGTGAGGATAATTAAAAAGAAGAGTTAATTCTCGTGTTAAAAATATGTAACGAGTTTAAGTAAAATTATAATAATAAATTTAAATAATTTTAAAGTTAACTTATGGAATGATTAAATTGTTTGATTATAAAATTAATATTTAGGAATGTTTGTAATTTAAAAATATTAAATATTTATTGAATGTTTGTGTATTAATATCCTTAAAATAAATACTAAAATCATTTATAATAAAAAACAATTTTAGATCGTTGTTTTAATATTGAATTGTTTGTAGATTTTTTTGTAATAAAGCTTGGAATTTATTATTAATTAATTTTGATGAATATGCTAAATTTGAGAAACCAAACTGCTAAAAAACATAAATAAAGTTTAAAATTCTGAAATTTGTCAAATATAAACATGCATTTCAGTGACTGATATCAAAATACCATAATAGGCAATTTAGGAAATTATTTTAATAATTATTTGATAAAATATGTGTATAAATTTAAAAAAGTATTATTTAGATTATATCATTAATAGTCTTTATTAATTATTATTCTTTATTTCTCGACTAACATATAACTTTCCATGTGAAAAACAATTATCCGTTAAGTCTAAACAAGTAATTTCAAGAGATTGTCCTTGGTGTTTATTAATAGTCATTGCGAATGCAAGCCGAATAGGAAACTGTAAACGTTGAAATGAAAACGGAATTCTTGGTAAAAGAAATTGCTCTCCATTTAAAGTCCGTTTAAAATTGTCGCTTCAATGACATAATTATTTAAAGTTTTGATTGATAATCTTGATCAATTGCAAAATTTTGGTGGATCTAAATTTCTCAACAATATGACTGGAGATGAGAATTTTAACCCCAATTTGTGTGGCAGAATTCCATTTGAATTTAAGGTATTCAAAAGTAATGCAGGGTAGCTAGTTGCTTCAATTTCATTCACACATTTGTCTGTTGATAAAAACATCTGAGAATTGGTTTGAATCTTTTCTTGTATAGAATAGTTAATTTCTTCAACTTTGACGTTCAGTGGTACTAAAATTGCACGTTCCTGAATGAATTTCCAACCGAAAAGATTTGCATCGACATTTGGATACATACAATTAATCATATCATTTGAATTTTGTAATTTAGTTGAAAAGTTTGAATTTTCTACTTTAAGTAATTTTTTCTTTGCCATTACCAATATTGAGTAAATATTCACAAAATCTTATACAATATATTATTTATTATTTATACTTATTTGTCGCTATTAAATGACATAAATAAACTGTTGATAAATTGTCAATTAACCTTTAATTGATAAATATATATATATATATATATATATATATATAATTATATAAGGTGACAAACACACATTTTTAGAGTTTTACATATTAGATTAATTAATTAATTAGAAAATTATAACCGTAACGAACCACAAGTATACAGCTACCATTAGTATAAATCTATTATAATAACTATTTATTTTTTAGGAAAATGTATTCATGGCTTGGAATTCAAATTCTTGGAATGACAGTAATTTTATATTTTTTAATATAATGGGTTAGGTGGGATGGTACTGGAGCTTGTGGAACGATTCGAAAGAATAGAATAAACATACATAAGTTATCATCAATACCTTAAAAAGGAGAATTTCAAATATCAAACACCAATAAAATGATTTATTTTAATTGTTTGGACAGAAGAGAAGTATTTATGGTTTTAAGTATTCATGAATTCTCGATGACAGAAACGCAAAAAGGTATATGTGAACTAATGAAGAGCAAATAGAATTAAACGGTATTCTTGAATATAATAAATTGATGGGCGGCGTTTATAAATATCATATGCAAATGTCTTTCTGAATGTGTGGAAAATATCTACGAAGTAATATCGTAAAGTATTCTTACACTTACTTGATATCTGAGGTCACAATTCACAGAAGATTCATGATCACATCTATCCAAGAACAACTTCATTATCTTACTTCAAACTAAATATGATATTCAAAAAAAACTTTAGCTTTGGTAGACCTTTTCAAAATCCTTCCCCGTCAGGTCTTATAGCAACATCATTTCATTTCTGAAATCCCTCATTCAAACCATGCTCGAAAACCTCGAGGAAAATGCATTGTTTGCTCTTCTCATAACATCAGAAAAGATACTAGAAATTGTAGCTCAGATTGTGATGCCACCTTTGTATCATCAATTGTTTCAAAGATTATTAAACAAAATATTTTTTGAAAATAAGATAATATTTTTAACAAAAAAATAATGCGGTAATGAAATCGTCAAAAGACTTTTTTGTTAACCTTTAGCTTGTTTGATTTAAACATTTATTTGGATTGACTGAAGATTAAAATTTTTATTTTCTTTTATAGAACTAATTTTTGACGCTGCATTTATCAAATGTCATTCAGAGAATGCCAAACCGTATGTTTGTTTAAGAGTAATTACCGAGAGTATATACTTGAGAGTATTACATAGGTCTTCTATACAAATGTTGGTAATTATTTTTTTATTGCCAGGAGAAGGTTTATATTTTATTTGAGGATTTTCGAACATCAAGAAACAGTGAATTTAAAATTTGCACATTAAAGTTTTCAAAAAATATTTTACAAATAAATCTAACTTGGTTTGGAATTCTTTCAATTCAGTTGATATATTTTCCATGTCCACTTGTTTCCAAGGAATATCAAGGTAGCGATTCACGGCCCGATTGACCTCGTCGTACAAACCGTAAAGCTTTTGTAGTAAGTCTAACTCCTTTCCTATTCTTTGTAGTACAGTAATATCTGTAAGTGGTAAACCAAAAAGTATTTCCCCTTTGTTATAACTCTCTGCTTTACGATGAAGATTTTCATAGCGATTTTTGAAAAATATTTGCTTATCCAAAGCCTCTCTAGGACTCAAGCCAGGCTGCATCGGACCGTTCTATTAATATTTAGTTTCATTGAAGTCATCCTAATAATAATGATGTACTTTGTTATAGTTTTCTTCGAATTCTACAATATCTTTAACAAGTTTTTCAATATTGAAAATTAATTCCATTTTGTAACGGCCCTGGATATTTAAAATAGTATTCATGACTGAGAGGCTCTTTTCCAATAATTTAGTAAACGATGACCGAGCGGCTTCAACAATATCAAGAAGATCTCTTGGTAAAGGCAGATTGTACTTGGATAAAACCATGACAGCTTCCTGTTAAACAAACGTTACAATAAAAAGATTCTTTCTTTTGAAATGATCATTTACTTCAGCTGCAATAATTTGTAAGTCTATGTTTATTTCCCGCTCCCATAATAACTTTTTTGTTTCCATAGCAGACGAGATATCATCAAGGGTCGTTAAAGGTTTTCTGAATGATCGGTCAATGTCTTCTATTTCGAATTGGATACCTTCAACCTTTGTCACGTACGTTGAGAGACAAGCATTCATATATAACTGAAAAAAAAACAATGAAAAAGTACAACGATTTACAGATCAATTTTTTACAGTTTTTTAAAATAACAAATTTAAAAAAATTGTGATTTTCATTTCAGATTTATTTTAAAAGTTTTTTGATTAGTGATAATCAATTACTTCAATAATTTAATTTAATTAAATATTAATTTTTATAAGATTTTAATCTGCCAAAAAAAATAAAAAAAGAAACAAAATATAAAACTCTAAATCGTCCACGATATGGCGAAAAAAACAAATGTTGCTAAATATTATTTTATGAATGAAGCCACAGTAAAAACATTTTTTTTACTAAAACATTTGCTATTAAATAATTAAAACAAGTGTTTATGTGTCCAGACATTTACCCACCATTTAAAATATTTTTTTGTAAATCCAATTGCATAAAGATAAATAGGAAGGAAAGAGACAAAGGTTAGTAAGCAGAGAGTTGATTGAAAGTTGACTTAATAATATTACATAATGTTTATATTATAGGTATTTTTGGTTATATAATAAAAGAAATGTCAAACAATGGATTCCTGGAGTCAGTAATTTTCAGTGTAATAGAAAATTACATATTAAAAAAATTCCTTCGCCATGCAACAGCAATCAGGCGTTTTATGTAAGTTTGAAATAATCTTTTAATCTCAAATATGCTTACCTAGATTAGGCATAACGTGGCTACATACATGTCATGGCAAAACGTTGTAGGAAAGGAAAGCGCGAACATGAATGTCGAGAGGCTCAAAGACACTCTAATCCCATGAGCACTGAATTGAGTTATTAAGGCACTGTTGATATAATGATTGAATATTAATTTTATAATTGAAAATTCTCATTCTTGTTTTTTAAACTTGAAACTTGCAGCAAAAGCCTGCTATAGGATTTCTTAATTCCACGATAAAATAAGGATAAAAATGCTGAGAAAAACAAAATTTACCTAAGAGTAAAAAGGAGTTTTTAAAATTTAATATTTAAAAATTTTTTAATATTTTTCGTAATAATATTTAATTACCTAGATTCCAATTAAATTTTTCTAAAAATTTTGTAATATTCTTTATTATTAATTTTTATTTATTTTTATTTTAACGTCAAAACTTACTGTTTTAAACTCGATGATTCTGTTTGCCACAATTGATTTGAAATTTTTCATATTCAACTCAAAAGGCCCAATTACGGATATATCTGCCATGGCATTATTGCTCTGGTCCAGTTCTTCCAATTCTCCAAGACGGTTTTGATATTCAAACAATGAAGGATTATGAACAATAAATTCTTCCAATTCAGCATCAGGTTCAATCGTCCACAGCGGAGCGTAAATTTCAACCAGTAACAAAATATTACCAATATCTTGTATGTAACCTAATCACATAAAAATTTTATATACAAAAAAATGTAATTACTAAAAATATGGAGAGATCAGCGGATGTGGTTAAGCTTCAAAGAGTCTCAATGCAAAGGAAAGCTTTGTTAGTTTTATATTCCTTACAGCCACCTTTTAAACATTAAAATCAGTAACATCGCTTGGATTATTACATACACTTTACTAGACTATTTAGAGTATTACTTACAAAATTGTAAGTAATTCTAAAATTCAAAGTTTTTACACAATTATAACCAGCATTTTTATTAAAATCAAAATCAATAAATAAATGGCTCTGATCATCGCCAGTTGTGATGGAGCTTTCTCGTTTGTGTATTGGATCTCTTCAGCTTCACTCAAATGATTAAATTGACAGTTATAATAATTTTTTCGATATTTGCTACCTCTATTCTATTATACTGATTGTATTGTTGGTATCGGTCCATTTTATTTCGATATAATGCATTATTTCTTATGTTTTGGTTTTTGCACTGGATATTTGAACATTCGTGGCGTACGTATCCATGTACCTTACATTCAATACTCTGAATCTTCTTCGTCATAGTACATTCTTGGCTTATATGACCTGGTTTTAACATATCCAACATACGATATTTTTAGTTCCTTCCATTGTTTTAACCTCTGCTTTACTATAGTTTCCAATAAGGGTCGGATATACTTTGGGTCGTATAATGTTGACACGTATTTATTCACATGTAGCTATATTCACTTTTTCAACTTTTTTAATTGTAATTTTTAATTTCTTCCAACGTTTTTAGTTCTTGCATTTCTATTTCTTTTTTCACTTTTCCTCCACTTCCCGATTCATGAATAGGCATTTTTAATTTCTTATTCCTTCTGTTCATGTCTTAATAACCTTTTTGTCGATTTCTCTACTTTTTCGATGAAGCGGTCTGCTAAACCGTAATTTTCCTCATAATTTAGCTCTTCCTTTAATTCTTGTAATAAAGAGTTTGGTCTTGCAAAAGGCTGCTCTAAGTCTTTCTTCAAAGGTTCATCCTTCTGCTTATTTGATATTCGTCATATAATGGTTTATTCAACAGCGTGGTAACCAGAGTAATAAGCATTTTAACTGATATCGTTGAAATATAGAAAATATTTAACATTCTGTAATAAATTCCTCCACATTGTTTCTATGAAATCTTTCTGTGGTGGTCTCACTGTTAACCGCGGTTATATCACATTCATTTTCATGGAACCCCTACAAAACGTCCAAAAGGTGATTGGTCGACAGATCAGCGGTTCCTTTGATCCACGTTCTTCTACAAGATAAACGTGAGACAACATATATCCGTGTTTCTCAGAAGCTTCGTGACTTTTAACCAAGCTTGAATCCGATAAGTATGATGGCAGATTTTGAGAAAGCCAGTCAAAATGCGGTGATTTTTGTGTTTCCAACAACACAGCTTGGTCACCCATTTTTATCATAATTTATTACTAAGTTTTTATGTTTGTAAAATATTTTTCTCATTAATTTTAATTTGAGAAGACAATTAACTTTAGATATTTATAAAAAAGGTGGATTGAAACTTAACACTATTTCTATCAAGAGATGTCAAAAGAAAACTTTCAAATTTTAACTTACAATTATTCTCTGGGTTGGATCATTTCTCCACGATTAATGTTTTGACTTTTCGTACAATAATTGGTAAAGCAATTCAGCGATATCATTCCCCCCCCCCCAGCTCACCTAGGATCTAAAATGTGCATATTTCCTAACAGTATCTGATTTTAAACCATTTTACACCTTCATATAAGTTATAATCCAGATTCCACTAGTAACGGAAAAGACAGGAGTTGCTGCATCACTTTGATATTCGCTTGTTTTCTGCTATGTTGAAATTAATATTACATTTATGCAAGTGGTAAAACTGTTTGTAATACTGACAATTATTTCTATCTTTTTAAACAACCAGAACGTTCATCAGTCTCAAGTAAAACCACGAAGACACAAAAGTACCAAATATCAATGTGTCAATAAATTTATTGCTCAAATTATCTATATTTAACTGATAATTTGAAATTCCGACAGTTTTAGTAATTATTTGCATTTGAAATCAAAGATATAAAAAGAAATTTTGTGGAAACAGTGTCAATCATAAATGATTTACAAAACATTTCTAATAATTATCGCAATCATTTTCAACATGAGTTCTTCAAAAGAAAATAAATTCAAATTTCCCACAAAAGTTTATTCAAAGAACTTGGTCTTTCAAAATTGATCAATATTTAAAGAAATTTTAATAATATTTAAGAAATTCTGTTGGAGGCGATTCTTATTTAATTCTAACTTCGATCTAAATGCTGGTTAAATTTAAAATATAATTTAGAGTTAATGTAAAGTATTTTATTATTTGAATTTTTAAAATTTAATGAGAATAGTTTTACATTCTTTGATATTAACTTTCGAGCTGGCGCGCAGCCGTAAAATTTACGGCGAAGTTATTTGTTTTCTAATGAAATGACTGTAATTCTATTTTAATTTTTTTAATTATTAATAATTACCAAACCCTGTTATCATAAAATAGTGAATATTTGTTGCAAACTGTATGACGTAAAATTTACGGCGTGCGCTCGCTCGTGTTAAAATAAAGTTCGCGTCAGCTCAAAGGTTAAAGAAAAAACCAATTCAAAATATATATTACGCTAAAATATATTTCGACCGAATTTCTGACTTTGTCGGGTAGACTTGAACTATTTAGAATAAACCATTGTTATTTTGACAAATTTCTGCTTTTAAATTCTTGTTTTAAAAGTCTTGTTTTTTAATCACAAAATCTACAAAATTTTTTAAAAAACTAATTTTCCAAAATTTTCCAAAACCGACACTTTTACAAAATTTAAATATAACCTTCAACAAAATATTTAAAATAATTTTTAACAAAACTATTTACGTTTAGTTTCATCCTGCATCAAAAAATTATATGTTTCATGTTTTTGATATTGTTTTTTAATGTCTATTAGCAATTTGGTTCCGTATTATTTTCATTTTAATTCTACCATTTCAATAATTATGATAATCATTTTTAAAAATGTACTTGATACATTACTGGTTAAGTGTCAGATTACCACAATAAATATCAAATAAAATTTATTTAGGATTATTTATTTGTTTTATTGAGTCATAATCATGTTGTAACATTTCTTTTCCTTGTAGATTAGGGTGCATCACAACTGCATGTCAAAAGATTTTTGTCTACTTTTGATCTGTCTGTGTTTCTGATGTGTTCCAGTATGATTATAGATAACTTTGGTGAAATATTTTTAACATCAGATTTGATTTAGAGGTCCCCCGTAGATAAAATATGATGTCTGTACCCGTTACTAATCGGGATGCAGCCTTAAAAGGCTTAATGTTGGAGACTTATTCAAAATTAAGTGTTTACGTGTTGATGTGTGAAGGGTAAGTTCTTTTCTGGTCAAAACAATTAGTTAGGACAAAAAACTTATTTTTTTATCTCGCATAACACAATTATACATACGAAAAAGTTACCAAAAGGACGCGAATCATAATATGTAAACAGCTGAACTGAACTGATGTACACGTTTATGGAGTAAATCGTTTGTTTTACAGTATTCAATCATCATTATTAGATCAATGCAATTACATGTGTACTGTGTAGTCCTGAACAGTCACAAATACGATTGTCAATATAATTACAGTTTTTCATTTTTGAATTTTATCTGTCGACGAAGATCTGGATGCTCTTGACGGTCTTTCTCAACGACCTTAAGTACATTCTGGAAATGTTCATCCGAACGAGCAGTGTCAACAAAATCTGATGATAGCTTGACGCCTCTTTCTGCACAATCGTTAACGACATTAACTGCTGCCACATTTTTAGCACTGTTCATGTATGCTTCCTAATTATTTCATTCACTGACAGGAAGTTCCAGAAAGCTTGAATCCAACTGCAAGCGGTATATTGTAAACCATGAATCTTCTCCGACCAAATCACACAGGCGCGTAGACGCATTGATGGATGTGGGGAATTTTGGTTTCCCCCAACCGTTACCAAACCAATTCAATGGCGCTTGAAGTTCAATTGATGGTTTTATCTTTAGCAAGGCACCAGCCAGCGCTTCTCGTTCAGATCGTGGCGTGCAATCACTGAACAGCGCTAGTGGGACCATCTCAGCCGTTAAATACCACAGATGTCGCTGGAATGCCCGAACGGCTGATTGTGAGATTAACTTGTCTATGGCTTCATTTTCCAGAAGGTGTTTGTACAGCTGGAGGTCATTCCATGGAGCATCTGCAGTTTTCTTACAGGTCAACCACCATACAATATACACGTGATTGACAAATGTGACAAATACACGTATCTTGCTCACTTGGTGACGTGTCGTAATTGTGCCTGGTGGCAGTTCGCCAATCTGATTCTCACAAAGTGCTATCTTGATACTATAGATCAACTTGGCCATCCAGCGTGCCTTGTGCAGTGCTCCTGGTCTTTGGAGTGTCACCACACCAGCCTTGGCAGACAGATAAAGAAGTGCAAGCTCAGTGAACTCGTGATAATCATCTCGCAAAAATTCGATCTTTCCAGTTGCAACAGCAACCACCTCATCCTTCATTTCTGCTAACAGTTGTTGTGCTTCAGTGTTATGATCAGCTGGGCAAAATGGTCGGATTTGACTGGAATCATGTGGCACCAAGTCCCAGTTAGTTCGCAATCTGGTGAACAATGTCACATCTGGTGACCTTGATGCTTCAATCTTCAAATCTTCAAAAACATGAGAGAGGACCACTTTACCAATGTAATGCGACAGCCTGACCATAGGACTGCACGTTGCAATTTGTCCTGTATGGGAATGCAAGCAGCAGTTAAATGGCCCGTATTCGAGCTGGTTGTGTCAAATGTCATATTGACGATTCGGTCCGCACAATGCCACTCAGTCATCAGCTTCATTGTTAACTCAGCAATGATTTCTCCGCATGACTTATCTGAGGCTTTGTAATAACTGGGCACTCCCAACAGCTTCAGCTGTGAAGCATCGCCAACAACTACAGTCATGCGGTCTTCGATCACATGCTGATTTTGTAAAGTCGGCGTCTGCATACTATTGCTTATTTTGGTCAGTGGAACAAAGCTAAATAGCAGACAGCTCAATAAACGAAATTTTTTTGGTGATGCACCCTATTGTAGATGTATATTTAATTATCGATGATTGACAATGACGACTATTTCGGTGAAATATATTTCAATTTTGTTTCAGAAAAAGACTTGATCCGCAGGCATTTCCAATAAGTTTTTAAGAGAACCTCAGCATTTACACGGAAGATGTCTCCTTTAACCGCTTTAATGATCATGCCCAAGCGTTACTAAGGTAGGAATTGCTGGCAAAATTGTACATGGTCGAGAGAGACTGGTGTAGACACAATATTTAGTTTAATTTATGATTCACCAACTATCATATCTTTTTATTCAGATATGTTTATTATCAACCATTTATAAAAAGGATTTTTTACCGTTTTTCCTAAAATAACGCGCATGGCTTTATCTCACAAAAAGACAATATAATTTTTTAGATATAAATTTTTTAGATATAAATTTTTTCAATTTTATTTCAATTTATTAATAATATAAATCAACTAATTCTTACCATTTGGTAAAAATAGTAAATATTTTACAGTATTGCTCCATGACATAATAAATGAATTAATTCGGTAAATTTCCCTGTCAGTTCGAACATCAGAATAACAATTACTTTCCAACTCTTTAAATTCGTCGTCGGTTTTTTCAAATCCTCCTAATTTTATATACATTTATCATTATTAATTATAAATAAAAGATATTTAAAACAAAAACAATAAATGTAAAATTTTACTTACCCACTTGTTTCCAATTATCTATAAATCAAACATAATAAATAAACTTTCATAATAATAAAAATATAATGTAATTATATTCATAATAAAGAAAATTTTTGTCAAATTTATGCCAACCCTTTGGCAACCCTTGTTATAGAAATCCGAGTTTGTGTCAAAATTAAAGTTATATATAAAAATATATACTTTAAACTCTTTTTTTTGCGATAGCGTAATCATTTAATAAAATAACAATTTTAGCCAGTTTCCGCAATGTTTAATCGGTCCTGATAACTCATAATCAAAATTTAACTAGACTTTCACGTTCTCTTTTTCTCTGATTGATAGTTATAGTTGATTGATATAGTTTTATTTTGCTTTTCAATAACCTAAAGCAGACGTCAAATAATTATTTTTAATAAATTTTTTAGATATAAATTTTTAAAGTCGATTAAAAACTTGGAAGCATTTATAGAAATATGTATTAAAATGAAAAAAAATACATTAATTCCAAAACAAAAGGCTAAAATATTATCTCAATATCAGAGACAACCTTTTAATTGTTCTTGGTTAACTAACATGTTAACGGACAAAGCAGATTTCGAATACGGTTGCAGTGGGTGTGGCTGTCGGATATAGGAAATTGTACTGTGAGCGGACGACTATAGCAGTCGGTTCCTTTATTTCGTACGATGAATATAATGTTCGCAAAATAAGAAGAGGAAACAAACTTTGTGATACCCCTTAAAATATTTAGTGCCCATCAACTTGTTAATGTTTTGATATGAAAAATATTTCGACTTTGATTTCGGGTGCTAAGTATTCAATGATTAAAATCCAAAAATATCGAAACTTCATTTACAATACAAATTCGATAACAATTCTGATCTTCTAAATCTCTCAAAAAGATTAAATTCCTCTCCAGAGTAAATCTTCCCTTTAGTTTATTCTGTTTCGAAGAAGGAGTCCTGGATTTTCACTAGTTTTCTCGCATTTCTTCAATCAAAAATGGTAAATCTAAGCAAAATTAGTGCCATTATGCTTAGATACCGTCCATCATCGTGGCTTAGCTTCTTTTTCTGAGTTATCTTTAGAAACGGACCTTCGATATAACTCTAGAACTCCGTCTGATACCTACTTATCAAGGGTACCCCCAGTTCATATGATTAATGAATTTATTATATTATTATTTAAAACAAATACTTTAATTACAAATTTTGATCAACAGTTTACTTTTAAAATGTAAAAATATTCTTACCTTTAGATTGAATAAAAGACTTTGAACGGCTTACCTAAAAAAATTTTGAATTATTTATAAAGTAAAAAGCCAATATATTTCTTAAATCATTTAAAATTCTGATCTGATTTCATTATTAATTTTATAACAAAATAAAACCGGCATTTTGTTCCTTAACTTTTCTCATAAATTAAATTAAGCAATAGTAAATTATTTTTTTAAACTTGGAATATTTAAACAATAATTTAATTGTTGTTTAACTCAGCTCAATTTTCTACTTTTTTATCCAATCAAAACCTACCGAATTATTGAGACAAAAAACTAAAGCCATTTTAATAACTTTGTAGACTTTAGGCGCACTTTCATTTCAAAGGCCTGAAACAAGGGACTTAAGGCTTAAACATATTTCAATGAGATTTAATGTAAACAATAGACATATATCTGGAAAAATATAGTACATACTATGGATCGAATGGTCAAAGGACTAGATGCTATATGGATGTAATATCTTTCTTTAACAAGTAATAAATGGTTATAGACTTTTTATATATACCAAATACCATTATAAATGATTGAGATAGTTTTATAACTTTAAAAGTTTTGAGTGAAAAGTGTTTTCTGATCACGAGAAGAAGAACTAAAACATTTTAAATAAGAAATTTAAGGATAAAAGCGTATTTTTTCCAAACAATGAAGAATATAAATATCTCAATAAAGTACCATTAAACACTCATCTTACGATATATTTCAACACATTCACTGTCATAATCATGTAAAAAACCTAAAAAAACAATATGGATTTTTGAACAAATTATTACTTTTTAAATATATATTTTTTGTTTTAAGATTTTTACATTAACTTTAAAATGCATAATTCGCTGAAAATAAATTTAATACTATAAAAATTCTAAAATGATGTTAAAAATAAAATTTATATTATTCAAACATTTAGTAATATGTTTTACTTAAAATAAATTATAGATCATTCAAACAACTTTAAATACAAACAATATTATTTTTATTTATCCCAATTTTACATATTAAAAAATATAAATATTTATTTATTTAATAAATGTTACAGCAAACGTGAAAACTATATGGAATTTCGAGTGCGTTGGGAATTTATTTACTAAATATTTTTATTTACCATATTAAGCAAACACTATTTTCGTAAAGGATTCTGACTTTAAAATCACGCGTCAGATGAAGGAAAAATGCAATGCCTTCAAAAAGCTTCAAAAAAAGACAATCAACATGGACATGATTGTTGGAAAGGATATAATATGGCAAAGAAGGACTCTCATCCCAAAAGAATGATGTTCGATAGGCTTATTTGATATCATTTAATAAAAAAAGTGAGAAATAGTGTTTACGTAAATATTATTGTATCACAATGACAAACACCGTAGTAAGATTAATAAATATTAAAAATCCGGTTGTTAAAAACTGAATTTTTAACTTAATTTTTGAAATTTATTTTTAGGAAAATAAAAAAAATAACTATTGAAGATCTATCGAATTCTCCGCTGGTTTTATTCGGAGAAAGGTCTGAATCGGTTTTATGAGGCTGCTCGACTTTGTCTGCGTCAGTAATAATTTCAGATCGGTTGAGTTTTGGTGGACCTTGATTTTGAAATCCTGTACCGTGTCCTTTGGAATTTGTGATGGTTCCTGGATGATTGCGTCCGACGTCGACCCATTTATAAATGGCCTTTGTATGGTTTTGCAAGATTAGAATAGTTTGCCGGATAGTAGATTGAATGTCTTCTATTGACGGTTTCAAGATAAATTTGTTGCCAATAACCCGAATTTCAATTTGAAATATTGGACGCTTTTGAATGTGAGCTAATTAAATTTTAATAAAAAAATATCACTTTATTTCATAGTAAAATGTTTTGATAACAGAAATATATTAAATTATGTTGTGCCAACCCCTCTATTTACAAAAAATGAAATAAAATATATCCTACTATTTTAATGAAAGGCTTTCTAATTTTTTAAAAGAGTTTACATCGAATAAAAACAAAAAGATTATCAGCAGCGTAAGCTTATCTTTCTACGCCAGTCCAACTTTGATTCTCCCGACCCTTTAAAATAATAACTCTGGAAATGTCCAACATCAAACAGCCTTAACATTAACCGCTTTTCCTCGTCTTAAACCAGATAATTTTGAGTTTTGATAAACATTTGTTAAAAACGCTCTTTAAAATGTGACGCAATTTTAAAAATAAAACAGATAGAACTTTCTTCAGCCGTCTTAACAAACACATCATAAACAAAACCAGTATTTTCTACGGGCAATGTGGAACTACTAAAAATAGACCAACATTTAATAATTTTTTATTATATTTATTATTATTATTATTATTATTATTATTATTATTATTATTATTATTATTATTATTATTATTATTATTATTATTATTATTATTATTATTATTATTATTATTATTATTATTATTATTATTATTATTATTATTATTATTATTATTATTATTATTATTATTATTAATATTATTATTGGTATAACTTACGAGCATAATGATGTGTCATTTCAGTAGAATTTTTTATTGAATTTACTGCTTCTTTGCAGATCAAAGTCTTCCACAACTCGTCTAAAGAGTTTCTCACTGATTTCAGGACGGCTTCCACTGCTTTCTGCCCAAAAGATTTTACCAAATCATCGGAGCATTGAATAATTTTCTGCACTAATTTTCTAGTTCTAGTTAAGTCTGCCGCATGTCGATTCGGATTTCTCGCGTCATAGTTGGATTGCACAAATGAGATTTTTTGTGCCACGTTTGAAGAGACTGCAATAACATAAATTATTTAAATAAAATACATTGAATTAATTAATTAAATTGAACATAAAACTATTAGACTAGTCATGGCAGGTTTAAAACACTTCACTTTCTATGTTCGTTCCTGACTTATTTTTCAATTTTGCCATTTCGATATCATTGCCTCCGACGCTATCAAAATCTAAAGCAATTCCCAATATGCTCAAATGTTCCTGAGCTTTGCTTGGTATTCAATTTCACGTCCATCGTAACGCTTGCTGATTTAATAACTTATCTATTTTTCACATCCGTAGAACGGCTTCATTCTTGGCATACGATATGACCCGGACACTAGTGACAACTTCCCACTCTTACACAGTCTAAATTTTCATCCCATAGTGATATTAACCCTTTTGTTTTGATGCTTGTTTCTTCTGGCTTACATTCTTAAAATTCATAGTTAACAAATGTTCAAAAGGTATACACAAAAAATACGAAATCACATTTAAATTCAAAGAACTATAGTGCGGGTTGTTCATTGTAGCATAGCAACAGGCAAACTGACGCTCATTGGCAATCTCGGCTTTGCCTAGAGAGAGGTAAACAAGTTTTAGCACACGAGTCATTTTCCAAACGAGATTCGTATAGCAAGCAAATGTTTTCGCGCCTTAACAGAACATATACGCAATTTATTAGTTATAATAAAGAAAATATTAATAATTATAAGGTTTCAGTTTTGTTTAAAATTTTTTAAAATTAGTTTAAAAGTATTTATATTTATTTAAATATTTATTTATTAGTATATTTAACTAATATAAAAAAATAATTTGTTTAAATTATATAAATTAATCCATAATATTTTAGTTGGTTTTAGTCCTGAAGATGACAGTTAAACTGTCGATATATATCGTACGACATGTGTTTGAATGGCGTTTTCTTTTAATTATAAAGAAAGTTAAAAATTTTAGAACATTACCATAGATAGATTTATTTTCTTAAACTTAAAATGTTAATTAGTTATTCCAAAACCGATTTTCATTAAAGGCTAAATAGAGAAACATTTTCATAAGCCATAATTTCCAAACGATACACTATCTTCCCGGTTCAATTTTTTTTAACAATTCTGTTCACATAGGATTTATTTCTTGGCATGTTTGACATAATTGTCTTATGTTAATACTACAAAAGACAAACAGTTTGCTGAAACAATGAAATTTGGGGGAACATATTTCGGAGAATAACCATACGTTTTGGAAGTGTGAAGGTTGAATCCGGTTTCATTGAAATGGAATGAAAGCTATATTTTCGTTTTGCTGAAATTTCGATAGAAACAGCTTTGCCGACATTTTAAAACACCCTTTTCGGGTTAAGTCAAGTTCCTAACAATATAGTGAAACTTGACAGGGAAAAATTAATGTTTTCATTTTCTAGCATTTTACTAGTGCTATTCTGTCTAAATTTTGAGTTATTTTGAAAACAGACTTCAATTTTTAAAATTTTGTTCTGATAAAACAACATTCTTTGGCCCAGAATTTTTAAAATGTGAATTTGTATCAATTTTACCACTTTCTGCACAGTTAAGAATTCCAAGCCATTTATATGTTGATTGTTACAATATCTTTAACGTCCTAGACATGTTTTTCGCACAATAGCCCTCATGATGCATTATTTTAGGAATTTCAATTGTATCTTTTATAAAAGATTTTCACATATTTTACAGTGCTTGCTTAATTGTTTTTAGAAGCTGGTTCCGCTTTAAGTTGGATTTTCTTTATTATTATAATATTTTCTTTTTAATTGAAAAACGCCAACTGTATATTCTATATAATATTTCACTATATATTTCGACCGTTTATCAGTCTTCTTCAAGCTAGAAATTACATAAACAAAATTTAAATGAAAATGAGAAAAATTAAATAAATTAATCAATAATCATCGTAATCAGATTCTATCAGAAAATATAAAATTATTTTAATTTTAAGAAAATAAAATTAATTAATTTTTAAAAAACCTAAAAAACTATCATCCCTTTTTAAAAACAAGTTGTTATAAAAAACAATAAAAAATTTTAAAAATTAAATTTTATATAATAAAATCATATTCTTTATAATAATAAAGTACTTTGCATGTTGCACGATATTCCTAAGACTCTTCAGAGAAAATTACTGATAAATTTTGTTGATCTTCCAAATTCTGAAAATTGCGCTGGCCACTATTTCTAATTGTTTGTATTTTCAAAATTTATGTTAATTAATTAAAGTTGACTTTTTATTCTTCCAATTAATTAATTAACTTTTTTTTTGTTTTTTGGGATTCTTAACATTTTCTTCAGGTCTTGCTTTTTAAAGATTGATAATAATGTTTCCTTTCCGACTATGTTTGTTTATTTACATTAATAAAATAATAAATTTTTATTTTAACATTTTGAGATTCGCATAACATTTATGAACGATATTACAATTTATTTTTAATAATATTCTAACCCGCATTTCCTTCTTCTCCCATAAATGTCGAATGAGCATTATTTTTCATGAATTTGTCAAATTCTACAAGCATTAAATCCAGAATTTCCTGTGTAGAATCCAAAGCTGTTTTGACAAGATTATTGATTTCCATGGCGACCCCTCGAGATTGTTTCGTAGTCATTGAATGGTAGTCGGGTAAGGAATACGTTGTCCGATCTTGATCTGTATATTCTGGAAATGAAATGAAAATTTTTTCTGAAATTCGATCAAAGATCCTTTCAATTCTGTACATCCTGACATTCTCCACACGATCAAGTAACGAGTTCCAATTTTCGAGAGATTTTAAATTTATCTATCAATATAAATAATTTAATAATGATGAAAACATATGAAAACTTCAACGAAAGAATTGATATTCATGCTGCCCCAATCATGTTCTGTAAATCCAGGACCAAGAGTAAGTAGCAAGTGATAATATTTAACCGAAACCAATTTTTCATATTCAGGTAATATTCGACTTGTTATATCTGTATATTTGTCCACAAGATTCTGCAATCATATAACTTAAATTATCACTTAATAAAAATTAATTTACACAGAATTTCTTTTATTTTTTGGTAACTTAACCATATAAACTACATAATAATGTCACTAAATAACAATCATAATACCTATTTATGTAAATAATAATTTAATACGTTGATAATATACCATTTCCAAACTCAATCTGCTGCACACAGAAAAATGTTTACAATGTTTGACTGATGCATACTAATTAATGAGGTTCAATAGGAACTATGGAACAAATACATACTGATATATCGCTCACAATTAAAATTATAAATGAGTAATTGTATGTTTTATAAAATACAAGTTATTTGTTTAAAGCAAATTCAATTTGGAAATGGTGTATAAATGACAAAGTATATACTTTACAGGAAGCATTGAAGTATTACACACAATAATACATAATTTACAAAAACTTTAAATGTTCAAGCAATTGTATTATATTTTTTCTTCATGAAACAGTCCAATAAGTTTCATCGTGTTCTTTTTATGTACTAAATTCAAACATCAAAATGTTTATTTTAAATCAAAAATACATATTAGGTTGAATCTACCTAAGTAGCATCTACCTGAAAGATGTGTCCAAAACAGTCCGCGGATGTTATGCGGAAGTACACCAAATTATATGAAAACCATATGCAACTAATCCAATGAAATTATTTCGGAAAAAAATTATAATTAAAAATACATCTTGAAGAGTTAAAAAATGCGAAAAAATGTTTTTTCATCTTTATATTTATATCTTTAATAAGTAAATGAATAAAACAAAACAAAAATAATGAAGAACCCAAGCCAAAAAAATAAGATATGTTACTAGGTGAGCAGTGACTAAAAATGTTAAAACTACAGGTCCAGAGTTGATAAATAAATTTTCAATTAATGATAAATTTAAGAAAAAATGTTAACATAATATAATTGTAGGAAAAATTTATATTTTGTATAATAATAAAAACAAAATATATGGTTACTTAAATTTATTTCAAATCCTTTTTAATTATTATACAGAATTACATGAAGTGCCAAATCCGCACAGTAAGCAAACGCTAAGATGCATCAGAGCACCGAAATTACTTCGTGGAACATTTTAATAGCATACAAATTTTGAGACACCGAGAATATAATGCTAGTATAGTATTTTAACGAGTCTATTCATACACCAAGCCACGTTGAGACAAATTACCTATAATATAAAACAAAAATCAATAAATTTATAGCATATAAACACACCAACTCACCTTGAGGTTGTTTGTAAAATAGTCACTGAGATAAACCCTACACTATAGAAAATAAAAAATTGATAGAGAAATAAAATAATGCGCATTAACACAACCCATAATAAAACATGCATGTAAAATTTTAGCATAAAGCCATCAGAAGTTGAAAAAACCTATATAATAAATTAATTTATAGGCATTTTTGAGATATTTTTAAAAGAAAAATGGCGGAAAAAATTTTTAATTTATATTTTGATGTTTTTGCTAGAAATTTTCAAATAAATGAGGATATATCTTCATAAGATTTACCCTTAAAACTAAAATTTATTTAATATTTCAGACATTTCTGTCGAAAAAAAACAATACCAGAAATCCGAAAAAAAGCATAAATTTATATTTTATTAATAAATTTAAAAAAATAATCATAAAACCAATTATTTTGTGTATATATTCTAAGATTTTTGTCAAAAGATGTATAAAAAATATAATTATTTAATGAAATTAAATAATTTTTATAACTTCAAAAATTATTTAACTTTTTTTTGAATAATTTCCGAAAATAAGTCATAATAAAATAAATCATTTCCTGAATATTTATAATCATTATTAATAATAATATACATGAGCTTGTAGATCAAAAGTATAATTATAAGCTCGAATAATGATTTAATTTCCTTGTAAAATCATAATTCAACTCTTAAAACTTTATAACTTTAAAAAATAACTTACTTTGCAGCCATTTCAGAAATGGCTAAAATCCATTAAATTTTCACAAAAAATAAATTACAATAAGTTTATTTATGTTTCAACTTGCTTTATAGCGGAATTTATCTGAACTTTGCTTGGTGTAGTCATATAAGCATTTGTATATTGCTTATATCTGCTTATAAGCAAGATTGTGATACTAGTTGCAACTGGCGAACAATCTATTTCTAAATTATAATTAATTATATTATAAAAACTTCTTTTGATTTTCATTTATATAACTAGACTTTCGCTTTCTCCTCTTCTTTTCTGATTGATATTTTCTTTCACTCAACTGTCTTCAACAAATATATTTATTTAAACATATTTCCCAATTTTTTTTCCAAATTCGATTTACTAATATTATAAATTTTATAGATTCGAATAAAAGTTTCTTAACTATTTGTAAAAATAAAAAATTGTTTATTCAATTCTAAAAATTGTTATTTAATATTTTAAAATCGAATGTGCATTTTAGAAAAAACGTAGATAAATTCTAAAAAAACTTTATTATTCCTTCATTAAATTTTGAATTTTCGACATTTTACCTGGTAGGGGTTTGTTTTGATAAACTTTAAAATCTAGCGAAATCATTTATTTAAATAAAATTTAAATAAATAACAATTTTAGCTAATTTCCGCAATATTTATTCATAAAATGTGAAATATTTCGACAAAATAATAATAATAATAATAATAATAATAATAATAATAATAATAATAATAATAATAATAATAATAATAATAATAATAATAATAATAATAATAATAATAATAATAATAATAATAATAATAATAATAATAATAATAATAATAATAATAATAATAATAATAATAATAATAATAATAATAATAATAATAATAATAATAATAATAATTTTAATTACAAAACTTACTTGTAGATCCATTTTATAATTTATAAAAGTTGGTATCATCAATTTTACATGCTTGACTTGATATGGAATCGGACATGAAGCTTTTTCCATGCATTTCATTTCTCTGAATAGCGTCGAGATTTCTGGATCAAAATTCACATAAAGACTTGGATAAGGTTCCGCTTTGTTCATTACTAAAATTGATGCTCTTAATCCTTGAATGCGATGTCTTATCTAGAAAATAAAATAACAAAAATTAAAGTTATTGCTAATTTATAATTAACAATTAGACTGTATTGTCGGTAAGTTTTGTTAGAAATTTCACTGCTTACCATTTTCCTCCAAGCTCGGTAATTCAAAATTTCATATGATACTAAAGTTTGAGAGACTCGGTTATATCGGGCAATAATCTTTTGGCCTTCTCGACTCGTGAACACCTCAGGTTGGTGAGATTGAAAAATTATCAATGGCTCCTCTAGTTTTTCATACAGACTTCTCGCCCAAAGCATTTTTCCTGAAATGGAAAATTTATTTTCAATTAAAACTTGAATTATAAATTAAAATAAAAAAATTTTTTACAAACGATTTTTCGGGCTGTTTAAAAACAATGAAATCAAAATTCAACTAGTAGGGCAAATTTTTTGTTATTTGTTACAAAAAGACAGAAAAATTAGTGATTTTATATATATTTTGGTGACTTATAAAATAAGAAAAACTTACTTAAGTAAGAAATATATTAAAAAGTACCATTTAAGCTTACGTTTTACGACATATTCGAACAGTTTCAGTGTCATCATTCTGTAGCATAGAAAAATTATTAGTTAGATTTATATTTGTTAGATAAATAACTAAATTCTTAATGTTATGCAAAATAAAAGCAATCAGATATGAAAACCAAAAGAAGTTCTTATAATAAATTATTATTATTTAACAAAATTTTAATTCAACTTAAATTGAACGATTCTAGGAAGAAAACACCAACTGGGAAAAAATACTAACTGTAAAAAATACCAACTGGGAAAAATGACCAACTATGAAGTATAATTATTAAATATAACATTTTTGGTGACAACTTGACAAAACGGTACATAATAACATAAGCAGATAAATAAAACAATTGGATACTAAACATTCTTTATTTCAATTATAGGCATGGGCGTACGCAGGGGGGGAGGATAACCCCACCAAAAAAAATTTCAAAGCGAACTAAAACTAAAAACTAGTTTTGGTGTTGAATGAAAATTGTATTAAATAAAATTTAAACATACTGTAAACTGTAATTTGATTTCACTTATGAAAATAAATTTTGAACACTTAGAAGGAATTTCACTATTTGTTGATCTATACAACATCATTAATGACTCACTTGCCAAAATTGAAGAACTTACAGACACCGAGGTATCTAGTAAAGCTTTCACATTTACATCTTTTTTAAAAACAGCTGTCTTTTTAATTGAATGTACATTGCTAATCGCATATTCTTGCTTTTCCGTAGATAAGCTGTACTTCTACAGTCAATTTGTGTGCATTTGCGTAAAAATTTAGAACAAGAAATTGAACATTTACGTTCAAAATTAACGGATATTTTTAAAAATGCTGAGGAAATCACACGCTCATCGGGTGCCCGCGAGCTCGAAATTCCGAGAACTGCAAAGCAGACACAGCGGTCAAATATACAAACCGACAGTACAGAAGGATATCACTTTACAGGATATTACATTACAGGATATCACTTTTTTGCCGTTTCTCGATTTCTTCACATTTCAAATTAAAGATAGATTCTTATGTCACAGAAAAACCTTGCAGAACATAGAACTTTTTCTTCCTCAACAGATTAAACAAGCAAAAGATGACAAAATCCTCCTGTCTATAGAAGCCATCAATGATAAAATTTGAAGTAAAGAAGTATTTTTTGGCGAGGTGAAGATATAGAAGCGTCATTGTATTACTCAAAAATATATCTCAATGGACTTTATTTATTGCTTGAATATTTGCAACAGTCATTTATGTCCTTCACAATATATTGAAGTTGTCTGCAACTTTACCTGTTACAAGAACGACAGCTGAACGATCTTTTTATACGTTGATTAGAATTAAGACTTAATTACGGATCACGACATCCGAACAGAGATTGAATGCTTCAGCTATATTGAACATTCACCAGGAATTGTGTGCTGAATTAGATGCTGATGAAGTTTTATACACTTTGACGAAGAGCCCAAGAAGATTGATGCTTCTATAAATACTCTAGAAATGTATGACACTATTTCTGATAAATAATAATAAATGGTATAATTTTGTGGTATTTAAATTTTAAAATTTTAAATGTAATTAAAATTTTTATAATCCAATTCAATTCCGTGCAAAAAGTTAACTTTTCTTATGTTTGCTGAGTTTTAATTAGCATTGTTTATAAAATAATTTATTACCTAAGGTATTATATTAGAAAACAATAAAGTATTTCGTGTATTACTGAAATGCGTCAATAATTTTTGTTTAAAAATGAGCCTTGTAAGATTTTATAGTTTATAATATATATATATATATATACAAAAATATAAATATATCAATTAAACCGTTTTATGAGAATTTATTTTTAAAATCCCCCCGAAATCTTTTTCTGTGTACGCCCCTGATTATAAGAACCGCCAATCGTTCAACATCAGTGTCTGAAACACAGGCTTCACTATGTTGAATTGCATCTCCATTGTCTAGAACTCCATTACGATTAGTCACTATCTTTGCATTGCATGCTACAAACTTCCAATAAAT
The DNA here is from genome assembly GCA_022537955.1 of Schmidtea mediterranea. Lineage (NCBI taxonomy): Eukaryota > Metazoa > Platyhelminthes > Tricladida > Dugesiidae > Schmidtea > Schmidtea mediterranea. The sequence continues at coordinate 123,816,399 of CM039679.1, forward strand.
TTGGAAGTCCATCCTAGCTGTTTCCTTGGCCAGATACGCAGAAAACTAGTGTCCATAAATGAATAGAGTTTTACCCTAGCCATCCTTCGTTGCCTTCTTTTGGGAGAGAACGAGCAACATAAATTGGGATTGATGTAATGAATAAACAGAATAAAAATAAGGCAATGTAGAGATAACATGTAAAAAAATTCTTTTTTATTTTATCCCTGTTGGTATTTTTCCCAGTTGGTATTGTTTCCAATTGGTTGTATTTCCCAAAGCTAAAATGAACAAATTAATTTAAAAAATAATTGATAATTTAAATTAGTTTAAATTAAATTTTTTTTAAATAATAGTTATAATTACTTCATTTGTTTAATAAGTATATCTATGGGTTTTTTATCTTGCCTTATGCACTTATTTTCGAATACTCGTCCTTTGTCAGTAGTTGGCTAGATAATAAATAGGAACAGTCGGAATCGAAATATATTGTAAGCAAATCACTTCTATATTTACTTCTATATTTAAAATATAATTTTAATTTTATTTATTGGATGAAAATTTAGTATTAAAGTTAAAAAATAACTTTATATATAAAATATTTTAAATTACACATAAAAATAAATAAGGCCCAATCATGTTGTCTTTGTTGCAAATTTGAATATTTTCTATTAGTTATTACAAAATTTACAATGAGTTGTATATAATATTTATTGATTTATAAAATATTGCATGTTTTTATTTACTTTATTTTTTACTTACCTTCAACATTTATTAATGCCCACTTTTATTTCATATTATTCACCTCAGTGTTCAAATTATCCTGAATGTATAATTAAGTGTTTTACTCTCCTACTTATTTTAATCAATTAAAGGATTTTAACTTTCTTAGTGATGTTAGTCAAAAATGGCTGACAGTGCTTTGCTGCCCTGAATGGAACAATATTTGTAAATTATCTCTTCGTACTGTAAGTATCTGTCAATGCATTTTTGAAAATATGGACAGTTACTGGTCAATTTATCCAACACTGAATTTTGTCAGGTCAATGTGTTTGACATCGGTATATTCAAAAAAGCCTGTTTTGTGTGACGCTGAGAATGTTTAATTAAAAATATATACAAAAGACATCAACAAATTTCCGATGTAACCTGCAGTTGGTGGCATATTCCGTTCAATAGAGGGATCCTCTCTGTTGTCCATGTACAACAAACCAATATCTTCTATTTCGGCACGAAAATTGTTGAACAGTAATCTAAATCTTTCTGCATGATCCAAATTCGGAAGAATTAGTTTATTTAATTTTATTTGTAAAAATAATCCAGAAAGAACATTTTGGGTTTTGTGAAAAAGATTGTATATTAATTCCAAAACATGAGCCTAAATATAAAATTATTTATTATTATTTTAAGACGAAATATTATAATTAATTGACATAGTATTTCCAGCAAAATTTTAAAAAAATGTTTTATTAAATCTGGCAATAGTTTTAAAACTAAAAAAAACATTTATTTAGTTGACTCAGTTGTTTTCCCCAGGTTACCTTGGGTCGGGAAAAGGGGACCACAAATTCCTATGAATCAAAATATATTGCAAACATTAATCAAATATGGATTGGATATTAAGAATTGTCGAGGACAATCATTTAATAATGCGGCCATGTCAGGGAAATACTTAGGTTTACAAACATGTATAACCCAAATGTAGTTTTCGTTCCATGTTCCAATCATTCTCTAAATTTAGTAGGAAATACCACTGCAGAACAATGTGGTTCTGCAATTGACTATTTTACGTTTGTACAAACATATTTACATTTTTTTCTTCATCTACCAGTCAATAGAAAATTTTAAACAGAAGATTGGAATTTATCATCAAGGTCAGATTTTTAAATATTTTGTCTGAAATTATTACTTTTTTGGACTCAATGGGAGAAAAACATGAAAAATTGAAAGATCCAGTATGTTTTAAAAATCAATGCAACTCGCTAAATTTACAAATACAAGGAAAAGGAAAAAATATTACTGATTTGGTCAGTTTGGTAAATGCTTTTAAAGCAAAATAAAAACTTTTTGTTTCACAATAAAAAAAGCAAAATTTTAAACATTTTCCATATTAAAAAAAACATGCTGGTGAATGTAATATTGAAATATTTTGTTTTGAAATGGAAAATTTTAATCAGGAATTTGAGAAACGATTTGTAAATCTAATCAATCTACAACCGATTTTTGAATTTATTTTATTTTCTTTTGGAGAAATCGAAAGCGAGAATGTTTCATCAAATATATATCGAATTTTGAGTTAGAAATTTTAATATTAAAATCAGATCTAATTCTGAAATCACATGCAAATGAAAATAATTTTTGGAATTTATTACCCGAAGAAAAATAACCATTATTGAGATCGATGGCAATGAGGATATTTGCATTTGTTGGTTCCACTTACCTATATGAAGAGGCGTTTTCTCAAATGAAAAACATCAAATCGCAATTTAGGAGTTATCTGACTGATGATCACTTAAAAGAAATGTCTTTTTTTACATTTCTTTTTTTTACATTTCTTTTTTTTACATTTCTTTTTTTTACATTTTTTTACATTTTTATTTACATTTCCAAATGTTGAAATATTATTAATATTTTTTAAAACAACTCTAATATCTAATGCATCTGAAGAAAGATCGTTTTCTGTCTTGAAATGCTTGAAAAATTACTTAAGAAGTAAATGGGAGAAAACAGATTGAAAGATATGACAATTTTGCATATATTAAGAAAGCTTGTTTAGTTGACTTTCTAATGTTGCACTTCCACCCCATGTTAAGTAAGATTTAAGTAAATTAGTATATCGAGTATTTGTATTATTTTTTTATAAATTTTTAAATCATTTGAATTGTTGTACTAGGTATTAATATATTTTATGATAAATTATTTGAAAAAGTAACCTTTTTGTTAAAAAGCACCAAAGTTTAGATCAAATGGTTTTACATAAACCACTTATAACTTGTAGTGGAAACATGAAAAAATTTGTTTTATAATATTTTTGAAATTTTAAATATATGGGTTGGATATTGCGGTTCTCCTCTTAGCCTTAGACTTGCCTTCTTAAGAATATGCTGGTATTTATAGAACCTCTTTTTTATTTAAAACATTTTTCTTTATATGCTTTCCTTATCGGGAACATCTTACCTATAAATTAATACCGTGAAATCACATATAATATATGATTTACATATGAAATTATCAATATTATTAACTGAAATATTAAGATTGTTAAATGCAAAGGACATACTCATCAATGAGAAACTCAATTTAACCATTATCATAAAATATTCGAAAATATTTTTGATTTTAAGAGTTTAAAGCTTTCAAGATTTTTTATTTAATATAAAGTTTATAAATTTTCATTTTTTAAAAATTTCAAATTTAAGAAAAACTCAAAAATCAAAATCTCACATGAATTTCTTCTATGCCCCCATGAAAGATTACATAATCATCAGAGAATGCCTGGTTCTGTAAATCAAGAAAATCGTATTGTTTATTTTGGATTGATGACAAAAGTTGATTCAATTCTAGAATAATCGGTTCTTTTCCTAATAAATGTTATTAATATTACATTAGAAAATCGAAAATTTATAATAGAAGGCATTAATTTTAAAATAGAAAAAGTAAGAAACAAAAATCTCTAGATTTAAAAATAATTTCATTTTTTTATAATGTCTAGTAAAATTGTAAAAAATTTAAATAGTCCTAAAAATAATCAAAAAATATTTTTAAATTTTTTTAAAATTATAAAATAACCAATTAAATAAAAATTAATATAATCATTTGTTTTTAACTAGCATTGTTGAGAAAAACAAATTTTTTGTATGCAAAAACGGTGAGAATTATTGACTTGAAAATACAATATATTAGATTATTTTTCCTTTTTAAGATATAGTTTTTTTCAATTTCATTTATCTTCCCGGTGAATTAAATCCGAGAAAAAAGATTAATGATTTTACTTTTGTAAATTTTGTCAAAATAATACTTATTATGATCTTTTTTTAAAATGTTAACAGAGATGAACGAACTTTCAGAGTTGTGTCAGAGTTGTTAGAAAAAGTCTGGAGAATTACGTTTTTAAATTTAAAATATAAATAAATGTTAATTAAATTTAAAATAATGTTTATTTGCTGAAATTTTAACTTTAATGATCTGTAAACTTTAATGTTTTGATTTAAAAATTTAAGGACAGCTTTGAAATTAAAGTCTCAAAAAGTAAGTTTGAAAACATTATGTTATGAAACATTTAGCATGATTCATTTACAAATTTAAAATAAATGAAGAAATTAATAAAAGTCAAATTAAAAAAATGGTTTTTAATAAAAATAACATCCAATAAAATATTTTTTATTGCTTAGAAAAAATGTAAAATCTATTTTTATATGAAATAACAAGATTTAAGTAAGATTTAAGTAATATTTATTATTCAACCACATGTTTTCTCATCAATATTTAAACAAATATATATTAAATATTGATATCTAAATATGTATTAAAATCTTTTTTGTCGGTGGCGTAATCGTTTATATAAATAACAATGTTAGCTAATTTCCGCAATTTTTTTTCATAAAATATGAAATATTTCGACCGACAAACGGTCCTGATCACTCATAACCAAAATTTAACTAGACTTTGGCTTTCTCCTCTTCTCTGATATTTTCTTTCACTCAAATTAATTTAATAAATATATTTATTTAAACAAATTTCCAAAATATTTTTCCAAATTAGATTTAACAATATTATAAATTTAATAGATGAGAATAAAATATTTTAAATTTTTTTAAAATCCAGAAACTAATTACTCAATTCTAAAAAATGTTAAATTTAATAGATGATAATAAGAACTTTTAAATTTTTATAATTCAGAAATTAACGACTCAATTCTAATATATATATATATATATATATCACAGTTTAGAAAAGTATATAAAATGTAAAAGGAACATTTCAAAAAAGGCATTTATAAATATTTTGTATTGCATAAAATTGAAGTATTAGTTTTCAGATTGTAACCATCCACAGGTCTTGGAGTAGGTCATCTGTAATCTTTGCACTAATTTAGTTTTTTAATTTGTTTCAAATACGGTGACATGTATTAACTGCAAAATCTTTTGGGAAACATAGAGATAATCTTACTGCGTTTAGACATATATTCCTCAAATTTTCTTTATCATAAAGTAAAGATTTAATACTATTATCTTCAATTACTTAAATAAGTTCATTTCTAGTTCTTTTGATGCATTGGGCAAATAGACTAAATAAGATGCAAAACATTTTGAAAATTACCTACTGCCAGGGCAAATTGTTTCCGCAATAGTTGATAAAAAAACTATTTTTTATGTAAATAATTTGTGCCATATAATCAAATAATAACATAAAAAAACATTCTTCTCTAACCGCTTGTTTTTTTTTAATATGGAGAGTCACGCGCAGAGGTGTGGACTTCCGAAAAGGTACGTTTTTTCATGCATATAATTGTGATCTCCCGGGAAGTGGTTAAACAACGCGATCCTTTATAAAAAAATCAGAATTTCAAATATTTTCATTTTAATTAAAGATTTTCGTCTTCATCTTTATCAAGTGTAATAACAATTAATAACGCACTATAGTGGCAAAGTCGAAATTTTATGTCGAGTAAATAGGAAACCTGGAGTGTGATAAATTATTTTATTTTGAGTCAGAGAAAAGATTAGCGAAATAAAGTTTAATTTAATTATTGAGCTTTTATTTTAATTAATTAATTAATTAATGATTTAATTTGTCTTTGATTTATTCATGAACTTACTTTGTTATTTGATTTTTATTTCATTCTTGGTTGATTTTACAGATTCTATTTCCATTGAGTGTAAATTTCAATTTTAATTAATTAAAATATTTTGTTTTAATCACCTCGACATTATTTATAAGCATAACTAAATATTCAGAAAAGGAGTGAAAATCAAATTAAAACAAAATTTTGACAAGCTCACCTTCCAGAACCGTTTCTCTAAGTGAGGTGTAAGTTTTCATTGCGTTTAAAATAGAAATTAAGTCTTCAATTCTCAAAGTGAAAAGATTGATATTTCCAAATATCTGAATTTCAGAAAAATCGAAAATTTTTTCATCTCTATCTTCTTCCATTTTCAATTTAGTTTGACGATATGCATCTTGGAAAGCTTGTTTTAATAGTCGGCATTTTTGCATTTTTGCTATTATTTCATCTATATTTTGCTCCCAAAGAGTTTTGGTATTATTGTTTGTTAGGTACAATTTCGACGAAGAAATCATTTGGTTAGAAATCTTGAAATATTTAAAATTTAATTTGATAAAATAATGATAAAATAGCTCGTTTTAAAACCATTTTAAATAATTAAATATTTTTAATATAAATATATTAAAAACCTTTAGTGAATTTCCATATTGAAGAATATATTTTTGACGCACGTTTTTTTTAAAAATTCTTTTACAAAAGTGTTTTTTTCGTGAAAACTTAAAAAATATTTTACGCAAGATGACAGTTTTGACATTGGTTATTTTAATTCTTATAAAACGGTATTTTTCTTGGTAGTAGCATAAATTAAAATATTTTATCACAATTTAAACATTTTACATAATTAATATGACATAATAATTTTTAAATTTTTCATTTACATTAAACCTTTTTAAAAACCAATATAAAATAACAAACAATTAAATAATAAGAAAAGTCTTTGCTTCAAAGTATACACTATGGGACAAAATAAATGTAATTTTTTAATTTTTAATTTTTATCTGTTTCTGTAACAAAAAAGAAAAAAAATTATCAAATAATACAATTCGAATATTATATACACATGCATGATTTCAAAAACGTTTCTTTTTATTTTTATTAATACAAAATATGCAGTTTTTTTAATTGGTAAAAAATAGGAAAAAATAAATGTAATATTTTTATTTTTTATTAATGTTGGGCTAGAAGCAACAATTTAAACAAAAAATAAAGTTTAATAATAAAATATTTTTGAGAATTATAAAAATGGCTGACGAAAACATACACACGCACCGCAAGCAGAAATCAAAATTAAATTAAAACATCAATTAAAACAAATTAAAAAATAACACAATTAATTAAAAACAAATATTAATAAATTTCCTTAAAACGCTTACAAATGCATACAAAAACAACGTAAAACATAAAACCACCCAAAATCTTGCAAAATAAGGTATAGAAAATACACAGACGAAAGTGGCGACCAAATTAAAAGAATTAAAAGAGTAAGAAAGAGTAAATTTAAAAGAGTAACTCAGCGAGAATAAAAATGTAAATTTAAATAAAATAGTATTAAAAATAGAGAAAAATAAATAGAAAAAGATAAAAATATTAAAATAAATAAAAACTATTAAAAAACCCGAAAAAATGGCCGAAAAAGGTTTAAAATTCGCTGATTGGTCGCACCCAAGCACGAAATTAGTATAAAAAAAACAGCCATTTTCATAATTTTTAACACTTAAAAAACTTAAAAACTCATTTTTATTTGACATTTCAACATTTGTCCAAATTCGAAACTTGTAAGTAGTTTTAATGCTGTATGAAATTATATCTTTAATACATTTTATTATGTTTATATCTTTAAAGTCTTGATTTATTTTTAAGAATGGCCGCGATACTTTTAGTATCGTGACAGGTCCTCCTTTAAATATTTATATTATAATAGTTTGTTGGATAAGTGTTAAATTGATATTCAATTCCCGCAGTTGAGTTTGCGGAACGTTGACGTGTCAATTTATCATTTCCGCCCCCTTGGAGTCTGCTGGGACAGGTAAACTTTGCATTGATCTCGAAAGAAGGACTCCGCTGGATTTCACCGCGGCGTTCATGAATGGTGGACGGAGCGGTAACAAAATAAAATCACGGGAAGATCGCTTTGACTATAGGGAATTAACATTTGAATAAATGTTTATGTAAGAAAATCATTTTTCGAAAAATCCTGTAGACAAATTATATCTATTGAGGGGATCGATTAGTGATAGGCGTAAAGGAAAAATGTAAAAGAACGGAGTTGTGATTTATACAAGTTAAATCGATTTTTGGTATAATTAAATTTTTAAAGACTTCTTTTGGGCCAGTAGTAATAGGGAAGAGTCGGAGTATCTATTTTTCTCAGTCAACAACGATAAATGCATATCCTCACAAACTGCTCATACTGAAAACTGTAAGAAATTTTTATTATTTGGTTTAATGCGACGATAGAAATTATAAATAATTTTCCAACCAAAGGTACTGCCAAAGGGAAAATTAAATCGAAAGTCGGGATGGATATATAGCCCCCAAACCTTAATACTTCCACCATTGTGTTTACCAGTTTTTCTAGTACATTTATTTTCCAATCTTTCTTCAGCTTTACGCCATACATATATAATCCCATTACTATTAAACAAGTTTATTTTTGATTCATCAGACCAGATAATCTTTCTCCAATAGTTTTTAGGCATCACAATAAATTTTTTGGAAAATTCTAATCTAGCTATTTTATTCTTTTTAGATATAAAAGGTACTTTTTTAGGTCTCATATCCTTAAACCCTACAAATTTAGCAAATCTTTTGATCGATTTTAATGAGCTAACCTTTTTTGAATCTTTTCTCTACTTTTTTTGCAAGTTTAGGTCCATATATAAATCAATGTACATCATATTTTTTTTAATTCAACCAATTCTTTATCAGAAAGAGACTTTTTCCTACCAGAATTATTCTGTTTTAATTTAAAATCTTGTTCAGTATATGTTTTCAATACATAACTTATACGTCTAGGTGTTACCTGTAGTAATTCAGTAATTTTCATTTGTTTCATTCCTTCTTTTTTCATCTAAAAATTGAAGCACTTTTGTTATCAGAAAGTAACTTTCTAGCAGTCATAACCCTTAGTTAATAATTTTAAATATATATATAAATTATTTTCAAAAATGCGGGATAATATTTTACTATTAACTAAAAAATTACATTTATTTTGTCCAATCCAGCTTTTTGAATATTAAAAGATGTTTCCAACACTGTAAGTTATAAAGTTTATTTAATTTAATAATTTTATAAAACTATAGTAGGAATGTTATTTTAAACTAAATAAAACATTTTTTTGTACTTTGGGCATTTTTTAAAAAATTAAATTTATTTTGTTCCATACTGTACATTGAATTAAAAAATAATTCATTTCCATTATTTATTTATTAAATTCTATGTTAAAAACATTGAAACAAATACTAATATACCCGCTTTATTGTTTGTTATCGTTAAATAAATTCTTTCACATATGAGATATAGGTGTTCTATATTTATATATCATTCATAAACACAAATATTAACTAACCTTCGACATGAGAACAGTCATGTTTGCGCAAGTCCGATAATAGGTGGAATATACATAGATTAACCTAAGAACTCCCATTAGGTTACTAATAGATGAAGTCATTTCTTCAATATTTCTTCTGTATAAAGGAATGCACATTTTCTCGACGAGTTGAAGAAATTTACAATTCTCCTTGGCTTCGTTGTAAACATGTGTGACTTGTTTATCCAATTCAAACCACGGCTACATAATTGTACAATTAATTAATATTCCTAAATGATCTAATTATATATAAATTGTTTAATATGCAACAGTTACGGGCATACATTAAGCTGCGCTGAAATAAATTCTCTATAATATAATATAAAAATCAATAATCTTATAACATAAATACATACCAACTCACATTGATGTTGTTCTTTGAACGTGCAGTGAGGTAAACCATGCACCATAGAATATTAAAAAGTGGTAGAAAAATAAAATAATGCTCACAAACGCAACATATAATAAAAAATGCATGTAAATTATAAATCAGCTCTGAGAAAACCCCAATAATAACTTAATTATAAACATTTTTAGAGAAAATACAATGCGGTAAAGGCTTTTAATTTAAATTTTGAGGATTCTGCTCCGAAGTTTTGTGTAAATGAGGATATATCTTCGTGAGATTTATTTTAAAAATTAAAATTAATTTAATATTTCATAAGTTTTCAGGTATAAGTTTTCTTCTTTTTTCAAACCTTTTATGGACACAAAACTTGACGTAGAAAGAGTCGTATGTGTTCGACTCAGTGGTGGTACTTTTCGATTTCAACCATGGTGGGTCAAAACCTTCAAAAAGTAAAAAAAACTTATACACATTTTACATTTTTTTAAATTTTAAAAACTTAATAAAATTTGTGTACTATGTTGTAATTTTATAATCTGCATAACGTTAGAAAGAGAATACAACAATCTATTAAATGACATTTTGACATAATTTATTATCATATGATTGGAAAAAAAGTATACAAAATTATAAATTTTTTTAAAACTTTCCAAATGTTTCAGCATGACGTAATGTTATGTCATTGGAAAGAACTATAAGTTCGTGTGTGTTTCAAATGTTTTAAATATTTTTGGAAAATTACAAAAGAAATAAATATCTATTGTTGATTTCTATCTTGGTATCTTTCATTTTCCATAGTGATAACTTCTCCATTTGGAAGTTTACAGCTCTTTTCAAATGACGATGAAGAGACCGCAGTTTGCATTTTCTGCTCAAAATAAACATCAATATAACACAATGTTTCTTTAATATCTCGGAAAATTTCTCTTTCGGCTGTAGTTGTGAAATTGTAACCTCTTTCGGTTTGAATTTTCATTAGATAATTGGTCAAATCTCTTCCAGCCAAATCCATTCTCCAAATTGCGTGAGGCTGCGCATAGACTGTCGAACGCCCAGCCGCATCGAAAGCTAGAGCTGCAGCATTAAATTTAAAATGGATAAAAACATCTTTGTCGCATTGTTTATTGTCATTACTAATGAATCTGTAGCCGATCTTCAAATTAAACCATTTAATGTGTCTGCTAATTTGAGGTTGAGATATGATTAATACTTTTATAAGGAAAAAGAATAGTTTTATATAGAAATCAAAACACTAAAAATCCACAAAATAACAGATTTCAGAATATCCAATTCACGAATCAAAATAAATCATAAAACTTCCAAATAAAACCATAAGTAAATTCCAACATCGACAAATCCGATGTATTTTAATATCTAAAAAAACCACTCGCGTTTGTGTGCGCACACACCATTCTAACAAAACTCATCGCGCACAGATGCGACAAAATTCTCAATTCCTGTTAATCAGGATTAAACATCTATAGAATGGTATTTTATTCAATTTATTTTCATATAAATTGAAAATTATATAGTAAAATTTAAATTATAAAATGCAAAGTTTGTTTTATGAAGAATTAATTGTTGATATGCGGTACTGCATCATAGGACAAGTATATTTCATTAAGAAACTATATATAAAATGAATTAATAAAAGATACAGTTTTCAATGTCTTTATTGGCGACGTCTTTGTAACTCATGTATGAATATTGTAATATAATATTAAATCATGTCTGTGAGAATTTTCTATACAGTAATCCCTTTTTAATCGCGGTTAATCCGTCATAGACTCTACCGCGATAAGTGAATTTCCGTGAAGGAAAATTAATAAATTGAATATTTCCATATATGAATTAGACAAAACAAGATAAACTAGGACATTTTTGAGGATTGAGCGAATGGTAAACTCATTCACGTCGTAATGATGGGCAGCCTCTACAATTAACTTACCATCTTTGATCATTTCCAAAAGTTTCATCTTCTCCTGAAACGTAAGCAACTCCCTCTGTTGCTTTGTTTTTCTAGTCATATGACTTCAAATAAGCAGCAAGTTTAGGAGCCATCGCGGTGCTTAGATAAACATTTTCGGAAATCGTCAACACTTACAACTTAATTAATAATTCTAGCGAGCACTGCGTTCATTATGTACTACAATTTGGAATACATGTTTGAAAGAAAAACAAATTTGAAAAAAAATCGCGATAGAATGAAACTGCGAAATTCAAAACACGAAGTGGCGAGGGATTACTGTAAATCCTTGAAAAATATTTTGAAAATTATTTTAAAATTACGTCTTTTATTTATTAACGGATTTGGTACTAAAAATATAGATGATTAAATACATATAAACTAAAAACCTCTAAAGCTTTTGAATTGCCCAATTTAAGAACAGTTAAAGTGGCTTGGATGTCCTTTTTCTTTAGTTCATCAATTAACGAGTTGAAACGAGTCATTCGTCGTTTCCAGAATTTCATTTCAGAATTTGGACCTTGCGACTGTTTATCAATGAATATCAACTCTGTCTGTTGAACTTCCTGAACCAAGTTACAAATATTTGGTGAAATTATTTATTGTATCTGGGAAATAATGTACCGGATATACCAAAATGAGGATTCACTCCTTAAATTGGTCAAAGTTGTCAAAATACATGAAAAATCAAGATTTATTTATTTATTGAATCACATGAGATCATAAGAAATCCAGTGTGGATCAAAAAGGAACTCACAGATTCGAATTCCTTTTAGGTCCCCGATCATACCTTTCGGAGAATAAGATCTGTAATTTGAGTAGGAATTTATATTTAGAGGAAGTTTTCCTTTTCCTTCCTGGGTTTTAGTAAAAATTTAAGTTGAAAATATTTTAAACTGTTATTTGTATTTGTTTTAAACAATTGTAAATTAAAATATGTTTTTTGTTGTAAATGAACTGCATATTTTAATGATATCTTAGGTACGAAGTAGATTTCAAACATGATGGTGCTACCACTCACAATGTTTGTGAAAGAATCAGGTTATTGAATATCTAGTTCTGGAAGTTTTTATTGACTTTCAACTTTACCTTATTTGTAGACATCAGGATTCCTTGGTGGATATTTCGATGGAAAGGTATAAGTGAAAATTCCAGCGACAACTGATGAACTGAAAAAAACAACCACTTTTTTGAAGGGTTTTGAAAGATGCTACAAAGAATAGTTATTTATGACTCAACTGAAGGCAGTCAACTCCATGATATTTTATTTTGATTACAATAATCAGTATTTTGGATCAGCCTAATTATAAATCAAAAATCTACTTAACCATAGTTTTATACAAAAATTACATATGGAAAATGTTTTCTAAGGGTCCCAAAAAAATAACTAAATACAATTAAAAAAATTAAATTTTTGAAAATCTAAATTTTAGAATTTAAAATTCAGTGTGTAATTGAAAACTTTATCTTCCTTTCTATTTTAGACTATCGATCAATATTTTGTTTTATATTTAACTCTAATTTTAAGCACTTGATTTTCAAACGTCTTTTTAAAAATAAAATGCCAAAAACGAAATGAAGGTAAAAATAATTGAAAAGAATATCAATGGTGAAGATAAAAGAGGTTAATCAAAATTAGTGAAGTCATAACCAAACTCAATCTTATTGAAACCTTAAATTTAGACAAATCTAAGTACTTTGCTGTAAGTAATGGAGTCAACAACACATAATTTAACATAAATATAACCTTTTTTATTTGCCTCATCCACACAGCTGTGCATTCTTCGAAGGCTCCAAGAGTTTCTAAAGCTTGAGCAGCAGCTTGAAGCTGTTCAAATTCCCATATTGACTTTTCGAAAATATGGCATTCACTTAATCTTACTGATTCGTTTATGCAAGCAGCGGCAGCTACAAATTAATAATTATAAATTTAGATGGTCATAATAATACTTTTACTAAAATCCTTTGTCCTATTATTATTTTATTTAATTTCCTCAAATTGTTAATAAATACTGTGCTTAAAATAGCGCATTTACCAAAATATTCTTGGTTTCTTCATTTGCAACTTAATTATATAAATTTTTGGTATATAAACCAAGTCGCAATGAATGAAATCCTTGATAATAATAATATAAAATAAACTAACCTATAATATAAGCGTATGTCATTAGCGGAATTGCTATTAAATTACAATTCACATAAATTATTAAAACAAATAACGAGAAAAAAATAATAATTCAACAGTTATCGTGAATTATGAGTAGTAGGATGTATAACATCAAGAACATGTCACATCAGGCAAGACCTTTCATCAAAATAAGTAAGTTGGCTTGAAATTTTATGTAGGTCACGAAAACTTAGTTCACATAAGTATACTAATAATACTGCTCTCTAGGGAATTATTTAAATATTATTTAGGTAAAGCCAAAATTTTCAAAAAACGTTTATGCTATATCTTTATCAAATCAACTTTAAACTAGTATAATTTTCAAGACATTAATAATATAATTTCATCGAATAATATCTCCATAAAAAATATACTCAAAACTTCTGTCACTTCCATGACAGCTTTATATATAATATGTAAGTTAATTCAATGAATGACAAATTTTACTTCGATTATTTTAGAATCTATTAAATATTTCGAAATAAATATTAAATTTAAACTAGTGTCACTTCCAGGACAGTCTATATATGTCTATATATATATATATATATATATTATTATTACAAAATATTATTACATACATATCTAAATACATAAAGCTTTTATGCAAATATTTTATACACGGATTTCAAAGGTATTATTTGAAAGATATATGAATTTGAATGTGGATTATTGATGGATATAGAGGAATATACCAATGTATGATTTCAGTGCTCATAGGTATCTTTTGATAAACAACTTAACATAAGATATATAGAGGGATATTATCTTGTTTCAACTTTCCCATGTGAAAAATATCCCAAAAATTAAAAACCCATTGAAAAATTTCCGAAAATTTAAAATTCATCGCAAAACTTTCGAATCTCAAAATTTCCAAAAATTTCAAATGCTCTGAAAAATCTACTACATTTTTTTGAAGACTGATTCTATTAATGTATATATTCAATAGATTTAGACAGTATAGTTTCAAAATGTTTTTAATCGTTGATATAAGCTATTATTCTACAACAAATATATGCATGGCTGGAAAGACTATACAAACTTTTACATATATTTTATTAAATGATACATTCTTACACTCTTATATAGAAATTTATTTTTTCTGAAAGAAAATTTACTACAACACTATTCATTCATTACCTAGTTAATTATGATACTACATTCTTTGTACAGATCAAACAGGATTTAAAAAATTAAATTAATTCAAGACTATCACCATTTTATTTAAGTTTCGTAAATGATGAATGATTTCAATATATATATATATATATATATATATATATATATAACAACACCACACATGCAATCAGAACATATGAAATACTCAAGTAGATAAGCATTTGATAATAATCTTTTTAAAAATTTATTTTGAAATAGATAAGTTGCACTCCTAATATTTAAAGCTTGAAGTTTATATATATTACCGATATATTTATAACCTAAAGAATCATCTTTTTATGATCACTCAACACTTAATTATGTTATTACTATATTCTTTACATATTTATTAAATAATATTTTCAGAAAAACTTTTGTAAGACTTTAATATTTCTATTTATCAACAAAAGTAAAATAAACCCTAAAACAAAACACTTTATTAGTATATATAACAAACATCATCAAACTTTTCTTATTTTAAAATCTTTCAAATAGGTTTGATCAGTAAGTGGTTAGTGGCACTCTGCACCATAACCCTCCCCCTTTGGCGACGGATTAATTACGCAATTACGTAATTAATCTCTAATTATTTTGATTACATAATTATGCAATCAAGATAATTAATTTTTGTGTGCGCATCATTTTTTTTGATAAATTTTTTTGAATTTATTTTTCGAATTCAAATTTTGGCGAATTTTTTTGAATTAAAATTGTTTGAAATATTTTTTTGAATAAATTCTTTTAATCCACAACATTTTTCGGTCGCACTATAGTCAGGGATATTTTTTGACTTTCGATAAAAAAGCCTAAAATAAAATTCTCTTAAATCGCCTAACGACAAAAAAGCATAAAATTAATATTTCCTTAAATCGCTTACAATGGTCACAGACGGTATTTTTCATCCAGAAAATATTTTTTTCTATCACACTATAGTCACGGGGTATTTTTTTGACTCTCGATAAAAAAGCCTAAAATAAAATTCTCTTGAATCGCCTAACGACAAAAAAGCATAAAATTAATATTTCCTTAAATCGCCTACAATGGTCACAGAGAGTATTTTTCATCCACAAAATATTTTTTTCTATCACACTATAGTCAGAAGTTATTTTTTGGACTCTCGATAAAAAGCCTAAGATAAAAATTGGCTAAAATCGCCTACTATGGTCACAATATATTCAGGGATATTTTTAACTCGTAATAAAAAAAATGCAATATTTGGACTCAATATTTTCTATAAGTAAATGTAGGAATAAAATAAAAATGGCTTAAATCGCCTACCGATAAAAAATTATCAGGGGTATTTTATAGGCTTGTTAAACAAAACATAGGCTCTACATAAAAATAAGTTAAAATTCCTAAAGTAAATTAAGGTAAATTAAGGTAAATTAAAGTAAATTAAAAGGTCTAAAGTAAATTAAGATATATCAGAGTACATTTAAGTAAATTAAGGTTCATAAAATATATTAAGATACATTATAGTTAATTAAGCTAAATTAAAGTTTATAAAGTAAATTAAGATACATTAGAGTACATTAAAGGGTCTAAAGTAAATTAAAGTACATTAGGGTACATTAGAGTATATTAAAAAAAATTTATGTACATTAGAGTACATTTAAGTAAATTAAGGTTCAAAAAAAATATATTAAGATACATTATAGTAAATTAAGGTAAATTAAAGTAAATTAAAGGGTCCAAAGTAAATTAAAGTACATGAGGGTACATTAGAGTACATTTAAGTAAATTAAAGTTCATAAAATATATTAAGATACATTATAGTAAATTAAGGTAAATTAAAGTAAATTAAAGTACATTAGGGTACATTAGAGTACATTTAAGTAAATTAAGGTTCATAAAATATATTAAAATACATAATAGTAAATTAAGGTAAATTAAAGTACATTAGGGTACATTAGAGTATATTAAAGAAAATTTAAGTACATTAGAGTACATTTAAGTAAACAAAGGTACTTTTAAGTACATTTAAGTAAATTAAGGTTCATAAAATATATTAAGATACATTATAGTAAATTAAGTTAAATTAAAGTAAATTAAAGGATCCAAAGTAAATTAAAATACATTAGGGTACATTAGAGTACATTTAAGTAAATTAAGGTTCATAAAATATATTAAGATACATTATAGTAAATTAAGGAAAAGTAAAGTACATTAGAGTATATTAAAGAAAATTTAAGTACATTAGATTACATTTAAGTAAACAAAGGTACTTTTAAGTACATTTAAGTAAATTAAGGTTCCTAAAGTAAATTAAGGTACCTAGAGTAAAGTATGGTAAGTTAGGTAAGAATTTTAAAAATTAAATAGAAGGTCAACAGTTAAGTTTCATAAAAGTAATTTTTAAAGCTGGAAATTTTAAAAGCAGTTATAGTTTTCAAATTACATAAGGTAAGAATTTTTTAAAAGTAAATATAGGATCAAAAGGTAAGCTACATAAGATAATAATTTTTAAAGTTAGAGTCGTAAAATTACATGATAAAATTTTTTAAATAAAATTTTTAGTATAGTTTTATCGATCAATTTTTATACATATTTTTAATTGATAAAATTTTTAACATAATTTTACAATGAAATTTTTTATACATGATTTTTAAATAGAATTTTTAGTATAATTTCATTCAATGAATTTTTTATATGATTTTTAAAGATGAAATTTTTAGTATAATTTCAGAATGAAATTTTTATACATGTTTTTAATTGATAAAATTTTTAATGTAATCTTACAGTGAAATTTTATATTTCACATTACAATGACATTTTTAGTATAATTTTTACAATGAGTTTTTTATACATGTTAATAACGATAAAAAATTTTCAAAGTAAGATGTGAAAAATAAATTAATATGAAATTTTCAAAATAATAATAATAATAATGATAATAATAATAATAATATTAATAATAATAATAAAAATAATAATAATAAAAATAATAATAAATTCATCAACAATCAAAGAAAAAGTTTACTTACTTGGTATCAACTTCTGAATACTTATAACCCATACACATTGAACAATCCATTAATAACTGAACAACAATCACTAGGTACTGTATACAAATGACTGAGTACTGTACAACTCACTATATACATACTAGGCATTAAATAATTTGTTTATTCATTTAAATTCCCTATTTAAATAATATTTACCCTTTCAACACCGATATTCAACCAATTTTCTTTCAATCATTTCCTCTTAAAATAGTTGGTTATTTACACACTAACAATATGTTATCAATAACTAGTTACTGAACAAATCAAGATCAAAAATTGTTTTTTCTGAATAAAGATTTATTGCTTTGTTTACAGTCTTGTATGTGATTTATTGAAATTATTTTGTAAAACTTAATAGTTTTGTTAAAAAACTTTGAAATTTTTCTACTATTTTTGTAATATTTTTAATTGCGGCCAACAATGAACAATTACTAAAAGTTATTTTCAAAGATAAATGTCAACCTTTTCATTTAATTTTCACATGCCTTAAATAAATTAATTGCTTACACATCAAAAAATTACTTAAATTTATTTTTATAGATTTTCTAATCTTCCCCCCCCCAACTCTTATTGTTTACTGATTGATAAATTAATTAGTAAGTACAAGTAGTGGTTAATCTAATTGCTAGTGAAAAGAAACTTGATTAGAAAAATATTCTTAAATTAATTTCTCAAAACATATATTACTTTCATTGTATTTGGAATAAATTTTCATATATTTATTGAAAATGATTCGACTCTTAAAATTATTAGCTCAAAGATGCTAAAAGTTTGAATAAAACTGATAGAAAAAAAAATTAATATCTATCGCATTACTAAAATCAAATAATTATCAACTACTACCAAATATGTTAAATTTCTGATACCATTCTTCAATACATACATAGGTTCTTGTGTACTGATATCACTTACTGAAAACCCAAATTTATAAAACAAATGTATGTGATTGTCCATTAGTTTTTGTAGAAATTATTTTTATTAAATTGTGGTTAGCTGGTGAATAGAATTTGATTAAAGTAGTGTGAAAGATGTAAATTTTAAATAAATTTGATTAAATTTGTTTAAGATTGTTAGGTAATTGTTCTAGGTACTTGTTGAATGAAAATTAGTGTATGTTATCTATGTATTTAATTGTACGATTTCCGGATAAATATTTATTAAATTCTTGATTCCTGGAAATAATCGAAAATATTTAAATTATTCAGAAAATTCTCAATAAAAACATAAATAATAGGTAACAAAATAATAGGTAACGCCGATATTCATCCCAGTAAATTACTTTAAAAATATTATAAATTCCTTTCTTGACCAATCATTTTCCATCAAATAACAATATTTCCAGCCATATTCCATATTTTCATAAAAATCATAAAATTACCCATTAAGATAATATTTACCCTTTAAATAACAATATTTAACTAACTCACCCCCTTAAAAATGACAACAAACTTGTTCTTAATCGACTATTTTTCACTAAAATAAATTCCACTCTTGACCAATCATTTCCCATCAAATAACACTTTCCCCTATTTTACCAACTATATTCATTATTTTTTATAAAAATCGTCTATTAAATAACGATACTTAACCGACTCAACTCCTTAAAAATTTCAACAAATCTGTTCTTAATCGATTATTTCCCTTTAAAAGATCGTAAATTCTCTTCTTAGCCAATTGTTTTCCCCTAAAATAAAATTTACTCTCAACCAATCATTTCTCTTTAAATGACAATATTCCAAACTATATTCAATATTTTTCATAAAAATCAACGACTTATTTCAATATTGAACCGAATAAATTTCTTGAAAATAAAATTCATTTCTTGACCAATTATATCCCCTTAAAAGATCGTAAATTCTTTTCTTAACCAATCATTTCTCTTCAAACAACAATATGTCCACTCTCTCAAAAACTTTACACACATATTGATATTTATCTGAACAAATCCGCCTAAAAATATTATAAATTCCTCCTCTATTCTCCATTTAGAAAATTTTTACCATTTGAACGCTGATATTCAACTAACTCAACCCCTTTAAAAATGACAACAAACTTGTTCTTATTCGATTATTTCCCCTTAAAATATCATAAATTCCCCTCTTGACCGATCATTTCCAATTAAAATAAAATGTACTCTCAACCAATTATTTCTCATTAAATAACATTATTTCTACAATCTTTTCACCCACTTATATCGATATCAATCCAAATAAATTCCTTTAAAGAAATATCATAAAATTTACTTCATCCAATCATTTTTCTTCAAATGACAATATTTTCCATTTTTATTTATTATTTTTTCATAAAAATCCACATTTAGATAATATTTAGCATTTAAATAACAATATTCAACCGATTCAATCCCCTTAAAAATATCATAAAATTTACTTTTAACCAATCACTCTTCTTCAAATGACATTTTCCCCCACTGCACCAATAATATACATATTTTTCGTAAAAACCTACAAAATCGATAATATTTATTCCTTTAGAATTCTATATGTAAAAATCTATCATTTGGATCATATTTACCATATGTATTCAACCAATCAAATTCTCTTAAAACTATCATAAAAATCTAAATTTTACCAATAGAAAATAATTTTTCTTTATTATAAAATTGATATCGATACCCAATATTTTTCATCAAAAATCATCACAATTTCATTCTGGCAACAAATTCAAGCAAATAAAAAATTCATCAAAAATGACTAAAATCGAATAAAGTTCAGTTTCCCACATAAATTAAATTTCACTACATTATTGTAGAATCATAAAATATATCATATTGCTCAAATAATTAAAATTAATCAGTAAATCAGGTATAAATTCAATAAAAATTACAATTCAACCCATAGATATAATTCAATAATTTTCATATGTATACTAATAACCACTCTGAGCATCCTCTTAAAAATCTCTACATTTTACTACTTTTGTGATTGATATCCACGAAATAAATAAAATGGAAAATGAAAGTAATTATTGATCCCTTTTTTTACACTGTAAAATCAATTAAAATTTAAGGTTTCACTATAATATTTTTAAAAATTAACTGATTTAATCAACTATTTAAATAGAACATAAAATTATAATTAAAATATCATTTACTATTCAAAATCTATCAGTCAAATTGGATTCTAATTGGTAAATAATTCTTTTAAATAGATGTTTCATAAACATTTTGATCCTAAATTTTACTTTTATTTAAAATAATCCTAAAATCAAGTCAAATCTAATAAATTATCAAGAAATTAAGTGTTTCTAAAATTATAGACTTACCTTAATTTCTTCATTTTCATTAAAAACATAATCAAACTCTAAATCCATTAAAATTCAACAGAAAACCATAGAATTCACAAAGATGATTAAAATTTACTAAAATAAATACCTCGTAAAACTAGATATTTTTATCACTTAAATTATCATAAAATCTCCCTAAAAGCTATAATTGATTTACATAGCCTAAAATTATTTTATTTTTGTCGAGTACAAACCTAATCTATTGAAAGTTTTAATTTATTTAATTAAATTTTCATTGAAAATAACAAGTCAACAAATGGAATTTTAATTAATAAAGAATATATTCAACGAAGCAAATTTTTAGTGAAGAAATAATATTGGTGGAAGAGTATATTAAGTGCAGAAAAGTCGTTGAAATTACCGAAAAAAGATGGAAAGCTAATGATGTCGACTAAATAGATGAAATATCAATTGATACATTAAAAGCTTACAAGGTAATATACTTTGAATGAAGAAAAAATTCATTGAAGAGTAAAAACATTCATTGATGAGGAAAAATATTCATTGAAGAGAGAAAATATTCATTAAAGAGAAAATTTTCATTAAAGAGAAAATTTTCATAAGAATGTGGAAATTATTCATTTAATCGGCAAACAATCATTGAAGATAGAAAACATCCATTGAAAAGTTGAAAATATTAATTGTAGATAACAAATATTCATTGAATCAAGAATTGGTTTTTTAACAAATAAGAAGGCTTAAAGTTACTTAATGAAGAGTTGAAATATCTATTAATGATACATTGGAATTATTCAAATTTTACTTAAGAAATATTTACTGAGAATGAATTGTAAGAGTGAATGAATTACTAACAAACATTCAATTAAAAATTATTAAGAATTGAATAGATTTCATTGGTTAATTATATTTAACAGGGTAGATATTTGTGGATAGATACTTAAGAGTAGAAGAATATATTTAATAAAAAAACAATTAATAAGGAAAAGGTACATTAAATGCGCGTGGATATACCAAACAGGGTGAATATATACAAATAGGGTGAATGTACAATAAATGCGGATGGATCTAATACAATAAATGCTGGAGGATCTGATACAACATAACAAATAGTAAGAATATAAAATTATGTTAAAAATTTTATCATTTAAAAATATGTAAAAAAAATTGATCGATAAAACTATACTAAAAATTTTATTTAAAAACTTTTATCATGCAATATTGTCTACTCTTTAACTTTAAAAATTATTACCTTATGTAACTTACCTTTTGACCCTATATTTACTTTTAAAAAATTCTTATCTGATGTAATTTGCCTACTATAACTGCTTTTAAAATTTTCAGCTTTAAAAAATACCCTTATGTAACTTAACTTTTGACCCTCTATTTAATTTTTAAAATTCTTACTTAAATTACCATACTTTACACTAGGCACCTGAATTTACTTTAGGAACCTTAATTTACTTAAATGTGCTCTAATATACTTAAATTTACTTTAATATACTCTAATGTACTATAATGTACTTTAATTTACTTTGGACCCTTTAATTTACCTTAATGTACTCTAATCACTAGAGTCTAATGTACCTTAATATATTTTATGAACCTTAATTTACTTAAATGTACTCTAATATATCTTAATTTACTTTAGACCCTTTAATTTACTTTAATTTACTTTAGGAATTTTAACTTATTTTTATGTAGAGACTAAATTTGTCTATGAAAATTGTGTGACCAAATATTACAAGTGTTTTGTTTAACAAGCCTATAAAATACCCCTGACAATTTTTTATCGGTAGGCGATTTAAGCCATTTTTATTTTATTCCTATATTTACCTATAGAAAATATTGAGACCAAATATTGCATTTTTTTTATTACGAGTTAAAAATATCCCTGAATATATTGTGACCATCGTAGGCGATTTTAGCCAACTTTTATCTTAGGCTTTTTATCAAAATATTGCATTTTTTTTATTAAGAGTTAAAAATATCCCTGACTATATTGTGACCATCGTAGGCGATTTGAGCCAATTTTTATTTTATGCTATTTTATCAAGAAAAATTACTTATGCTTTTTATTCAAAGAAAATTTTTTAGGCTTTTTAATCGATAAAATATTTATAAATAAATAATTAAATAAATTTGGCAACGATTTAATTAAACGATAACGCCAATAAAAAACCTTTCGTACGATATATTTCGATAGCACAGCTATCATCTTCAGGTACTCAAAACCAACTAAAAATATTATGAATTAACATTTAATTTAAACAAATTATTTTTTATTAAAAAAATTAAATTAATAAAAAATAATTTGTTTAAATTAAATGTTAATTCATAATATTTTTAGTTGGTTTTGAGTACCTGAAGATGATAGCTGTGCTATCGAAATATATCGTACGAAAGGTTTTTTATTGGCGTTATCGTTTGATAAAATATTTCTATGCTTTTTTATTGATAGGTGATTCAAGCCAATTTTCATCTTAGGCTTTTTTATCGAGAGTCAAAAAATACCCCCTGACTATTGTGCGACCGAAAAAATGTTGTGGATTAAAAGAATTTATTCAAAAAAATATTTCAAACAATTTTAAATCAAAAAAAATCGCCAAAATTTGAAATCGAAAAATAAATTCAAAAAAGTTTATCAAAAAAAAGATGCGCACACAAAAATTAATTATCTTGATTGCATAATTATGTAATCAAGATAATTAGAGATTAATAACGTAATTAATCCGTCGTCAAAGGGGTGGGGGGGTATGGTGCACAGTTTCAATAACTAACTACTTTGATCCTCTCTTGATATTTATTCTTGAATGAGCACTATAACACTGAAGTTGATTATGCTTATCTTCTATCCATTGTGAATTATATCTAAATCGCATTTTATAAACAGCTCGTCTTCATTAAATTCAATATATTCATCATTCCTAAGAATAATTGACCCAATATTATCTCTTCTTGTCAAACTTGATCATCGCAAATCTGGCAATGTAAAATCATCGCTTTAATGTTACTTGTTCCTAGCAACAAAATAAATTAATTTAATCAAACTCACCTTAAATATATAAATAATCGTGCAATTCAAATAATTTAATTTGTATTGTAAAAATTCAACCGGCTTTTTTGTATCCACTCGAACAAAGAATAAATTATCCAGAAACAAATTCCCATCTTTATATTCACGTTAATCATTTCCTTGTTAATCATCATCCACGTTCTTCATTTTGATGTACCTAAATAAAATATTATATAAAATGTTATATTTAAAAGTAAACCACCTTTAGTTTGATGATCCATTTCCATTTATTACGATAATTATTCAAGTTCAATATTACTTAATGTAAACAAAGATATACTTATTTTAAAGTTAATGGTTAATTAAGGTATTATTATCTCCAAACTAATATAATTTTAAATCAAGAAACGTTATTTATTTATTGATTCATTAACTCTTATTTTATCAAACTTTTTATTTGACATTCATAGTTTAAAATCTACTTTCATTTGTAAATATATTAACGTTTTTAAGTAATTTATATGAATTTAAAGTCTTTTTTATAATAAATTTACATTCCATTATTTCATGTTAGACGATTTCTCGAATTTAACTACAAATATATAATAAATATTAGATCCCAGAATCATATCAAGTGTTGCAAAGGTTAGATCCTATTTAATACATAACTCTTTACCCAGAGACGGATCTGACGGGGGTTCGTACCACCCCCAGATTTTCCTACATAAAAATCATTACAAAATTATGAATGCATGTAAGATGTGTAAGTGATGTTCTCAGGCCTTATCCAACAAATTTTTGTGTCTCATCCTCGTATATATGAAAGGGCCTATAAATTTACTTTATATATAATTATTAGTTTATATTATGGAATCTAGCAAGACTCTTTGAAAAAGATATAAGCAATGTACCCTGCAATTTAGACCTAAATCACAGCCCAAATCAGACTTATCCAAGTTGGTGCCACAACCGGTGATCATTGAACCCATCTCTATTCAAAACACTAACATATATAGTCTTTTCCATCATTCTCCATTGCAGGAAAATGATGAGGATATTGTTAGACCTGAGGAAATTAATATCACGCAATATTCTTCTACAAATTCTGTAAGACAGTAACATGAGGATTTAAGTTTTAAACTTGAGAAGAAAGAAAATAGTTCTTTAGAGCGATTTCCCTTAAATATCCTGTTTTACAAAATTTATGTTCTAAAACGACAAGATCCTTTTAACAAACATGGCATTCTAGATTTGAATGGGTTGAATTTGATCCAATATTAGACATTGCATTTTGTTTCTGCTGGTGTATTTTTAATCAAACACTTCGTGGTTCGACAGAAAACACATTCATCACAAAGTGCAACAACAACTGGCCTAAAGCAATTGAGCCATCACACTACAGTTTCATTAAACAAAACTTGTGCAAACACGTGACAAGTCAAGCGATGTGGGAAACATTAAAAACAACTCGACAAGGTATTATCACAATGGCTGAATAAATTAATTCATTATGTCAGCGTCTGAAAGAAGAGAACAGAAATTATATGCTTTGTTATATGAATTTGTCCATTTTTAAGCTGCAAGAGCTATCATTCCATGGATGAGATGAATCACAAGATTCTTTTAACAAGGGGAATTTAGCAAAGTTTATTGAAATGCAGTTGCGCACCAATATGAAATTTCAGATTCAACAAAAGTGTATTCGAAAGAAATACAGGGACAATGTTGGCTAATCTAGCAAAACAATCTATAAAGAGCTAATACAGAGCTTCTTAAATTTTTGTAATTCACGACCCCATTTATGATTGCGAGTTTCTTGACGACCCCATACAAATATAACTGACGAATTCGTAATAACATGCACTTCGTTCACAATCAAATAATGACTAAATGAGAATAAAACGAAATATTTATATAGTTTCTTCAGAAAAAATACCTAGAAATTTTGTTGATAATATTTCTCAAGATCATTTTGGTTTTTAGAGGTTGAGAAAAATAAATTTATATTTTTTTAAAATTCCTATAACATCTTCTAATTCATAGTAAATGTTATTCAAGTTATTACAATACTCTTAATAGAAATGCAGGTACAAACAATCTTTCCGAACTAGAATATTTTATGATATATTTATCTACGATAATTGTTATTTTATCTTTATAACAATAATTTTACAAGTTAAAAAACATTTTCTGTTAAATTGTATTTTTATCTCTCGCGACACCAGAATTTTGCTACGCGACCCATGGTTTAAGAAGCCCTGAACTAATGAGAACAACGGTCATGGTAAAGAGAAAACAGATTCTAATTAAAATTTAAAGAGTAAGAATTTTTTATTTGTTGATGAACGAAAGTTTAAACAATTTTTGTACTGAAGAATTGAGTATATACTTCAGATACGTTTATGACAACGACATCAACGAAAGGTGTTACTCATTTACTGAGTTAAAAGTTTTGGTGCAACTAATACTTTCTCATGCTAACAAACAATCTTACATAAAATAAATAGTTCAACACTTATATTATTTAGTGCAGGTGGGGATATTGTGATGCCAGGAGATGAAAATGATGTTTGTACTCGCCTTATACGTGAATATCCAACTGTAGTATATGTTCACTAAACAGCTCATCGTGCTAACCTGATTGTAAGACGATTGGTTGAAACAGTTCTTATAGTGTCTTCTAAATTGAGAATAATAAATTGCAGATTTTATGAGCAAACCTATAAATCCCATTATCCTTGAAAAAACCCAAATGGTATATTTACATAACAAGTACCTCATGCTGACCCAACACATATTTTAACGGAGACATTGCTGCGCTCAACAACTAATACTGTAAATATACATATTATATCCATAAATTTAATAAACCCTAACAAATCTATACTAATTAAATACCGTCAATTTGTCTGATGAAATCCATTATGTCATCAATGAAAGCTACTTGATCATTATTCTCCATATAGCCGAGTTCAGAACGTTGGGCCTCTATTGCTGGAAGCCATATGTCTTTGATAATCGTTTTAAGCTGGTTTAAAAAGTTGTCAGATCCAGTAAAACTGGTCATATAAATATCCTGAAAATTGAATTTTAATAAATTGAACTTTAAAGATCTTGTGACAGTTAAATTAATTATTAATTAATAATAAAATAGAAATGAGAAAACATAAATAGTTTTTATAATTAGTAATGTTTATATTTACAATTTAACTAACTCTATTACACAGCTTCATTCGGGATATATTCAAACTTATTATTATTCATTATAATTAATTTTATTCATTTTGTTATTATAAATTTATTTCAATAATTGGCTATATATAGTGTTGAGTTATAAGGGACTTGAAGAGAAACGCGAGAGTCTTTTGTTAAATTTTTTTGATAATGCTTGAGCCCTTGTTATGTCAGGATCCTTTAAATATAATTTATTATAAATATATGATTTTATATGTAGCAGCGTCTTTTCAGTTCAATGTTTATTTTGATTATTTATGAACTGATTACATTTACGATTGATATTGTTTAAAAGTTAAAAGATTATTGTGAAATCCTTAGCCAGGAGACTGGTAAACGATCTAAATATACAATGAAATTTTATATAGAATATTTAGTTGGCGTTTTTAAATTATTAAAACGTTGCCTTATTCCTTTGATTATATATATATATATATATATATATATATATATATAGTCAAAGAAAGTAGGCAAAGTTTTAATAATTGAAAAACGCCAAATAAATATTCTATATAACATTTCACTATATTTTGCGACAGTTTATTAGTCTTTTTAGGCTAGAAATCACAATAAATATAAAATTATTTTAATTTTAAGAAAATTAACTTGTAAAATCACTTTTAAAAACCTAAAAATTATCATTCCTTTTATAAAACAATAAAAATTTTAAAATTAAATTTAAAATTAATAATTGTTTTATCTATAATATGTATTAAATAATTACTGTTTAAATTTTATTCATTCACAAATTTCTAATAATATTTAAACAAACTTAATTTCATGAATTAAGAATATAATTAAGATATAGCTAATGAACATAATCAATTTATTAATGATATCACAATAATTAAATAAGTTTGGTAGTGATTTTATTACAAAAAAGCGCCATTCAAACACTCGATGTACGATATATTCCGACAATTTAATTGTCATCCTCAGATACAAAAACCAACTAACGTAGTGCAGATTAATTTATATATTTTAAACAAATTATTTTTAAATTAAATATTTTAATAAATAAATATTTAAAAATATTTTAACACTTATTTTTAAAATTTTATATAAATATAAAAAATTTTATCTCTTTTATAATTAAAATTTTAAAATAACAATACAATACTTAATAAATTTAAATAATTTTACTCGACATAATACAAAAAATATTAAAATTTAAAAACTTTTTAAAATCAAAAATCATAAATTTATCACAATTTTAAATAACCAAACTACTTAAAAATTTCGTAGTCATAGTACTATGCACATTATTCTTTGAATCCAAGACCTAATCAACAATACTTCACATATAACACGTTAGGAATAATTATCAAAACTTTTCAGTAAAACTTTAAAATCAGAGATGTCTATTTTACTTTTACAACCTCTATTATGCTTAATAATATTGGACAAGTCCTTCAACCTACAATGCTCTAAAATTTGAGTACAAAGATGACGGCATTACACCTAATACATGTAAATTGATGAAACAAGATCAGAACATAATCCAACTGGGATTTTTTATTTATTAAAGTTAAATCAGAATTATTAGACATTTAAATATTTATTTATACCAAATCTTATAAACTAGGTAAATCTCTCAAATTTAAACAAATTAGAATAATTTCAAAAATCAATCTTTTAAAATATTTCAATATCTTAAAATATTTTTAAGATATCTTTTAAATATTAAAAGTACATAACTATTAATAAACATATTGCGTACCTTGCACGAATTAGAAACGATCTATAAACTACATTTTCAATCTGTTTACTTAGCTTCCTCTTATAATTTGTAAAACCTTCCGAGTACGGCCGTACTAACACAAATTTATATACATTTTTACTATTATTTATATCAACACTCTATTCACATTCATTTGTCAAATTACACTCAGACTTCCCCAAATATGGATCCTTAGGATTTTCAATCTATTTATCAACAGTCTCTTTTATCATTAATAATAAAAATGATTTCAAATACCCATTCTCTATCAACAACTCAACCAATTTATCAACACTTTTTACAGAATTAGTAAACGTAGAAGATAATGACCATGAACGATAAAAAAATCCCTTCTCTTATTCTTAAATCTACAAAAGCTTTCTGGAGAAGTATAAAGACCAGTATCAGTTGGTTTTCTATAAATCTCTGTCTAATATTGTTTATCTTTGTGTTGAATTAAACTCCAATTTGCATTTTTTAAAAAATATGAATAAATATATAAAAGCTTTAACAATCTTTTACTAAATTTTGGATGTTCAACATCTTACCTGGCTGGAGGTGATTTAGATAAACTTTAAAATCTCTTTTTTGTTGATAACGGAATCATTTACATATTATTATATTATTATATATTATTATTATTATTATTATTATTATTATTATTATTATTATTATTATTATTATTAATTGAAAAAATAAATTTAGCAAAACAACACAACATATAGTAAAAATATACAAAAAAATTGATAGTAAAAAATAAAAACCATTTTAACTTTTTATTTTTTGCAGAAAAAATGACATTAAAATTTCCAGAAAATCACAAAAAATAAAAATTTTAAAGATGAATTTTATTTTAAACGGATATTATGAATACCATAGAGTTCATTTAGCTATATAATTTACAAATTTGGAGATATAAACTTAAAATAGTCAATATGAAAACATCAAAACCTTATTTTCGATATATTCTATTTTATCCAAATGCATAAATAAAGTGATAATTTGCAAAAATAAAATAATCGAAAAGACTATGATCTCTTCCTAAAAAAATACCTGAACACAAAAGAAACGAAATAAATTTTAAGGAAAGTATCTTCATCATTAGTCTGTCATCATAATCTTTGTCAAATGCTATATGGACACCATAATAATTATGTAATAGTTATGATTTAATTAAATAATTTTTAAAAATTAGTTTCTGATTGAATACTTTTCATAAACTTCTTTCCCACCTAACATTAAAGTTAAAATTTGTTGGAATTATAAATAATCTATATGAATATAAGTAAATTCATCTATATAAGTATACACTAACCTGTATTATAGAAACTGTTATTCATTGCAAACATGTGTAGAATAAATAATAAACAATGACACAATCCGAAAACCCAATATTTTTAACATTTATCAAACATACAAGCAGAAATTTTAACAATGACAATAAATACGTAATAAAACACAAAAGCTAAGACATTCAAACATCACATTACATTTTGCTTTTTAATGAAATTTTTTGTGGTATAAATTGAAAAAAAGAATTAGCATAAAGTAGATAAGTGTATAGAACATATTATATAAAATTATAAAGGTAAATAGAACAGAAAAGTGATTGATAGAGCAAATACGCTATAGCAGCAGCAACAGAAATAAATTTTTTCTTAAAGAAATGAGACCCGTGGAAACCTAAAAGATATCAAAAGTATCATGAGATTAGAATGATCCCAAATCTCAAAATCGTCTAATTTAATTCTCATATAACAAACATTACGTCCTCCCTTATTTTTGAATTTTTGCCCATTATTAAACAATGACGAATTAATAAATAATCATAACAAAGTCCTCGTGATAAAATATTAGGAAATTTGAATTTACTTGAAAACTTTTGGCATTTTCCTCATCATTAATCCGAATAAAGAAAATACTCGTTTCTGGATTAAGAAAATAATTGTTTCCAATAAAAATTTTCTTTTTTTCCTTTTTCAAAATCTTTGATGCCGGTTCCGTTGCAACTGAACATAAATATGGGAAACGTCAATAGGGAAAATAATTAAGTATACTAGCACTAGGGCGAGGGGCTTTCAGGTCAAACTTAACCGACGGAGACGCCGTTTGGTGAATTTCCAGTCCTCTTTGAACACATATACATGCCGGTTGGGATTTTAGAAACAATTTAATAATCTGTGATCGATAATTTTTATTGAACTCTATTTCCTGATAAACCTCTTCATATTGTTTCAGAAATATGGACGAGAGAAAGATTAGTAAGGGCTCATGTTTCTCTTCAATATCCCCAACTATGTAGTCATCATCGGATATCTTTTGATGCTAGCAAAAGCTTTATAATTTCATCTTGATAATATATTATTATTTTATACTTTTATTTCAGGTAGAGTTGCGATCTTAACTGAAATACTGGATTCATACGTTTCTTTAGATTCCATTCTAAATTCGATGAATTCAAACTGAATCAATTATTAAAATGGATTGATAGATGTTTAATTTTTATGTGAATTGAATGTCAGCATTTCTTATCATTTTTATATGAATGTAGGGCACAGCCCTCTGGCAAAATCCCCAGCAACCTTGAAACTAATCCCCTTGGTTTTAGAATTCAATTCAAACAATAAACTAAATACTACGATATAGTTTTCTAAATAAATGTCAGTATATGTTTGTTTTTACAGAGACGGATGTTGTATGCCAGTACGTAAACAGTGAGAGAATTTCAAAAAAGTGAATTATGCCGTCTCCTTTTTATACTTTATCAATTAATTCGATTATGGTCTTTAGTATGTAAATTTTAATGATAATCATTCTTTGCTATTATTTTATCTTTCATTTATTCATTTTCTAAAATGTTATGATTCTCAAATGTATTATGTAAATTGTAACATTATTTGAATTATACTTGTCTATTGATACTTATGGATGTCCGCAGAATGTTCGCAGATGTCCGCAGATGTCCACAACCTTTTTTTGTATAGATATATCTAAAAATAAAAGCCATATTTTTCATATAATGTACAGTAAAAAACCAAAACATTTTACAATTGAGGTATAAGTTTTAATATTTAATTCTCCATCAGATCAAATACGATTTCCATATTTCAAATATATAACATTGGTATAAAAAATCATAGGAAGGCAAATTCGATCATACGCGAGTCAATGTACTCAAAATGATATCTAATAATCTCTTCGGTATGTTTATTTTCAAAAATTTCAATATGACAGGACAAAATAATATTTAAAGAAGTCTTCTGACTACATCCATTGGTAATTTTATTTATTATTTATTAATATTAATTTTTTAGTAAATTTCGACTGGTTCGATGTAACCAAAAAGGAGGATCTTTTTTATTTGGATGAAGTTTTTGCTAAAAATTGATTTGTTTATTAAATGATTTTATAATAATATTTTTTTAGCTCGTAATAATAATGTTGAAACAATGATTATTGAAGATACTCCCACTTCTATTAATGAAGATGTTTATGAGGTCATATCTATCGGTAAGTTTAATATTTATTTATTTACAAAATATGAAAACATTTTAGATGATGATGATATGATTCCGGCAACTTACCCAATAATTACTTTCGATGATATAGTGCAGCGTTTCAGAAAGTGGGTTCCGCGAACTGATAGCAGGGGTTCCGCGAACTTTTTGTAAATATATTTCCAAAAAATCTTTATAAATAATTTTCGATTCCATACGAATCCAATTTAAAATTCTTTTTCGATTCCATTTGATATTGCCTCAAAAAACAAATATCCATTCTATTTTATATGTCCCAATTCCATTTCGTTCAGCATCATCAGTACAAAGTATTGTTATAAAACCTAGATCTGGCAACATTTACATTGTGCAAACAATATTTTTATTCCCGTTTTAGATTTTTAAGTCAATAAAAAAAAGGGAAACCACAGTTTTTAATTATATTGTTTTAAAATACGCATTAAAATTATGAATTTAAAATTTCATTTAATAATATTTGATAAAAAAGGTAAGTAATTTTTTCAAATTTTGAAAATAATCGTATGAGTATTTTTTGATTATCGATAAATTTTGTGAATATAGTTATCCCAAATTTTTGTGATTATGGATCGTTGGTTAAAAGAAAGGACTTTTAAAAAGAAAAACAGTTCAATAAGTGCACCTACTACTGAAAAGACTGCCGAAGATATTTCTGAAGAACAGCAGCCTACCACTTCTACAAAAAATGATCATTCTCAATTAAAAAGACCAAGAAATGATTCAATCTTGTGTATAAAAATACGAAAATATGACATCAGTTATTTGTCGTATGGATTTACAAGTATAGGAAATTGTTGGGCCAGAACGTAAGCGGCCTTGAAAAATGTTTAAATGGATCAGAAACACACACGCAGATACAACACGCAATTTAAAATAAACCTGAAAAACACCAATTAAACCATATAAAAATCTGAGAAATAAAAGAATTAAATATAAATTAATAAACATAAAAATAAAATAAAATAATAACAAAATGCACCAAGATCCGCACGATACCTACACAAATACAACAAGAAAACACGACAAATTCGACGAAATTGAAAAAAACAATTAAAGTTCATTAAAGTGAAATTTAAATCGAAAAATTTGAATTAGCAATAATTCAATAAAGATTCTAAATAAAAAATTATAAAAATAAATCAAAAAATATTAAAATCAAAGAATAGAATTTACTAGAAAATAACAAGGTCGAATTTTGTTTTACTACATCAAATTTCACACACCAAAAAATTAGGTATATATACTGATCCATTTTCACATTTAACTTAACCAAAAACCGTTTTTCGAAACAAAACCATTTTGAAAATTGTTAAAAATTTTTTGAAAATCTTAAACGTTTTTGAACTATCTTCGAAGTTACAGTTATTGTCAATTACTATTTAGGTGAGAAATATTTATGGTGGAACCCTCTTTCCACGTCACGTTCATTGCATCTCAGTAGAGCTCTGCTCGGCGTCGACGTGGGGAGAGCGGTATTTCTGGTTTTATTTTATGGTATATGAATTATGATTTTATGGAATGGCAAGGAATGGTAACCTGTTATTTTTGTCTTATAATTAATAAATATTATTATGCATAAATTGTTTCATATATATATTTTTAAATAAATATGTCGAAATTTTTCCGGCCCACAGCCGACACATCACGCAAGATAGTAAAATCAACATAGTGCAGATGCATGTAAGAGCGTGGAAGATCGCCAATGATATGCACCCGTGAAGACTCAGCGTGCGCAACGCAGCGGTCGTAACGTCAATATTTATTCCTATAGCTGAAGCGAGAAATAAGGAAGAAGTCTCTGGCGGCTTCCTCGTTTCTCAATTCAGAAAAATCGACCTAAAATCACATTACACACGGCTTAATCTTATCACACCGAGTAGTCCAGTGGGCACTCTATAAAAATAATGTAAACACAAATGCGCCTAGGATCTATTAAAGGGAAAAGGTACGGGGATAAACTAATCTAAAGTCGTTGATATAGTTAACCTGAATTAACAATTTGAATTAATTTGATCATTGGTATAATGAATTGAATCTATTTTCGAAATAATTATCATTAACTTAAATTACCTTATGGGTTAAAACTAAATTGATTATAATTAAACTAAATTATGGATTTAACAATAAATTAATTACGATTATCTCGTTGCTTAAATTAAACTACATCATGGATTAAAAGCAAATTAATTACAAGTATCTCATAGGTTAAATTAAATTCAATTACGGATTAAAAATAAAATTAGTTACAAATATCTTTTTGATTAAATTAAATAATAGAGTAAAAGTGAACTGATTATAAAATATATCATTCAGTAAATGGAACTAATATTGGAAAATAATTTAATTAGTAGTACGTTAAATTACATTTAAAAATAAAAATATAAATATCGTAAGCAACTCAGTGAGTCCCTTAAACTGATTGTATCCATCAAGTTAAAAGATTTTCATTAAAAGTAAAGATTCCCTTAATTCAATTGGACCTAAATAAAATGATTATTAAAGAATTTAAGTGACTCACGGGTTTAACTTAGATCAAGTCATTGATTAAAAAATTTAAGGTAACTTGTGTAGCAATAAGATAAATTTTGATAAAACTCGCACAATCCGTGTGTAAAAGGAAAGTAAAACTTGGAGTTATTAAGTCAAACGTTGCAAATAGTTTATAAAAAATTGATTAACCTATCTATTGATTAACCTAAGTTAACGATAAGGAAAAAACCTTGTAAAATCTAAGGTAATTAGTAAGGAAAACACAGGATGATCGATCGAAAAATTTGATCCAATAAATTTCGAGAAAAATTAAACTAATTTTCACTAAATAATAAAGTAATCCACTAATAAAGATCAAAATAGATTATGGGAAAGTAGGATGAATTCACGTTTTAAACTAAGATGTTGGCTGAATTAATGAAATACTCCATTAGTCAAACGTTTAGTAGTTTAAGTAAAGAATTAAAACGATGCAATCTGTTTATACTTCGAACCCACGTATTTTACTAACTGAAATAATAACAATACCTTTCAATCCCCACATAAATGAGATACAAATATCACCAAACCCAAACATTGATGAATTCCAGCACGAAGTGATCCAATGAAAATGAAAAGTTTTTAAATCAACAATAAAACGGAGAACATTTATTGCATTGAACTAAAGAAATTTTTTTCCAACCATTAAATCGACCGACTAATGCAATATTATAGTTTTATAATTCTTTGACTGCGATCTAGCCGACCACCGATATGAAATCCAACTGTTAATTTTCACAATATGATCTGATTTATGAGTAACATCGAGAACCATCAACGATCGACCCCATCCGAATAATTGTCGCAAGCAACTCTCCACACAGCATAGCTCCTCAAAACCATAGGCAATAAACTAATCAGTAAGAAAACATCAGATCAACTAACCCCATAGAGCCAACCATGAATTCCCGATATGACTGTAGCGACTCATGACAACTTAAGGGCCACCCAGCAGAAATGAATGCGTAAAACTAGATCCACGATAATTCCAACGTCAACTATTGGAGAAACAGACAAAGTGAATTTCGAATAGTAGATTTGTATATTTGAATCGCGATGAACCATCAATAATTAAAGCACGAACGGATATCGTGACCGGATAAGAGTCAACAGTTTCCAACGCATCCGATTCGGCACATCCGTTTCGACAATTAACCATCACGAGAGATACTGGAATATAAATAATCATTTCCGCTGGAGTAACAATTAAACGAGTCAAATACTGATGGATACCCATTAATAATTACGATAACTGTTGGTAATTACGATAACTATTAATAATTACGATAACGCCTACAGCAGACGCGAGTAGGTTTTCACCCCAACAGCAGTAATGATAAATGAACAATCTTGATCTCAAATAACTAGGTCACATAGACAGATATCCTTCCACATATAAATCTGGTCCGGTTCAACCCAACCTAACTAGCTCAGACAATTTGCAATCTATAGACTTACATTACATATTCTGTCCCCATAACCTTTCTTCAGCATAGAGAAACCATAGAAATCACCAGAACACACAAACCCATACCTCTCATCGCCATAATTCTTACAACCCCAGCTCGGCTATCAAGTTCACTGAACGCTAACTTAACCAGTCAATGTACCCCCCTAAAATTAACTGATGATTTAAGGTTGTATGAACTTAAGATTGTTGATTTAGTGTCCCCATAAATTAGTGAGAGACTATATTACATTTACTTATTTCAGAAGAATTCATGTTGCCCAATTTGATTTCAAAACAAGAGGCCGATGAATGGCGCCGAGCCTGGAAACGAGCGCGCCCATCGATGACTCTCGATGAGCCACGCCCGAAACGATCGTGCCCGTCTCTATGGCAAATACTAGGCAGAGGAAATGACCCACACCGACCAGAGGAGGAACAGTACCCTGCCGAGGAGATTGTCGACCATGCTCGAAGCCTGCTGGCTCAGTGGGAGAAGATCCAAGAAGAGGTCGACCTACAGGTTGTGAAGGCGAGGATGTACCTCGCCAACGTTGAAGAGGACATTCTCGTCGGACGCATCGCGGAGACGTACCCGGCTCGACCGGCACGCAACCTCCGACGACCAGTGCCCATTGTTCCCGGTTATCCGCCGGAAGAGGGAGTCAGGAAATTTCTCGAAGAGTCATGAACCTCCAGATACAATCATAACTATCATTTGTAGTCTAGTGATGTTGATAATGATAAATTATAATGAATTGTCATCTTAGAATTTTGTTTTAAATGAGATTTCCGCTATAACCATGTTTGAAATAATTAGAGTTCTCCTGATTTGACAAGATTGATATTTTTTCTTTACAGAAATGTCGGCCCTGAAATTGATGCAAAATGAGATAGCCCGCGCTAGGCAGGCAAACGCGGAGCTACTCGGCCAGGTACTGCAGTTAACTCGCGAAGTGCAGCAGGTCAAGGCGACCTGTTTAGACCCCAAACGGACGAAGATACTCTACCAACGACTCACCGCAGCTCAAAAAGGCTGGGCCGAAGAACGCCAGCTCAATCGGAGTCTGCGCACACAGATCAGGGGCTTAGAAGTTGCCCTAGCAGCCTGTCGGGAAGGGGAAGCGGTAACGTATCCGCTCATCTTCGCCCCTTCCCAACTGCCAAGCCAACGCGTCGCTGATGGTGCCGCACCAAGCTCAAAGTCGACAGCTACCCAACCAACCATCCGCCGGCCGGGACGCAAGGAACGGGCCCGACGCCGAGCCGCACAAGCGTCAAGTCGATCAACTTAACCTATCATTGATATGCATGTCCTTTGTTCATTAAATAAATCATCTCTCATGTATTCAGTCATAGTAGACTCGAAATCATCTACACTAATCAGTCTAAATTTAATTCGCATTTCCACGTAAGGGACCGAGCAAAGCGAGCATAGGATTGTCCGAGCAACTATAGTACTAGCTCATGGTACTCAATTTTTGCGGGCATTCCACCACTTGAACACATTACCAACGTTGCCTAGCAACGGGTGCCAAGTGGCGATCAGCAACATTTTGTATGGCGTTACTAGGGTCACCAGAACGATAAGCAAGATATGAAACCCTGTAACCCACCAAAATGAAGACATACCCAAAGCGTAGTGTGTCATTTGCAATAAAATATTGTCGAACGCTTCTCTTGCACCAACTAAACTTAAAAGACATCTGGCAACGAATCATCCCGACCATACAAACAAACCATTAGATTTTTTTAAACGAAAAGTTGAGGAATTGCAAAATACCAAGTTATCCATGGTGAAAATTGTAAAAACAAACAACCAAAAAGCAAATGAAGCTTCGTACAAAGTAAGCTACCGAATAGCGCTCGCTGGTAAACCACACACCATAGCAGAAACACTTATTATGCCCTGTGTGAAAGATATTGTATTGTGCATGTTTGATGATGAAAAATCTGTTGAAAAGATTGATATGGTTCCATTATCAAACAATACAGTTGCCCGCCGTATTCAAGATCTTGCAGAAGATATTGAGAAAGAGCTTATTTCTCGTCTGCATATATGTGACGCTTATTCACTACAACTGGATGAATCAACTGACGTAGCAGGGCTCGCCGTTTTGCTTGTTTTTGTACAATATAATTTTGGTAAGACAATAGAAGAAGATTTACTTTTATGCAATTTCTTAGAAACAAACCCTACTGGCGAAGAAATTTTCAACAGTATTAACAATTTTATACAAAAACATGATATTAATTGGCAAAAATGTATTGATGTTTGTAGTGATGGAGCAAAATCAATGGTTGGAAAAACTGCTGGCGTTATATCAAGAATTAAAAATATTGTACCAAATTGTAGCAGCAGTCATTGTGTCCTTCATAAGCACGCTCTTGTATGTAAGAAAATTTCTATTGATATGAAAACAGTTTTGGATGAAGCTGTTCAAATTGTAAATTTTATTAAAGCGCGACCACTGCAGTCGAGACTTTTTAAAATTATTTGTGAAGACATGGGAAGTCAACACACCGCTCTTCTTTTACATTCAGAAGTAAGGTGTTGTCGCGAGGCAAAGTATTATCCGAGTTTTTGAATTACGCCGAGAGCTTTCTATGTTTTTATCAGAACAAAAACATGAACGGTTTGCTGTATTGACAAACTCTTGCTGGCTTATGCGACTTGCATATATTACTGATATTTTTTCAAAGCTAAATGAAGTGAGCCTTTCTCTACAAGGAAAAAGTATAACAGTATTTACTGTTAAATATAAAATTTCGGCATTGTCACGAAAAATAGAGTTTTGGATAAATTGCGTTGAAAACAACAATGTGAGTTGTTTTTCAACACTTTCTGATTTTATAATTGAAAATGATTGTCTTCTTAATGAAGATATACGTATTGATATTGTAAAACATTTACGTGAATTATATGATAACCTTCAAAAATATTTTCCTGCTTCCAATAATGATCTCATGTGGGTTGAAAATCCTTTATTATTAAAGAAAACCTGATTGTTTATCAATCTCGGAATATGAGAACTTGATTGAAATAAACTCCGACGAACAATTAAAATACAATTTCAATACTGTCCATCTGACAACATTTTGGGGAAATCTAATTTCGGAACATAAAGTTTTGGCCGAACGTGCAATACGGGTGCTTTTACCATTTTCTACTACATATTTGTGCGAAACTGGATTTTCTTATTATACTTCGACGAAAACGAAATATCGCAATAGATTAAATTGTTCGGCAGACATGCGCATACAACTATCAGCAATAACACCAAATATAAGCAGGATTTGCCAGGAAAAGAAGCAACAACACTGTACACACTAATAACTTACTCATTGATAAGTTTATTTTATTTTTGATATGTGATTGATCAACAATCAAATGAATTTATTAATTTAATTTTTTTGTATTATTGTTTTTTTGTTTTAATAAATACTATAATTTTCTATAATAATATATAGCTCATATTAATATTTAAAATTAAAATTCGAATATATTAGTATATAAGGGTTCCGTCAAAAATTTGAAATCAAAAAGGGTGCCGCGGTGAAAAAACTTTGGGAAACGCTGATATAGTGGACAGAAATTCTAGTCTGATTTGAGTTAGTGTGCATAACTAACTGAGAGCCGTGCATTCAGACAATTAACACTGGTAAATGTTTTGTCTGAACACGTTAACTCTCAGATAGTGTACGGGTATTGATTTATATGATTACTGCTATGTGAATTTATGAAGTGTTATGAATTAATGCCACATGAATTGTGATCAAGATGATTTTATGAATTTCCAATTTGCCGAATAAATTTATGGACGATGTATGCCAAATAAATATTTTAAAGCCAACAATTTTGTGCATTGAAACTTTAACTCAACTGATATGGTAAAATTTATTAATTCCTTTTTCGGCCAACAGCCAAAACATACAACAAGAAAGCAAAATATTCACATCAATTCAAGCTGTATAAGTTCGGTTCATCCGCCAATAGCTTGTGCCCGTGAAGGTTCCGGCGTGAGCAACGCAGGAACCTGAACGTCAAATCACTGAACTAAATAGCGAAAGAGAGTATCTTGAGAGTGGGTCTTTTGGCTCAACTTTCTTGCACTTAATTTCGATAAAATCGACATAAAATCTTTAACAACAATCGGCTCAAAATCACTAACACTGAGTAGTTCAGTGGGCACTCACTAAATCTAATATGAACATAAATAGATCATAAGGACAAAGAGAGAGAAAGGGTAGCGGGGAAAATAGCGAAGTCGTTGCAACAGTTAAAATGAATAGCCATCGGAAAAAGATTAATCCGAACGACAAAAATTACGAAAAGAAAATTTTAAATAATATCTAAGAATTAAGTAAATTATCTGAGTTGAGACGGAAAATAAAGGCGGAACGCTGCGCAAATCTTTCGATTTAATTAAAATACTTCAGCGAAAACTGTAAAATACGGATGGATTACGGTTAAATTTTTATATAAGTAAAATATTTTTAAAAAGCTGAGGAATAAGGACGGATCCCTACTAAAAACTTGATAATAATAATGATTATAATAAGGATAATGGTAATTATAATAATAATAATAATAATAATAATAATAATAATAATAATAATAATAATAATAATAATAATAATAATATTAATAATAAACATAATTGTAATGGTAGTAATAATAATAATAATAATAAATGTTATAGCGGTAACAATTAATAAAGGTAATACATATAATAGTAACAATGATAATAATAAGGAACATAGTAGTAATAATTGGGATAAGGATAATAGAGATATGGTGTGGATATTTAACATGACGAAGGGTTTACAGACCATAGAAAAATCATCAATGCCGACAACGATAAGAATGACTACCGGGATAGACGTAATGATAAATGATATAACAGTATGGATTAACATTTAAAGGAGATAGGAGAATAATGGTACCTAAAAATCGAAATGAAGCACAAGCCTTCTATCTGCAGCTCGTTGGACCCATGGATCGTTCGGTCAATTATAG
Source organism: Schmidtea mediterranea (assembly GCA_022537955.1). Taxonomy (NCBI): domain Eukaryota; kingdom Metazoa; phylum Platyhelminthes; order Tricladida; family Dugesiidae; genus Schmidtea; species Schmidtea mediterranea. Next base: position 123,858,157 of record CM039679.1, read on the forward strand.
CATTAGCAATAACGCTCACTTTTTGCGGAAGATCTACCCACTCGAACACAGTTCCAACGTTGCTTCGGAACAGGTGCCAAGTGGTAAGCGAAAGATATTTGTATGGGGTTGTCTGGGTAACAACCATATAGTTTCAAAATATCAACACCCAGAAACCCACCAATAATATCATTATTATAATACTTTAAATATCATTAATTTATATTAAAAATAGAAATAATAATTTACGAGATCTGTTGAAATATTTTACGATATCTATTGAATTATTTAAAGAAATATCTACTTTTAATGAATTAAAATATTAATTTTTATTAAAATATTCACATAATTAACAATCTTATCATCATTTAAATATTATTATTTGATTCATATATGATTTAAATAATAATAAACAATTGATAATAATTTACATATTCCTCAGGTAGATTATCTAAAAACTATTGCCAATCTGCAATTGGGCATAACTCTAAATGCCATAAGACTATGGAACGTTACTATGGTCATAGGTTCTATGGCACCGACTTTTTTATTTGCCCTAAATGCGATACTGTCCATGATATTGAATATCTAGAGTTTTATAAGGAACAATCTACCCATTTAAATCAATTTAGAATTAATAAAAAGGCATTATTTCAAATGATTAATGTGAAAAATGTTAATAATAAAACAAATAATAATAACAATAATAGCACAAATAATAATAATACAAATAATAATAACACAAATAATAATACAAATGTTACTAAAAACATAAATAATAACACAAATAATAAAATAAAACATAAAAAATCAAAAAGACCTGCTGATAAAATCGTGCCTTGTATCCCTGCTAAAATTAAAAAAATTGAAACTATTTTTATTAGTGATGACGAATCTGAAAATAATCAAATAGGGGGTTCGGTAAATAATGAAATAAATGTAAACGATGAACCTGAAATGGAGGTTGACTTAATGGGTTCCCGTAAAAATATTCGATTTGATTTAGAAAATCAAAACCTAATTCAAATCGCCTTAACAGATAAACTTATAAATAAATTTAAAAATGAAAGAAAGAAAATGGGATCTGTAAAAGTCCAGTTTACAGCTCTCATTCAATTCGGAAAAGATGATGAAATAAATGATAATTTCTTTTTTATCAGTTTTCTTGCTCATGGGGTGAGTCGATTAAATGAGAAAATCAAAAAATTCACGTATTTGGAAAGTGGGTGGCGCGTAGTTAAGATTCGTGAAATCGATTTTATTTTAACCACATTTTATCCAATAAGTCAATTAGCTGGACATAGTTTTATCCCTACACCTGAATCTCTAATAGGTAAAAAGGCGATTGTAAATGTTCAAAACACAGATCATTTGTGTTTTATATATAGTGGTTTAGCGATTTTAAAACGCAATATAGTTTTAAAGCATATGGACGAATAAAATTACGGTCCAATTACTGATTTTCCAATGAGACTCTGTAGCATCCCGAAATTTGAGAGAAACAATATCGAGTTAACATTGGCAATGTTTTTGAATATAAGACCACCCCTTCTAAGCAATCGAATGATATTGATTACGTACCTCACCTTCCTCATCTTATCCTAATTCACTGAACAAGGGTTATCGACGGTAATCCAATTAATCTTTTATTATTACAGAACAGTGATAATTATCATTATACCGCCATTTTTAATTTGAATAAACTCATGAGTTTTCATTCTAGTGGTGAATGTAACACTAGAATTAGCGTAAAATTGTGCCCTCTTTGTTTAAATTGTTTTTATTATGATAAAACATTCAAGGCACATGTTGATTTGTGCGCCAAAAATCAAATAGGAACAACCATATACACGCTCCATAAAAATAAAAACTTGACATTTAAAAACTATTTTAAAATGATTACCCCACCATTTGTAATTTATGCGGATTTTGAGGCTGTTTTGCCTATAGATATAAAACATCACCAAATACACATACCGATATCAGCAGGCTTATTATTAATTAATAATTATACAAACACAACTCAATATTTCAATTTCATAGGCTTGGAATGTATTTTGGAATTTTTAAAGAAAGTAAAGGAAATTGCTATCACAATTGTCCTACTGTATTATGAAAATCATGGTAAAAAACCTATGAATGATCTTACTTCAAATGAGGAACATCAGTTCAAGTAGGTAGTTATGAGCACACTGCAATACAAAAAAATAGGGGGAGGGGGGGGGTTATTTACAGATTAATTTCGGATTATCTTGATTACATAATGATGTAATCAACTTAATTAATTTTGTGTGTATTAATTTTTTTTTTCGAAATTTTTGTGTGTATTTTTTTTTCGAGTTTTTGGCGCGATTTTTTTTTAATTCAAATTTTTGGAACATTTTTTTAAATTCAAATTTTTAACGAATTTTTGAAATAAAATTGAAATATTTTTTTTGAATAAATTTTTTTTTAATCACACTATAGTCAAGGGGTATTTTTGAAAAAGACTAAAATAAATTGGCTTGAATTGCCTAACGATAAAAAAAGCATAAAATTAAAATTGGCTCAAATCGCCTACGATGGTCAGAGAGGGTATTTTCATTCACAAATTTTTTTTAATCACACTATAGTCATGGGGTATTTTTGAAAAAGACTAAAATAAATTGGCTTGAATCGCCTAACGATAAAAAAAGCATAAAATTAAAATTGGCTCAAATCGCCTAAGATGGTCAGAGAGGGTATTTTCATTCACAAATTTTTTTTAATCACACTATAGTCAAGGGGTATTTTTGAAAAAGACTAAAATAAATTGGCTTGAATCGCCTAACGATAAAAAAAGCATAAAATTAAAATTGGCTCAAATCGCCTAAGATGGTCAGAGAGGGTATTTTCATTCACAAATTTTTTTTTAATCACACTATAGTCAGGGGGTATTTTTGAAAAAGACTAAAATAAATTGGCTTGAATCGCCTAACGATAAAAAAAGCATAAAATTAAAATTGGCTCAAATCGCCTAAGATGTGATATAGTCAGGGATATTTTTAATTCGTAATAAAAACTAATGCAATATTTGGTCTCAATACTTTCTATAGGTAAATATAGGCATAAAATAAAAATGGCTTGAAACGCCTACTGATAAAAAAAATTGACAGGGGTATTTTATAGGCTTGTTAAAAAAAAAACAATTTTCATAGGCAAATTTAGGCTCTAGATAAAAATAATTTAAAATACCTAAAGTAAATTAAGATAAATTAAAGTACATTAGAATACATTAGAGTATATTAAAGTAAATTAAGGTAAATTAAAGGGTCTAAAGTAAATTAAGATACATTAGAGTATGTTAAAGTAAATTTAGATAAATTACAGTAAATTAAAGTACATTAAAATACATTTAAGTATATTAGAGTAAATTAAGGTTCCTCTAGTAAATTAAGATACATTAGAGTACATTAAGGTAAATTAAAGTAAATTAAAGGGTCGAAAGTCAATTTAAGTACATTGGGGTACATTTAAGTAAATTATGGTTCATAAAGTAAATTAAGGTACATCAGAGTAATTTAAAGTACGTTAGAATAAATTTAAGTAAATTAAGGTACTTAAAGTAATTTAAGGTGCCTAGAGTAAAGTGTGGTAAGTTAGGTAAGAATTTTTTAAAAATTAAATAGAGAGTCAACAGTTAAGTTACATAATAGTAATTTTTAAAGCTGAAAATTTTAAAAGCAGTTATAGTAGGCAAATTACATAAGGTAAGAATTTTAAAGTTAAAGAGTCGACAATATTGCATGATAAAATTTATTAAATAAAATTTTTAGTATAGTTTAATCGATCAATTTTTATACATATTTTTAAATGATAAAATTTTTAACATAATTTTACAATGGAATTTTTTAAACATGATTTTTAAAGATGAAATTTTTAGGATAATTTTACAATGAAATTTTTTATACATGATTTTTAAATAGAATTTTTAGTATAATTTTATCGATGAATTTTTTATATATAATTTTTAAAGATGAAATTTTTAGTATAATTTTACAATGAAATTTTTATACATGTTTTTAATTGAAAAAATTTTTAATGTAATCTTACAATCAAATTTTTAGTATAATATTTACTATTACTTTATTATACATGTTGATAACGATCAAATTTTCAAAGAAATTTTTCAAAAACTTTTTTCAAAGAATTTTATTAAATTAAATTTTTGAGTTTCAGTGTTACATAGTATTGCCTAAGGTAGGTAGTAGTCATTCGCAAGAGCAACACATCTCCACCACTCTGCAGCAACCCATCCTTAATGAAAAAAAATAATAAAAAAATTATAATAATAATAATAATAATAATAATAATAATAATAATAATAATAATAATAATAATAATAATAATAATAATAATACTTTCAGAAAACATAAAAAGTTAACTTATTTGGTATCAAATTCTGAACACTGATAACCCATACACAGTGAATAATTCATTAATAACTGAACAACAATCACTAGGTACTGTATACAAATAACCGAGTACTGTACAACTCTCTATATACATTCTAGGCATTGAATAATTTACTTATTCATTAAAATGACATATTTAAATAATATGTACTCTTTGAACACCGATATTCAACCAACTTAACCCACTTAAAAATAGAATTTTCTCTCAATCATTTCCCTTTAAAATACATGGTTATTCACACACTCAATAACTAGTTACTGAACAAATCAATATCAATAACTAGTTATTTAACCAATAAATATTAATGATCGGTTACTGACCAACAAGTTTTGAAATAAAACACATAAAATGTTGAACAAAAGAAATACAAGTTGAAATTGTATTAACTTCTTCACTCTCTTTCACATCATTGATGTCTCGAAATTTTTTGGTTGCTTAGTTACCTTGTTGTTATCAAGCGATAATTAATCAAATTCATTGAAACCAAATCCATTGTTATATTTACTTGGTATCAACTTCTGAATACTGATAACCCATACACAGTGAATAATTCATTAATAACTGAACAACAATCACTAGGTACTGTATACAAATAACCGAGTACTGTACAACTCTCTATATACATACTAGGCATTGAATAATTTACTTATTCATTAAAATGACATATTTAAATAATATTTACTCTTTGAACACCGATATTCAACCAACTTAACCCACTTAAAAATAGAATTTTCTCTCAATCATTTCCTCTTAAAATATTTGGTTATTCACACACTCACAATATGTTATCAATAACTAGTTACTAAACAAATCAATATCAAAAAATTTTTACTGACCAAGAAATCTTTAAATAAAAGCACATATAAATTTGAACAATCAAAAGAAATACAATTTTATTAACTTCTCGACTTTTTTATCGATCATTGATGTCTCCAAATTGTTTTGTTGTTTAGTTACCTGATTGCTATCAAGAAACTATTAATCATTGAAGCTCAATCAATTGTTGTATTTTCTCTGAATAAAAATTTATTTCTTTACAGTCTTGTATGTGATTTATTGAAATTATTTTGTAAAACTTAGTTAAAAAACTTTGAAATTTTTCTACCATTTTTGTAATATTTTTAATTGCGTCCAACAATGAACAATTACTAAACGTTATTTTCAAAGATGAATGCCAACCTTTTCATTTATTTTTCACATGCCCTAAATAAATTAATTGCTTACACATCAAAAAAAAATTACTTAAATTTATTTTTATAGATTTTCTAATCTTTTCACCCCCAACTCTTATTGTTTACTGAATGATAAATTAATTAGTAAGTACAAGTAGTGGTTAATCTAATTGCTAGTGAAAAGAAACTTGATTAGAAAAAGATACTTAAATTAATTTCTCAAAACATATATTACTTTCATTGTACTTGGAATAAATTTTCATATATTTATTGAAAATGATTCGACTCTTTAAATTATTAACTCAAAGATGCTAAAGGTTTGAATAAAACTGATAGAAAAAACAATAATATCTACCACATTACTAAAATCAAATAACTATAATTTCTGATACCATGCTTCAATACATACATAGGTGCTTGTGTACTGATATCACTTACTGAAAACCCAAACTTATAGGAAAAATGTATGTGATTGTCTATTAGTCTTTGTAGAAATTATTTTTATTAAATTGTGGTTAGCTGGTGAATAGAATTTGATTAAAGTAGTGGGAAAGATGTAAATTTTAAATAAATTTGATTGAATTTGTTAATTCTTTAAATAAAAATTTTTAAAGAAAGCTTCAACAGTAGTGGGATACAGGCCCTCTAGCTCACAGGCCCTCTAGCTCACATACCCCCCCCCCCAAATTTTTTTTTTTGCGCTAAGTTTAAAAGTACAAATTTTTTTAGAACAAAGACCATGACTCATTCAAGGTCATTGGATGACTCATCGTTTTTTCAAAAATATTTCTATGTTTAAAAGTACATTTATTTTCAAGGTCATTCAAGGTCATTGGATGACTCATCGTTTTTTCAAAAATTTTTCTATGTTTAAAAGTACATTTATTTTCAAGGTCATTCAAGGTCAAGGTCATTCAAGGTCAAGGTCATATTATTTTTAATTATTTTTAAATTTAAATTTACTACTTATAAAAATAAGTAGTATATATTTGTAAATTATTATTATTATTAATATTATTATTAATATTAGTATTATTATTATTATTATTATTATTATTATTAATATTATTATTTTTCAAGGTCATTCAAGGTCAAGGTCATGGAATTTTTCAAACATTTTTAAATTTAAATTTACTACTTATCAAAATAAGTAGTATATATTTGTAAATTATTTTATTATTATTATTATTATTATTACTATATAATGAAAACCAAGACATATACAACAAATTTATTATAAAGAGATAATTCTACTATAGTAGTATTGTCGAAGAGCTTTATTCAAAGCCCATTCCACATACTTCCGATATCGGGCGGCGCAGCAATGACATCCATCACCACAAGGGTATTCGGGTTCCATATCTTTTGACAAATTGTTTTGTTCGATATCCCATAGGAACTCATCTATTACAGTAAATATCCATATTGATGTATGATTGAATATCAAGTCTGGAATTATTGATGCCGGCTTATCCATGATTCCATGTATTTCTGGATAATAGAATTGCAGGCGTTCTTTAATTACTTTAAAATAATCATCTGAAAAGCAAGTAATAATAATAATAATATTAATAAATTACCGTAATGTTTAATTTCATTCATAGCTTGAACTGCGCTCGGTACAACCATTTTAATGATAAAAAATGAGATAACAATTACTTTTATACTAATTTAGACACACACACACACACATCTTTAGCTATAAACAATAAATATTAATTTATATAGATTTGAAAATGATTAAAGAAATTTTAATAATATTATTAGTTTTTAATATGGCCAACTCAATTGTTGTAACCGTTCAAGGTAAAAATTCAACAAGATGTGTATGTCCTGATACCGCTGTATTGATGGATATTTTGTATATGATAGATAGGCCTAGATATTTGAAAACTCCAGTCAAAAGATTATCTGAAAGAATGAGTAATTTAGAATTCCGATTTGAACATACATATGAGACTTTAAAAAGAGCTAAAAACGAATTATATGATGATATTATATATTTAAATAAGACCATTGGTATTATCAAAAATGAATTAAGAAAATCAGTATTAGAATTAAAAGAAAATCATAAACTTAATGAAAAATGATGAATCAAGTTCAATATAGTATAAAATTTTATTCTAATAAAACAACTGATCAGTTCAATCGTATAATAAAATTACAACAACCAGTTAACAGTGGTGGCAACAACTTGAAAGAAGTCAACAGTGCCAACAAATCATCATTGCCATTTCCATTATATATTTTTACATATTTTCTTAGTATTACATGATTCTGATTGGTCGAATATAGTATAAATAAGCTTACACTTTCATGTATTTTTATAAAATGCCAGAAACTAAATTTTTATAACTTTGTTGAATGAGCTGGTCTCTAATAATAGAGAAGAAGATGAAATCATTAAAAACATGAAATTTATGGTAAACCGTACCGAGAAAATCGTTGAAGACATTCCATTCGATTATGAAAAAATTCTCAATTTGCCACCATTGGAGAGAAAAAAGGCATTCCAATCAATATTTAGTTACATGTTTGATGAAAATAATAAATGGATGCGAATAATAGTAGGATTAATGTACATGAAACACATGATATTAAAATCTGGATCCGACTATGAAAATTATTTCCAATGGTCTATAGAGGTATATTACTTTCTATTCGTATTAATTTATTATTATTTAGGTGATAGAAACAAAAATCGATCCGTGGGTAGAATCAAACGGTGGATGGACAGCTATTATTCAAGTTGCCGCAGAAGCCAAACGCTCTGATATTTATATCGAGAATTGCAAATTTTTATTAAAACTATTCACTGGAGTATCTGTTTATATTTATGTAACAAGGTTTATCATAGATTTTAATAAATATTTCTTTGTTATTTTTATTAATAAAAACTATATTTTAAAGATTTATTGATTATTACATGTACATTCTTCATCACCACAAGATTCTATCATAATATTTTCTATAACATGATCAATACAATTCTTAAATTCGGTAGGCTCATCTTTTTCGGTATCTTCTTCAACATTAATAATTTCTTCAGAATCATTAATAATTTCAGTATCTCCATCATTAACAATTTCATCACTCTGACATCCAGAATCACTCTGACATTCAGATTCGCAATCCGATTCTTTACTCAATGCTTCAACTAGAGTCAACATATCTCTAATTTTTTACACCGGTTATTTCTTCAAGTTTATCAAACAAAAGGTTTATTAAATATTCTAAACCAAAATTAATTAATTATTTATATTTATATTTTACCTTTTTCAGACATCATTTTAACACTATTTTAAAACTACTTATAATTTTGTTTATAGAATAACAAAGAAACATTAATACATTTATTAAACACTAAACACTAAAATAACTGTGAAAGTCTAGCAGTAACAATTTTCCAGATTGGAGAAAGCACATCGTTTTGATCTGCTTTATATCCTTGGATTGTTATTGTTATATACCAGTTTTCCTGTTCTTTGAATCCAATTTCTGTAAATGCATCATAATATCTGGTATATTGACTCGTGAAGAACGCATTTTCATTGCATTTTAAATTGGAATTGATCTTTTTGAACATATTATCAATATCCTTGATATCTAACATTGAGAGAGTGCCAGCAAGAGATTGAAATTGAGTCTTATTGAGTTTGACCGGATTTGCCAATTGCATATTAATAGGCTCCTTTAAAAAATACATTTTATAATTGTGGAACATCTGAACTGGTTGGACGCTTATTTTCTTGGTCATGTTTGATTTATGATCTCTATAAGGTGGTGACGCACTTTTATACCCTTGACTGATACTGATTAACCAATCAGAATCATGCATGATAAGTGCATGATAATTGCATGTTAAGTGCGTGACTGTATGTAAATTAACTAGTTGAGTTTTATGATTTTACACATATCATCTATATAAAATGTATTATTATTTTTATTATTATTACTATTATTATTATTATTATTATTATTATTATTAATATTATTTTTATTATTAATATTATTACTATTATTATTATTATTGTTATTACCAAAACTAACAAAATTACTATTATTATTATTATTATTATTACCAAAACTAACAAAATAAAACTATTACTATTATTATTATTATTATTATTACAAAACTAACAAAAATAAAACTATTACTATTATTATTAATATTATTACCAAAACAATAACAATAAACTATTATTACCAACACTAACAAAACAAAACAAAAAAAAAATAAAATTCAATACATTTATTTTCGAAAAAGTTGGTATTTCGAAGAATTTCTAACTGATTTTGCCTTCTGGTTCGAACATACAAAGACATTTTGTTGACATGTTGTATAGATTGATAGATTGTCCTATATCCATGGTAACTGTAATTGACTGTATTTTAAGATCCTTTATTCTATATTGTAATTTATTGACATCTAAAGGTTTCTTACATCCCATGATTCTGCATTTGCCTGATTATTTATTATAGGGTATTTTCCACTCCTATCTACAATTTGCTGGGGTTTACCATTTGGAAACGTCATTTTTGATACATCGAAAGTTCCTTTATAATTTATATTTGATAACATAATTAATCAATAAAGAAATATTAAGCTATATATACGAATTTTTAGGAAGAGTTCATTAAATCATATAATATAAACAAAAACCTATAATTATACAAATTAATAATGGAATTAAGAAATGATGCGGTATATCAAATCGTTGGTCCAAGTGGTAGTGGTAAAACTATGTTTGTATGTAAATTACTGAAATCTAATTTATTTCAAACCAAATTCAACAAGATTTATTGGCATAGGGGTGCAGATGAAGAACATGGATTAACTCAAGATAATTTCTGTAAATTGAAAAACATGAAAATAGTAAAGGGTTTCGATAAAAACTGGTCAAGTCGATTAAGGAAAGGTGATGTCATCATTATTGATGATTTGTATCAGGAAGCTAATAAAGAAAAGGATTTTAATAATTTATTCACAAAAATCAGTAGACATGTTGGTGTTACTGTGATCTTTATTACTCAAAATCTATTTCATCAGGGTGGCGCCCATCGAACAAGGAATTTAAATGTTCAATATTTAGTTATTTTCAAGAATCCTAGAGATGCAACAGTTATTGATTTTCTTGCTCGACAGGCATACCCTAATAATCGTAATTTTCTCATCAGTGCATTTCAAGATGCTACAAAATCACCACATGGATATATATTTCTTGATTTCACACAACAATGCAATGATGATTTACGGGTAAAAACCGATATTTTCAATAAAGAAGGTGCCATGGTATATAAACAAAGTTAAAAACTTTAACATGTAAAAATGTTTATGAAATCCAGGCTTAAAAATATCCGAAAACTTAGACAAAGTATTAAAAAGACAATAAATGAAGTTCCACCAAAAACCAGTTATACCCATCTAAAAAGCTAATAACCGAGAATTACCCTGCAATGAATCTTATTTCGAAAAACATTATTAAAAAGAGTAAGAAAACAGATAAAATTGTAAAAAATCATAGGAGTTTCCCATATTTTAATGCATTGTTAAAGGCTTCGAGTATGAAAAGAATGTCTATTTTACAATCATTTCCAACTTTTGTTGTCGATGATTTACTCAAAATTCTATTAAAAGTAGTCAGAGGTAAAATTAAAATCAGTAATTCTAAAAAAATAGTACTGAATAAACATCGTAAGCCTTTGTTATCACTAGTAAATAATAAAAATCGACAGCAAATGAGAAAAATCATATATAAACAACAAGGTGGTTTTATCGGAGCAATGTTACCATTAGCATTATCATTATTATCACAATAAACGATGGGGCAATCATTACCTAATGTTAAATTAAAATTTAAATCATCTTGTTGTAATGGAGAAGATTTGGACGAACCCAGAAGACGAAGCAGGTTTCGGTGGAGTGGCAAAGTTAAAGAAAAGAGTCCCAAAGTCGAAAAAGGAAACGCAAAAGTGGTTGTCAGATCAGCTTGCGTACAGTTTAAACAAACCAATGCGGAAAAGATTTCCAACGAGAGCTTATAAGACATTCGGTATTAATGATTTATGGCAAATGGATTTGATGGAGATGATACCGTATTCGAAAATTAACAAGGGTTATAAATATATTTTAACGTGTATTGATGTTTTCAGTCGTTTTGCCCGCGGTCTACCAACAAAGACAAAATCTGCAGAGGAAATATCTAAAGCAATTAACTCAATGTTTAAAAATGGGCATCCAGATAATTTGCAAACCGATTTAGGTATTATTATTATTATTATTATTATCATTATTATTATTATAGGCAAGGAATTTTACAATAGTAAAGTTAAGCAAATCCTGGATCGTCTCAAAATAAATCATTATTCTGTACATTCTCAATACAAAGCCGCTCATGTTGAAAGATTTAACCGGACATTGAGGGATAGATTGAAGAAATATTTCGTGCATCAAGGTAATAAAATATGGATAAATGTATTACCGAAAATACTTGTTAGTTATAATAATTCATCACATCGAGGTCTGAATGGCTTGAGACCCGTAGATATCAGCTCGAAAACACGAGTACGATCTAAAACAGTTGCTATTACAAAACTAAAATATAAAGTTGGTGATCACGTTAGAATTAGTAAAATATCTGCTTCACCTTTCATCAAAAATTTCGATAGTAATTGGAGTGATGAGGTATTTCAAATAACTAAAATTAATACTAAACAGAGTCCTGTAATGTATGTTATTAAAGATAGTGATAACAATTTAATACAAGGTAAATTCTATGAACAGGAATTACAAGTTATTTCCAAACCTACAGTGTTCAGAATTCAGAAAATATTGAAAACTAAAATGGTGGGTAAGGATAAACAATACTATGTCAAATGGCATGGATATCAAAAACCTTCATGGATATCATCAAAAGACCTAGTAAAATGAGTTTCTATACAATTTTACCGAGTAATAGTTGCCCACTATCCATCCGGAAATCAAGCAAGTAAATTTATGGTTGATCTTCAAATCCCATTATTTACATGGAAATTGGGAAGTTGCTTTGCAAGACTTTACATTTGTGTACAATACTTTTCCATTTTATAGTCATTGTAAAATCGGATTCAAGAAACGTGTACCCAAACCTGTAGTGGTATTTTCTCAATCAATAATTTTGAACGATATTGTCATATTCCAAATCAGATTTTAGATGAAAATTGTGGCATGTTTTTCAAAGATGGATTGAATGTTAGTTGTGATTATAGTCCATTTACAATAAAGTTTGAAAGTATTGAGGATGCCAAGCGAATGGGTTGTGATAAGCTTAGCATTGTTGTTCCTGGTACTGAATACCTAATACGTTTCAAAACATTTGAGGAGAAAAGTGTAACAATCGAAAACATCAAAATATCACTATCATATATTAATGAGGTGGAAGATACATTTACATTTACTAATGATTTATATATTGAAACACTTGAAGAATTACATAAATATATTTCATTCAATTGTTTACATATATTTAAAACTATTGAATTTGTTAAAGATGGAATATGCAAATTCAGTCTGAATAATAACATTTGTGAAGTTACATTTGATAAAAATTTGGCTAATACATTGGGATTAGATAAGCAAACATATAGGGCAAGTGCTTTTGGTGTACGCAAACCAAAAATAATAAAACTTCATAGGCAAATGTTCATATATACTAACATCATCGATCCTATAATTGTTGGTGATTCTTTGGTTGCTCTTTTGAAATCTGTTTGGGTTGATAAACATGACCAGGATGAAGTTGTCAATATAAATATCGATAATCCCATGTACTTACCGGTATCAACATCATGTATAAACAATATAGAAATAAATATTCGTGATGATAGCGGTAAATTTATTGAATTTAGTAAAGATACAAAAACTCATTTGACATTACATTTTCGTAAATTAGATGGCCAATAACGATATTATTAGTATGTATAGTGGTAGCCAAAGTGGTGGCGAATTACCATATTTTATTGGTAAACAGTATGGATCAGGTTGGTTGAGAACAATTGGTAGATTTGCACTTCCTATTCTTAAACGCCTTGGTAGTTTTGGTATGAAAACTGCTAAAGATGTGATAATGAATGAGCAGAAAATATTGCCATCTCTGAAATCAAATGCATTATCCGAGTTAGGGAAAGTTCTACCTAGTGTTGCAGGTATGTTTCAAAACAAGAACCTGCACCGGCACCAGCTCAAAAACGTAAAAGACATCATAAACATATAAACAAACGAATGAAAGGACATGGAACTATATTTCAAAAATGATTTGTGGTAAATCTGAATTGTGTTTATTTGATAGACCCTCTCCCAAGCAGTAATTGAAATGGGGCCTTTGAAGATGTATTCCGATGAATTCTATTATGGATAGTAGAACTGATATTGAATTTTATATTAATGGTTCCCAAACTGAATATCTAGATTTGAACGATACATTGTTAACTGTTCAGATCAAAGTTGTAGATAAAGATAGAAAACCGTTGGGTGAACCTAGTGATGTAATACCAAACAATTTCTTGTTTCATACGCTTTTTAAAGATGCAGTTCTCGGATTTAATAATATCAAGATTGAGGGTGGAAACAGTACATATATTCACAAAGCTCTAATAGAAACTATTATAAATTACAATAGTGATACTAAAAATACATGTTTAACTCCTATGGGTTATGGTAGTGATGATGATAGGAAAAAGTGGATTAAAGGATCGAAATTATTTACCATGTGCTCATCATTACAACTCGATTTTATGGATCAACCGAAATATTTACTGCCAGGTGTTAATGTGCACATTAGATTGAAAAGATCTGATTCGGCATTATCACTAACAAGTGCCACCACAGCTCCAATTCTTCAATTAGTTGATGCAAAATTATTGGTAAGAAGAGTTCGGGTTGAGCCCTCTGTATTAGCCGGTCATCAACTGGGGCTTAATTCTAAGCATGCAATATATCCATTGAAAACAAAGGAAATTGTTCAATTTGCAATTGCTAAGGGATCAGCTTCTTTCTATAAGGAACAAATATTTGGAGATAGAAGAATGCCCAACTTTATATTGGTAACATTTCAAAGTGAATCTCAATATAATGGATCATACTTAACATCGAGCTCAATTTTCAAAAACTTTGGTGTAACATCGCTAACTTTATCGAAAAATAGTGATTATAGAGAAACATATACTCAAGATTTCGAAAATGATAATTATTGTGCTACATATATGCAGAGTATAGTTAGAAATATGGGTTATTTGGATAAAAACCTTAATTGTGGTATAACTCTTGAAGATTTTAAAAGCAAATATCCATTCTTCACATTTGTTTTGGCACCCGATTTCGATTTAAATCAGAGTCAATTACCTCAAAATGGTAATTTACGATTAGATATAAAGTTTGCTAAAGCTACAACTGAACCGGTACATGTTGTAATATATGGCGTATTTGAAAATGAGGTTCAAATAACTGCAAACAGAACAGTATTGGTTTGAACTAACATTGTTGGTTTGAATGGTATAAATGTATAGACAATTTATGATAATTTGTCATGGAGTAAGTTTTTAAATGTATTATTAATATTATTGATGTAGTTCTGTTCAGGTCTATCGAATTGGAAAACAAATACTAGGACATGAATTTTTAGGGGTTTTTCCTCTTGATAAAATTCCATATTTACGTAATAATCAAGCCATAATCGTCAATACTCAATCATCTCATCTCGGTGGAGAACATTGGTTAGCAATATATATGAAGCCTAGCAAGATATTTGTATTTGATCCTATGGGTTTCTATTATCCGGCTTTAATGGTTTCGAAACTGCAAACAATGGGTAAACCTATTGTCTATAATAAAACTATGTATCAAAAACCATGGACATTAACATGTGGTCAACATTGTTTAGCTTGGTTATTATCCAAGAGATTTGATGATTAATAAATGTATTAATGTTTATTGTTGTGTTTTAACTATTAATATTTTTATTTATTATTACTTTTTATAAATATTATTATTTTTATTATTATTATTATTATTATTATTAATATTAATATTATTATTATTAATATTATTTTATTATTATATTTATAAATATTATTATGTGTTTAATTAAAGCTAATGCATCATCACAAAGACAGTGCATGATAAGCGCGTGATAAGTGCAAGACAAGTGCGTGATCATCACATGATAAGTGCATGCATACACAAAATTGAATAAAGAAAACACATGCAAACTCAATGTATGTGATTTACAAAGAACACATGCCTACACACTCAAAACATAATAAAGAAAACACATACAAACTCAATGTATGTGATTTACAAAGAACACATGCCTACACAGAATAGGCTGCATGCGTAAAAATCTCTCACCTATATGTGTGTATTGCTAAAATGTGATTGGCTAAATCCTGAAAATATTATTCTCTTTATAAACATTGACAAAAGTAGAATTTGTCACAATTATTTCAAAATTTTACTCGCGGGATTTCAAAAAATTTAAAATGGAAAACGATAGTATTTTAAGAAAATTATTGGCGGAGGGAAACGGTAAGTTTTTATTTTATTATTTCTTTTATTTATTTATTATTAAGGTACATTTAATTGGTATGATGTCACCGAAAAAGATAGCGAAGACGAAATCGATCATGGTAAATTTTTTATTTTATTTTATTATTTTTAAAACCATTTTAGTACATTTGGATAGAGATGAAAATGCTGATGCCCCCGTTTCTGGGGAAGACCACAATTATGCCCCCGTTTCTGGGGAAGATTTGAATGAACCAATTAATGCTGATGCCCCCGTTTCTGGGGAAGACAACAATTATGGCCCCGTTTCTGCTGACGTTTCTGGGGGAGACGAGATTTCATATAAAAAATGTAGGATTTTTATTATTTTTAATTATTTTTAATATATTTTAATGAACATTATTATTTTTTAAATATGTTAAGGAGCATTATTATTTTAAAATTTATCATTATTTTATAAGAGTATTTTAATGAGTATAAGTTAATAATTTGTAAAGCATTATAATACTTTAAATATTATTAATTTATAATAGCAATATATGATTTGAAATATATTATTTGAAATATTATTTGAAATAGAAATATATTATTTGATAATAATTATATATTTATCAGGTCGTTTGTATAAAAACTATTGCCAATCTGGAATTGGTCATAACTCGAAATGCCATACGACTATGGAAAGTTACTATGGTCATAGATTCTATGGCATCGACTTTTTTATTTGCCCTAAATGCGATACAGCCCAAGACATTGAATATCTAGAGTTTTATAAGAAACACTCTAGCCATTTAAATCAATTTAAAATTAATAAAAAGACATTATTTCAAATGATTAATGCGAAAAATGCTAGTAATAATAACACAAACAATACAAAGATCACTAAAAACAATAATACAACTGTTACTAAAAAATTAAAAAGACCTGCTGATAAAATCGTGCCGTGTATCCCTGCTAAAATTAAAAAAATAGAAATCATCATTAGTGATGATGAAACTGAATATAATCAAATAGGGGGTTCTGTAAATATTGAAATAAACGATGAACCTGAAATAGAGATTGACTTAAGAGGTTCCCGTAAAAATATTCGATTTGATTTAGAAAATCAAAATCTTGTTCAAATCGCCCTAACTGATAAACTTGTAAATAAATTACAAATCGAAATAAAGAAAATGGATCTGTAAAAGTTCAGTTTACAGCTCTCATTCAATTTGAAAAAGATGGGAAATAAAAGATAATTTCTTTTCGAATAGCGCGTGTGTCTTTTCCGATAGTTTTCTTGCAGATGGTGTGAGTCGGTTAAATGAGAAAATCGAAAAATTCACATATTTAGGAAGTGGTGGCGCGTAGTTAAGATTCGCGAAATCGATTTTTATTTTAACCACGTATTATCCTGTAAGTCGATTAGCCGGGCATAGTTTTATCCCTACGCCTGAATCTCTAGTAGGTAAAAAGGCTATTGTAAACTTTAAAAACACAGATCATTCGTGTTTTATATATAGTGTCTTATCGATTTTAAAGCGTGATATAGTTTTAAAGAATAGGGAGCGTGTTTCTTCTTACACTACTTTTATGGATGAATTGAATTATGATTCAATTACAGATTGTCCAATGAGACTCTGTAACATACCAAAATTTGAGAGAAATAATAGCGATTTAAATTTGGCCATCAATGTCTTTGAATATAACAACACCCCTTCTAAACAATTGAATGACATTGATTATGTACCTCATCATCCTCACCTTGCCTTAATTCATCGAACAAAGGTTATCGGTGGTAACCCGATTAATCTTTTATTATTACAAGACGGTGATAATTTTCATTATACAGCAATTTTTAATTTAAATAGACTGTTGAATTGTCGTTCGAGTAGTGAATGTAACACCAGAATTCACGTAAAATGGTGTCCCCATTGTTTAAACGGTTTTTATTATGATAAAACCTTTAAGGCACATGTTGATTTGTGCGCTAAAAATCAAATAGGAACAACCCTATACACGCTCCCTGAAAATAAAAACTTAATATTTAAAAATTATTCTAAAATGATTACCCACCATTCGTAATTTATGCGGATTTTGAGGCTGTTTTGCCTAAAGATGTAAAACATCATCAAATACACATGCCGATATCAGCAGGCTTATTATTAATAAATAATTTAACAAATACTACACAATATTTCAGTTTTATAAGGCTTGGAATGTGTATTGGAATTTTTAAAAAAGGTAGAGGAAATTGCTGTCACAATTGTCCTACCATATTATGAAAATCATGGTAAAAAACCTATGAATAATCTTACTTCTAATGAGGAGCAGCAGTTCATCGCATGTAGAACTTGCTATCTTTGTAAAAAACTTATTAGAAATAAAGTTAAGGACCATGATCATTTTACAGGTCAGTATCTTGGTGCTGCCTGTCGTAACTGTAATATAAATAGGAAAATAAGCAAACAGTTACCTATCGTCTTTCATAATTTGAGAGGATATGACCTTCATCATATTTTAAAGTATGGATTGAATGAATTTCCGTCTTGGAAATTAAATATCATTCCTACAACAACTGAGAAATTCATATCTTTGATTGTAAATATTAAGAAATTAGCTGTTAGATTTATAGATAGTATGCAATTTGTAAATTGCTCTTTAGCCAAGGCTGTAAAAACTCTTACTGATCTACCTCTAACTTGTTCTGCTTTTGATGGTCTTATTGTTAAGGCAAAGGGTATCTTTCCTTATGATTTTGCAGTATCACTAGAGGTCCTTGAATCGACTTATGAACTACCTCCAAAATGGGATTCTGTATCTGATGATGAATACGCTACCACCCAACTAATTTGGACACAGCAAAATTGCACTACAATGTTAGACTATATGTTAACTTACCTAAAATTAGACGTATTCCTGCTTGCAGACTATTTTCAGCAATTTCGCGCAAAGGCTATTGCTTACAATGGTTTAGAACCTCTGAATTTTTATGGAATTCCTGGAATGTCATGGGCGTCCGCTCTCATGACATTAAAGGAACCCATAGAACTTTTGCAGGACATGGAAATGTTTAATTTCTATGAGGCTGGAATACGGGGTGGGTTAACATTTGTTAACAAACATCATGTTGCAAGTTCTGAAGATACAGAACTCTTGTATATCGACATTAATAATTTATATGGTTGGGCACTTAGCCAAAACCTTCCGTATGGTGATTTTGTTTGGGTGCATGATAATCTGAATGATGTGCTGAGTGAATGTGTGAATGCGAATATTGAATTCCTTCCGTATGGTTATACAATGGAAGTTGACATCAATATCCCTGAGCGTGTGCATCAGTATTTGAATGACTTTCCGCTTGCTCCTGAAAAAATGTGCCCGCCCAATTCAAAAGTTGAGAAGTTAATGCTCACGCATTACAGTAAGAAGAACCATGTTCTTCACTGGAGACTTCTCAAGCTGTATATAGAATTGGGTGCAGAAGTTGAGTGTATTCATAGAGCAATTAAATTTAAACAAGCACCTATTTTTAAAGAATATATACAAAGAAATACAGATTTACGCTCAAACACAAAGTGCGAGCTTTATAGAGATTTGTATAAATTATTTAATAATAGCCTATATGGGAAGTCCGTTGAGAATTTGAAAAAACGGATGAATTTGAGGCTATGCAATTCAGCTGAAAAGATGATTGTATATGCCTCAAAACCGACTTTCAAAAAGTCCATTAAAATAGTGGATGATTTGATTGCTGCTCATCTGAACAAAGATTCTATATGTTTAGACAGGCCTAGCTACATTGGCCAATCAGTTCTAGACCTGTCTAAACTTAGAATGTACGAATTACAATACAAAGAGCTAGCGAAATATCGCGATGAATTTAATTGTGAAATAAATATTGTTGCCGGCGACACGGATTCGTTTTTCCTTGAGGTTAAGAACTGTAGGCTAGACACTCTTTTGCCGGCAATGATAAGAGACAGCCTTCTAGATACCTCAAATTACGACCCGGCACATCCCTTATACTCGAGGAAATTAGATTCTGTGATAGGAAAATTTAAAGATGAAAGCAAAGGTCTCGGGTATAAGGAGTGGGTTTTCTTAAGACCCAAGTGCTACAGTTTATTAGGTAAATCTGATACAATGAGGGCTAAGGGGGTGAAGTTGTTGGGGACTGACATCAAACATCAGTCTTATTTGGATTGCTACAATAAAAACGTAGTTTTCACAGTACCTCAAAGTAGGATAGGGACGCGGAACCATCAGCTGTACACATTTAAAAACAGTAAAATCGCTTTGAGTAATAACGATGATAAGCGATTGTGGGTGGGGAAAAATACCAGTATCGCATTTGGGCATTATTTTGGGGTTGATGCAATAGTTAGTGACCAAGTTAATTTCTTGGATGAGCCGCTTTTCGGTGGTTCGAGCCCCAGTTTTGATGACTCTACCGAAATCAGTGATAATGGACAGCTTTTCGGTGGTTTGAGTCCTAGTTTTGATGACTCTACCGAAATCAGTGATAATGGACAGCTTTTCGATGGTTTTAATGAAGATTACATTGATATTGATGATGTGTATTTATCAGAATAATAAATGTTTTTAAAAAACTGATTTTCTTACTTTGGAATCTTATTTATCTAGAAAACTTGTAATAGTTTTCATTTTTATTATGAAATTAGATATAATTTTTTATAATTTTAATTTTTATAATTACATTTTTATTTTTTCATGCAAAAACCGCAGCGTGACGAAACGCGAAATATTACTTTATAGAGGTTTTAAATGTGATAACACTATGTATTTATTTTTATAATTAATTCTTTGTTTTTTATGAAGTTGTTTTTGTAAAGTTGTTTTTGTTTTTATATAGTTGTTTAATATATTATTATTATTATTATTATAAATTAATATTATTAATATATAATTTTATAAGTAATAAGTATTAAATATTAATTTTTATAAGTAATAATAATAATAAATAATACTATTATATTAATAATTTTATAAGTAATAAGTATTTTAATAATAATTTTTATAAGTAATAAGTATTTTAATAATAATTTTTATAAGTAATAAGTATATTAATAATAATAATAATAGTAATAATAATATTATTAATATTAATAATAATAAAAATAAATAATTTACAAATATATACTACTTATTTGTATAAGTAGTATATTTAAATTTAAAAATGTTTAAAAATTCAATGACCTTGACCTTGAATGACCTTGAAAAATAATAATAATAATAATAAAATAATTTACAAATATATACTACTTATTTTTATAATTAGTAAATTTAAATTTAAAAATGTTTAAAAATTCCATGACCTTGACCTTGAATGACCTTGAAAAATAATAATATTAATAATAATAATAATAATAATAATAATACTAATATTAATAATAATATTAATAATAATAATTTACAAATATATACTACTTATTTTTATAAGTAGTAAATTTAAATTTAAAAATGATTAAAAATAATATGACCTTGACCTTGAATGACCTTGACCGTGAATGACCTTGACCTTGAAAGACCTTGAAAATAAATGTACTTTTAAACATAGAAAAATTTTTTGAAAAAACGATGAGTCATCCAATGACCTTGAATGACCTTGAATGACCTTGAAAATAAATGTACTTTTAAACATAGAAAATTTTTTGAAAAAACGATGAGTCATCCAATGACCTTGAATGACCTTGAAAATAAATGTACTTTTAAACATAGAAAAATTTTTGAAAAAACGATGAGTCATCCAATAACCTTGAAAATAAATGTACTTTTAAACATAGAAATATTTTTGAAAAAACGATGAGTCATCCAATGACCTTGAATTACCTTGAAAATAAATGTACTTTTAAACATAGAAAAATTTTTGAAAAATTATGATGAGTCATCCAATGACCTTGAATGATCTTGAAAATAGATGTACTTTTAAACATAGAAAATTTTTGAAAAAATGATGAGTCATCCAATGACCTTGACCTTGAAAATAAATGTACTTTTAAACATAGAAAAAATTTTGAAAAAATGATGAGTCATCCAATGACCTTGACCTTGAATGACCTTGAAAATAGATGTACTTTTAAACATAGAAAAATTTTTGAAAAAATGATGAGTCATCCAATGACCTTGACCTTGAATTACCTTGAAAATAAATGTACTTTTAAACATAGAAAAATTTTTGAAAAAACGATGAGTCATCCAATGACCTTGAATGACCTTGACCTACTTTTCCATGACCTTGAATGACCTTGAATGAGTCATGGTCTTTGTTTTAAAGTTTTGATGAGTCATCCAATGACCTTGAATGAGTCATGGTCTTTGTTTTAAAGTTTTGATGAGTCATCCAATGACCTTGAATGAGTCATGGTCTTTGTTCTAAAAAAAATTTGTACTTTTAAACTTAGCGCAAAAAAAATTTGGGGGGGGTATGTGAGCTAGAGGGCCTGTGAGCTAGAGGGCCTGTATCCCACTACTTTCAACATAGTACCAAATTTTAAAGAGAATAGTACTTATCAATTAAAAAATTAACTGAGTTGTAAAATAATTGAAAAATTTCTTAGATCATTTTTTAAAATTTTATAAGGTTGTTAGGTAATTGTTCTAGGTACTTGTTGAATGAAAATTAGTGTATGTTATCGACTGCTCACAGTATTTAATTCTACAATTTCCGGATAAATAATTATTAAATTCTTGATTACTGGAAATAATCGTAAATATTTAAATTATCCAGAAAACTGTCAAAAAAAACCTAAATAATGGGTAACAAAAAAGTTTTAAATACTAGTCAATTTTAGTTTTTAATTTAATTGAGTTACAAATATTTTAATAAAATCAAATAAATAGTTACATGAATCAATCAATTTCATAGAACTGAAATCTTATCGATATATCCAGATTAACCTTAAATCAATGGAAAAAGTAAAAATTTTCCTAAGTATCTTATAAATTCAACCAACTCAATCCCCTTAAAAATACTATAAATTCACCTCTCAACCAATCATTTCTCTTCAAATATCATTTTTCACTCCATTATATCAACTATATTCATACTTTTCATAAAACCTTTCAAGTAGATAATATTTACCCTTTGAACACTAATATTCATTCCAGTAAATTCCTTTAAAAATATTATAAATTCATCTCTTGACCAATCATTTTCCAACGAATAACAATATTTCAAGCCATATTCAATATTTTTCATAAAAATCATAACAATACCCATTTCTATAATATTTACCCTTTAAATAACAATATTTAACTAACTCAAGCCCCTTAAAAATGACAACAAACTTGTTCTTAATCGACTATTTTTCACTAAAATAAATTCCACTCTTGACTAATCTTTTCCCATCAAATAACACTTTCCCCTACTCTACTAACTATATTCATTATTTTATAAAAATCACCTATTAAATAACGATACTTAACCGACTCAACACCTTAAAAATATCAACAAATTTGCTGTTAATCGATTATTTCCCTTTAAAAGATCATAAATTCTCTTCTTAGCCAATTTTTTCCCCTAAAATAAAATTTACTCTCAACCAATCATTTCTCTTTAAATGACATTAATCCCAGTTATATTCATTATTTTCATCAAAAATCACCGACATCGATATTCAACCGAATAAAATTCTTGAAATCACCTTAAAATAAAATTCCTCTCTTGACCAATCAAATTACCTTAAAATTATCATAAATTCTCGCTTAAGCAATCATTTCTCTTTAAATTACAATAATCCCGGCTAAATGCATTATTTTCATAAAAATCACTAACATATCGATATTCAACAGAATAAATTTCTTGAAATCCATCTCGTGACCAATTATTTCCCCTTAAAAGATCATAAATTCTCTTCTTAAACAATAATTTCTCTTTAAATGACAATATTTCCACTCTCAAAAGATTTACACACATATTGATATCTATCTGAACAAAGCCCCCTAAAAATATTATAAATTACTCGTCTATATTCTCCATTTAGAAAATATTTATTCTTTGAATACAGATATTCATCCAACTCAACCCCCTTAAAAATGACAACAAACTTGTTCTTAATAGATTATTTCCCCTTAAAATATCACAAAATTTCCTCTTAACCAATCATTTTCCTTGAAATCACATTTTCCCCCACTGCACATACAATACACATATTTTTGGTAAAAACCTACAAGGTAAAATCTCTTTAGAAATCTATATTTAACCGAATAAGATCCTTAAAAATTCATCATTTGGATCATATTTACTATATGTATTCAACCAATCAAATTCCCTTAAAATAAAAATCTGAATTTTACCAATAAAAATAATTTTTCTTTAAAGTATTACATAATTGTTATTGATACCCAACATTTTCTGTCGAAAATCACCACAATTTGATTCTGACAAAAAATTCTATCAAATAAAAAATTCATCAAAAATAACTAAAATTGAATAAAGTTTATGTTTCCCACATAAATTAAATTTCACTAAATTATTGTAAAATCATAAAATATATATCATGTTGCTCAAATAATTAAAAATTAATCAGTAAGTCAAGTATAAATTCAATAAAAATTACCAGTCAACCCATAGATATAATTCATCGATTTTCATATGTATACTGATAACCATACTGAGTATCCTCTTAAAAATCTCTAAATTTTACTACTTTTGTGATTGATATCAACGAAATCAATAAAATGCAAAATGCAAATAATTAATTGACCATCCTTTTTTTTACTGTAAAATCAATAAAAATTTTAGGTTTCATTAAAATATTTTTAAAAATCAACTGATTTAATCAACTTTTTAAATAGAACATAAATTTATAATTAAAATATCATTTACTATTCAAAATTTATCAGTCAAATTGGATTCTAATTGGTAAATAATTATCTAAAATATATGTTTCATAAACATTTTTTTTTTAAAATAAACTTTTATTTAAAATAATTCTAAAATCAAGTAAAGTTTATTAAATTATCAAGAAATTAAGTGCTTCTAAAATTATAGATTTACCCTCATTTCTTCAATATTTTCTACAAAAACATAATAGTCCCCAAATAAATTTAAATTCAACAGAAAACCATAAAGTTCACAAAGATGATTAAAATTTACTAAAATAAATTAGATATTATTAAATATCATAAAATTTCTCTAAAATCTCTAATTGATTTACATAGCCTATGTGACATATAAATTTAAAGACGAGAGTAAAGGTCTCTGGTATAAGGAATGGGTTTTCTTAAGACCCAAGTGCTATAGTTTATAAGGTAAATCAGATACAATGAGGTTGAAGTTTTTTGCGGAATGACATCAAACATGGAATTTATTTTAGTGAAAAATAATCGATTAAGAACAAGTTTGTTGTCATTTTTAAGGGGCTTGAGTTAGTTAAATATTGTTATTTAAAGGGTAAATATTATAGAAATGGGTATTGTTATGATTTTTATGAAAAATATTGAATATGGCTTGAAATATTGTTATTCGTTGGAAAATGATTGGTCAAGAGATGAATTTATAATATTTTTAAAGGAATTTACTGGAATGAATATTAGTGTTCAAAGGGTAAATATTATCTACTTGAAAGGTTTTATGAAAAGTATGAATATAGTTGATATAATGGAGTGAAAAATGATATTTGAAGAGAAATGATTGGTTGAGAGGTGAATTTATAGTATTTTTAAGGGGATTGAGTTGGTTGAATTTATAAGATACTTAGGAAAATTTTTACTTTTTCCATTGATTTAAGGTTAATCTGGATATATCGATAAGATTTCAGTTCTATGAAATTGATTGATTCATGTGACTATTTATTTGATTTTATTAAAATATTTGTAACTCAATTAAATTAAAAACTAAAATTGACTAGTATTTAAAACTTTTTTGTTACCCATTATTTAGGTTTTTTTTGACAGTTTTCTGGATAATTTAAATATTTACGATTATTTCCAGTAATCAAGAATTTAATAATTATTTATCCGGAAATTGTAGAATTAAATACTGTGAGCAGTCGATAACATACACTAATTTTCATTCAACAAGTACCTAGAACAATTACCTAACAACCTTATAAAATTTTAAAAAATGATCTAAGAAATTTTTCAATTATTTTACAACTCAGTTAATTTTTTAATTGATAAGTACTATTCTCTTTAAAATTTGGTACTATGTTGAAGCTTTCTTTAAAAATTTTTATTTAAAGAATTAACAAATTTAATCAAATTTATTTAAAATTTACATCTTTCCCACTACTTTAATCAAATTCTATTCACCAGCTAACCACAATTTAATAAAAATAATTTCTACAAAGACTAATAGACAATCACATACATTTTTCCTATAAGTTTGGGTTTTCAGTAAGTGATATCAGTACACAAGCACCTATGTATGTATTGAAGCATGGTATCAGAAATTATAGTTATTTGATTTTAGTAATGTGGTAGATATTATTGTTTTTTCTATCAGTTTTATTCAAACCTTTAGCATCTTTGAGTTAATAATTTAAAGAGTCGAATCATTTTCAATAAATATATGAAAATTTATTCCAAGTACAATGAAAGTAATATATGTTTTGAGAAATTAATTTAAGTATCTTTTTCTAATCAAGTTTCTTTTCACTAGCAATTAGATTAACCACTACTTGTACTTACTAATTAATTTATCATTCAGTAAACAATAAGAGTTGGGGGTGAAAAGATTAGAAAATCTATAAAAATAAATTTAAGTAATTTTTTTTTGATGTGTTAGCAATTAATTTATTTAGGGCATGTGAAAAATAAATGAAAAGGTTGGCATTCATCTTTGAAAATAACGTTTAGTAATTGTTCATTGTTGGACGCAATTAAAAATATTACAAAAATGGTAGAAAAATTTCAAAGTTTTTTAACTAAGTTTTACAAAATAATTTCAATAAATCACATACAAGACTGTAAAGAAATAAATTTTTATTCAGAGAAAATACAACAATTGATTGAGCTTCAATGATTAATAGTTTCTTGATAGCAATCAGGTAACTAAACAACAAAACAATTTGGAGACATCAATGATCGATAAAAAAGTCGAGAAGTTAATAAAATTGTATTTCTTTTGATTGTTCAAATTTATATGTGCTTTTATTTAAAGATTTCTTGGTCAGTAAAAATTTTTTGATATTGTTGGGCCAGAACGTAAACGGCCTTGAAAAATGTTTAAATGGATCAGAAACACACACGCAAATACAACATGCAATTTAAATAAACCTACTGAAACACCAATTAAACCATATAAAATCTGAGAAATAAAAGAATTAAATATAAAATAATAAACATAAAAATAAATTAAAATATTAACAAAATGCACCAAGATTCGCACGATACCTATACAAATATAACAAGAAAACACAACAAATTCGACGAAATTGAAAAAATCAATTAAAGTTCATTAAAATGAAATTTAAATCGAAAAGTTTGAATTAGTAATAATTCAATAAAAATTCGAAATAAAAAATTATAAAAATAAATCGAAAAATAATAAAAATAAATAATAGAATTTGCTAGAAAATAACAAGGTCGAATTTTGTTTTACTGCATCAAATTTCACACGTCATAAAATTAGGTATAAATACTGATCCATTTTCACATTTAACTTAACCATAAAACCATTTTTGAAAATCGTTAAAACCGTTTCGAAGTTTAACTATTTTTAGCACTATTTTGAAAATTGTTTTGAAAATCTAAACTGTTTGAAATTATTGCGAAAATCCGAATTTTTAGGTGAGAAATATTTTGGTTGGAGCCCTCTTTCCACGTCACGTTCATAGCATCTCTGTAGAGCTCTGCTTGACGGCGACGTGGGGAGAGAGGCATTTATGCTTTCTGTTATGATATTTTATGCTATTATTTGAAAATATTTGGAATGGTTATGAAGGGTAATTCTGTTATTTTGTCCTAATTAATAAATATTATTAGTATACATAAATTGTTTGATATATATTTTTCATAAACTAAATTGAAATGTCGAAATTTTTCCGGCCCACAGCCGACACATCACGCAAGTTAGTAAAATCAACATAGTGCAGATGCATGTAAGTGCGTGGAAAATCGCCAATGATATGTACCCGTGAGGACTCGGCGTTGAGAAACGCAGGGGTCGTAACGTCAATATTATCCCTATAGCTGAAGCGAGAAATAAGGGAGAAGTCTCCGACTCCTTCCTCGTTTCTCACTTCTGTAAAATCGACCTAAAATTATATTACACACGGCTCAAAATCATCACATCGAGTAGTCCAGTGGGCACTCAGTAAATATAAAATAAACACAAAATGCGCCTAAGGTCTATTAAAGGGAAAGGGTACGGGGATAGATTAAATTGAAATTCGTTGATATAACTGATTCCGTGTTAATGTTTTGAAATCATTAAACTTATTACTAAAAGAAAATTAAATTCTTATAAATTAGACAAACCTATTACTAACGTAAATTAATTTCATAATTTGAATTAAATGAAGTAAAACTTATTACCCGAAGTAAATTAACTAATATTTTGGAATAAATTAGCTAAAATTTGTTGTTAAAGGTAAATTAAATGGTGTAATTATAAACGTATAAATTGTTTAAATTATTAAATCATATTTCTAAAGGTAAATTAAACAATCTCATTTCTAAAAGTGAATTAAAGTAGTTCTCTAAAAGTAAATTAATAAAACTTATTTCTAAAGGTAAATTAGATCAATCAAACGTTTCATTTAATAGTAAATTGAATGAATAAATCTTGTATCTACAAGTAAATTAAACTGATAAATCTTATTCCCAAATGTAAATTGAATTGATAAATTATATTACTAGAAGTAACTTAACCTTATGTTTGAGATAGATTAGGTGAAACGCATTACTAAAGTAAATCAATGCATATTGTGAAACGAGTTAAGTAAAACTCATCACTAAAAGTAAATTAAACACGTAGCTGAATTAAATTAGTCGAAATTACCGGTGAATTGATCGAAAATCATTAAGTAAAGTAGTCATGGGTTAAAATAAACTAATCCTCTGAATTAGCATAAGGTAATTCAATTCCTAAAGGTAAGGTAACTATAGATAAAACTAAGCAAGCCACTGATTCAATTAATGTAACAGCAGAATAAATTATGGAATGAGAATCTATTAATTTGAAATAAAACTCAACCCACGGATAAGTTATTGAGTGAAGCTGAACTAATGAAAAGTATAAGGATAGAATGACATAAATTATAAATCGACCCATCATTCAAAGGTAAACCAACTAAATAAATTGCTGAGAAGGGATTAATGTAGCTAAACCAATCGACACGAAATTCATAAGAGTCGTTGACGTAAGAGAAAGCTAGCAGTATAATTTATTAAGAACCTGATCATGATAGTGTCTCACACCCGTAAAGTTCACAAAACCTGCATCACTCAAATACTTATGTAAATTCCAAACACAATTCACATTAAATTCGTAGGCGAAAAATGACGTAACAATATAATAAAAGCCCAATGCGAATTCGAAGCGAAACGTTAATAGGCGTAAGATGAGAATCCCACAG
Source organism: Schmidtea mediterranea (assembly GCA_022537955.1). NCBI lineage: Eukaryota > Metazoa > Platyhelminthes > Tricladida > Dugesiidae > Schmidtea > Schmidtea mediterranea. The sequence continues at coordinate 123,887,808 of CM039679.1, forward strand.
ATAAGTCCTCTTCGAAACGATCAAATAATTCCAGAATACCATAAGGAAATCAAAGACACTGGTTTTGTCTAAAATTAAACAATAAAATATTTAAATATGAATAACAGATGTATCTGACATATTCCAAATTTGCCTCATCGCCACGCACGACCATAGTAGATGCCACGACGTAATATCAGACAGTAGTTAATTAAGAACCAAAGTTATCCGAATTAGTAAACAAGTCGACCGGAAATCGTAAGTCCAAATCTTAGTAAGTTAATGCCATCCGAGATTTAGAAACTTCCGTCGACAATAAGCGTACCGGATAAACAGAGCGAAGGTCATTCACTAACGCATTCGCATTAGATAACGGATGTAGACGCCCACGCTAGTGAGATAACTGGTGGGCGAAGGCCAGTTAAGTATTGTAGTACGATTCGAAACACAACGGAGGTAGAAACGGAAACCCAAGCTAAGGTAAATCTTACCAAAGGTCGTGATGTCGATGTCATTCGACTAGTAAATACAAATCGATAAACATCCCAACGGAAATAGACCCGTTAAAGTCAAAGTAACACTTATCCATATCGTGAATTATCGCGTGCAACGTCAACTCGGAGAACGTAAACAATTTAAACTGATATTATGTACCAAATGAGCATTACTTCTATTAAAATTTAGAATCAATTGGTGATAAATATTATTCAACATTAGTTATTCCGTGATTTCTAAATGAAATTTAAATAACTAGTACCACCATACGCGCGGCAAACTCTGGTTTGACGAACATTAATACCAGTAGATTTGTAGGTACAGACTCCCTCATTAATATAGTAGTAGAATTTCCTGACGCCTCGCAATTAGGGCAACCGCTAAAATAGAAGTGCCGTGATGAAGACGTGGTAGATTACATAGCTTCGGAGACGCACCACCCATTAAATCCACGAAAGATGGTACGGATAGCTAGTATTCGATAAGTTTAACTGGTGATAGACCCAAAGATAATAACAACCTGGTCGATAGTGAGTTTAGTATACAATCTAAGTGAAATGTTCAAATGAATTGTTTTGCATTCCCATATGCCAATAACTGATTTTGGTGTGTTTTCAGAATATGCCGCTCGAATGGACCAACACCCGAATGCCCGACGAACAATGCCGGAAGGACTCACACCCCACCCCAGAAGTGTTCAATAAGATTCGACAGCGGTGGCCGTACCCCACTATCTGGAGGGTACTGGGCCTAAACAGCGACCCATGCGGACTCGCCGGTCAACAATACCCGGCCGCAGAGACGTACATGAATGCGCGAGAACTCCTCACCCAATGGAAACGGGTGCAGGAACAAGTGGACCTATAGGTGGTCAAGGCGAGGATGTATCTCGCCAACGTAGAAGATGACATCCTCGCCGGGCGAATCGCAGAAGCATACCCACCTCGCCCAGTCCGAGATACCCGACGCCCATACCCGGTGGTTCCTCCGAGAAAGAGCCGAAGGAAGTCATTTCCGAAGAAATTAGAAACTCCAGAGACCCTAACAATTAATATGAACTAGTTTGATGTTTGTTATTAGTGAAATAGAAATGTTCTTTACCCTGCCTTTGAGTTTGATCATGTGTTTAAGAATTATTCGTTTCAATCGATATGTTTGCGATAATGATAAAAATAACTTGTATAAATTATTTACGTTAAATTTAACGAACTTATCCATTATAGTTATGGCCACTAACCAAATATTACAAGCGGAACTAGATCGCGCGCGGAGTACAAATGCGGATCTCCTCCATCAAATACTCCAACTGACAAGAGAGGTCCAACAGATCAAAGCGACTTGGTCGGACCCGAAAAGAGTCAAAATGTTGTACCACCGAATATCTGCAGCACAGAAAGGTTGGGCCGAAGAGCGACAGCTCAATCAGAGCCTGCGCACCCAGATACGAGGATTAGAAGTGGCCCTAGCTGTTTGCCGGGAGGGGGAAGCGGTCACCTACCCGCTCATATTCGCCCCGACCCAGAGGGTGCAGAAGGACCCCCAACCAGTAGAGCAGGCCTCAACTCAACCAATAAATCGTCGGCCGGGACGCAAAGAACGTGCTCGACGCCGAGCTGCTCAGCAATCAAAGCCGTCCCATTAACTTTGATAATTCACATTTCTGTCTATTTAAATAAAATAGTTGTGCTTACGGTTACAGTACTTCTTAAAAGGTGCTTACACGTAGATATTATTATGAGTACCCGCGTCGCAACTTTAAGTCATCTCTCCACATTCGCTCGTGAATTCACTTCCACAGGGACAGAGCTAAGCGAGCACAGGTCTTCTATCGACAGCTCGTGAACCCGAGGGTTGTCCGAGCAACTATAGTACTAGCACATGGTACTCAATTTTTGCGGGCAATCCACCACTTGAACACATTACCAACGTTGCCTAGCAACGGGTGCCAAGTGGCGATCAGTATCATTTTGTATGGCGTTACCAGGGTCCCCATGAGGATAAGCAAGATTTGAAACCCTGTAACCCACCAATATTGATTTGTTTAGTAACTAGTTATTGATAACATATTGTGAGTGTGTGAATAACCAAGTATTTTAAGAGGAAATGATTGAGAGAAAATTCTATTTTTAAGTGGGTTAAGTTGGTTGAATATCGGTGTTCAAAGAGTAAATATTATTTAAATATGTCATTTTAATGAATAAGTAAATTATTCAATGCCTAGTATGTATATAGAGAGTTGTACAGTACTCGGTTATTTGTATACAGTACCTAGTGATTGTTGTTCAGTTATTAATGAATTATTCACTGTGTATGGGTTATCAGTATTCAGAAGTTGATACCAAGTAAATATAACAATGGATTTGGTTTCAATGAATTTGATTAATTATCGCTTGATAACAACAAGGTAACTAAGCAACCAAAAAATTTCGAGACATCAATGATGTGAAAGAGAGTGAAGAAGTTAATACAATTTCAACTTGTATTTCTTTTGTTCAACATTTTATGTGTTTTATTTCAAAACTTGTTGGTCAGTAACCGATCATTAATATTTATTGGTTAAATAACTAGTTATTGATATTGATTTGTTCAGTAACTAGTTATTGAGTGTGTGAATAACCATGTATTTTAAAGGGAAATGATTGAGAGAAAATTCTATTTTTAAGTGGGTTAAGTTGGTTGAATATCGGTGTTCAAAGAGTACATATTATTTAAATATGTCATTTTAATGAATAAGTAAATTATTCAATGCCTAGAATGTATATAGAGAGTTGTACAGTACTCGGTTATTTGTATACAGTACCTAGTGATTGTTGTTCAGTTATTAATGAATTATTCACTGTGTATGGGTTATCAGTGTTCAGAATTTGATACCAAATAAGTTAACTTTTTATGTTTTCTGAAAGTATTATTATTATTATTATTATTATTATTATTATTATTATTATTATTATTATTATTATTATTATTATAATTTTTTTATTATTTTTTTTTATTAAGGATGGGTTGCTGCAGAGTGGTGGAGATGTGTTGCTCTTGCGAATGACTACTACCTACCTTAGGCAATACTATGTAACACTGAAACTCAAAAATTTAATTTAATAAAATTCTTTGAAAAAAGTTTTTGAAAAATTTCTTTGAAAATTTGATCGTTATCAACATGTATAATAAAGTAATAGTAAATATTATACTAAAAATTTGATTGTAAGATTACATTAAAAATTTTTTCAATTAAAAACATGTATAAAAATTTCATTGTAAAATTATCCTAAAAATTTCATCTTTAAAAATTATATATAAAAAATTCATCGATAAAATTATACTAAAAATTCTATTTAAAAATCATGTATAAAAAATTTCATTGTAAAATTATCCTAAAAATTTCATCTTTAAAAATCATGTTTAAAAAATTCCATTGTAAAATTATGTTAAAAATTTTATCATTTAAAAATATGTATAAAAATTGATCGATTAAACTATACTAAAAATTTTATTTAATAAATTTTATCATGCAATATTGTCGACTCTTTAACTTTAAAAATTCTTACCTTATGTAATTTGAATACTATAACTGCTTTTAAAATTTTCAGCTTTAAAAATTACCCTTATGTAACTTAACTGTTGACTCTCTATTTAATTTAAAAAAATTCTTACCTAACTTACCATACTTTACTCTAGGCACCTTAGATTACTTAAAGAACCTTAATTTACTTAAATTTATTCTAACGTACTTTAAATTACTCTGATGTACCTTAATTTACTTTATGAACCATAATTTACTTAAATGTACCCCAATGTACTTAAATTGACTTTCGACCCTTTAATTTACTTTAATTTACCTTAATGTACTCTAATGTATCTTAATTTACTAGAGGAACCTTAATTTACTCTAATATACTTAAATGTATTTTAATGTACTTTAATTTACTGTAATTTATCTAAATTTACTTTAATATACTCTAATGTATCTTAATTTACTTTAGACCCTTTAATTTACCTTAATTTACTTTAATATACTCTAATGTATTCTAATGTACTTTAATTTATCTTAATTTACTTTAGGTATTTTAAATTATTTTTATCTAGAGCCTAAATTTGCCTATGAAAATTGTTTTTTTTTAACAAGCCTATAAAATACCCCTGTCAATTTTTTTTATCAGTAGGCGTTTCAAGCCATTTTTATTTTATGCCTATATTTACCTATAGAAAGTATTGAGACCAAATATTGCATTACTTTTTATTACTAATTAAAAATATCCCTGACTATATCACATCTTAGGCGATTTGAGCCAATTTTAATTTTATGCTTTTTTTATCGTTAGGCGATTCAAGCCAATTTATTTTAGTCTTTTTCAAAAATACCCCCTGACTATAGTGTGATTAAAAAAAAATTTGTGAATGAAAATACCCTCTCTGACCATCTTAGGCGATTTGAGCCAATTTTAATTTTATGCTTTTTTTATCGTTAGGCGATTCAAGCCAATTTATTTTAGTCTTTTTCAAAAATACCCCTTGACTATAGTGTGATTAAAAAAAATTTGTGAATGAAAATACCCTCTCTGACCATCTTAGGCGATTTGAGCCAATTTTAATTTTATGCTTTTTTTATCGTTAGGCAATTCAAGCCAATTTATTTTAGTCTTTTTCAAAAATACCCCTTGACTATAGTGTGATTAAAAAAAAATTTATTCAAAAAAAATATTTCAATTTTATTTCAAAAATTCGTTAAAAATTTGAATTTAAAAAAATGTTCCAAAATTTGAATAAAAAAAAAATCGCGCCAAAAACTCGAAAAAAAAATACACACAAAAATTTCGAAAAAAAAAATTAATACACACAAAATTAATTAAGTTGATTACATCATTATGTAATCAAGATAATCCGAAATTAATCTGTAAATAACCCCTCCCCCTCCCCCTTTTTTTTTTGTATTGCAGTGTGCTCATAACTACCTACTAGTTCATCGCATGTAGAACCTGCTATCTTTGTAAAAAATTTATTAGAAATAAGGTTAAGTACAATGATAATTTTACAGGTCAGTATCTTGGTGCTGCCTGTCGTAACTGTAATATAAATAGGAAAATAAGCAAACAGTTACCTATCGTCTTTCATAATTTGAGAGGATATGACCTTCATCATATTTTAAAGTATGGATTGAATGAATTTCCGTCTTGGAAATTAAATATCATTCCTACAACAACTGAGAAATTCATATCTTTGATTGTAAATATTAAGAAATTAGCTGTTAGATTTATAGATAGTATGCAATTTGTAAATTGCTCTTTAGCTAAGGCTGTGAAAACTCTAACTGATCTACCTCTAACTTGTTCTGCTTTTGATGATCTTATTGTTAACGCAAAAGGTATCTTTCTTTATGATTTTGCAATATCACTAGAGGTCCTTGAATTGACTTACGAACTATCACCAAAATGGGATTCTGTATCTGATGATGAATACGCTAATGATGAATAACTAATTTGTAGACTATATGTTAACTTACCTAAGGTTAGACGTATTCCTCCTTGCAGACTATTTTCAGCAATTTTGGGCAAAGGCTATTGCTTACAATGGTTTAGAACCTCTGAATTTTGATTGAATTCCTGGTATGTCATGGGCGTCCGCTCTGATGACATTAAAGAAACCCATAGAACTTCCTCATGACATGGAAATGTTTAATTTCTATGAGGATGGAATACGGGGTGCGTTAACATTTGTTAACAAACATTATGTTGCAAGTTCTGAATATACAGAACTCTTGTATATTGATATTAATAATTTATATGGTTGGGCACTTAGCCAAAACCTTCCGTATGGTGATTTTGTTTGGGTGCATGAGAATCTGAATGAAGTGCTGAGTGAATGTGTAAATGCGAATATTGACTTCTTTCCGTATGGTTATACAATGGAAGTTGACATTAATATCCCTGAGCATGTGCATCAGTATTGAATGACTTTCCGCTTGATCCGGAAAATATGTGTCCACCCAATTCAAGAGTTGAGAAGTTAATGCTCACGCATTACAGTAAGAAGAACCATTAGTTTAGACAGACCTAACTAGATCGGCCAATCAATAGTAGACCTATCTAAGCTGCGGATGTAACAATTACAATATAATGAATTGGCAAAATATAGGTCCGAATTTTACTGTGATATTAATATGGTTGTCGGCAACACGGATTCGTTTTTCCTTGAAGTTAAGCATTATAAGCTTGACATTCTTTTGCCGACAATGATAAGAGACAACCTTTTAGATACCTGAAATTGCAACCCGGAACATCCCTTATACTCGAGGAAACTAGATTCTGTGACATGTAAATTTAAAGACGAGAATAAAGGTCTCTGGTATAAGGAATGGGTTTTCTTAAGACCCAAGTGCTATAGTTTATAAGGTAAATCCGATACAATGAGGTTGAAGTTTTTTGCGGAATGACATCAAACATCAGTCGTATTTGGATTGCTACAATAAGAACGTAGTATTCACAGTTCTTCAAAGTAGGATAGGGACGCAGAACCACCAGCTGTATACTTTTAGAAATAGTAAAATCGCTTTGAGTAATAACGATGATAAGCAATTATCGGTTGGGGAAAATACCAGTATCGCGTTTAGGCATTATTTTGGTGTTGCTGCCATAGATAGTGTCCAAGTAATAGATGATAGACCAGATTTATTAGATGAGCAGCTTTTCGGTAGTTTGAGCCCCAGTTTTGACGATACAACAGAATACAGTGTTACTGAAGATGAAGTTGGGCAGCTTTTCGGTGGTTTAAGTCCCAGTTTTGAGAACAGTGATGAGAACATTGATATTGACGACGTGTTGTTGTCTGATTGATTTAAATAAATACTTTTAAAAATCAGTATTTTGTTAAATTGTTTAATTTATTCCGTATATTTGGAAAACTTGTAATAGTTTTCATTTTTTTATTTTGAAAACTTGTTATAGTTTTCATTTTTATAATATTATTTTTTATAGTTTTATTTTAAAACTTATTTTAATTTGTTATCTAGAAATGTAATAACTTTTATTATATTTTCATGACGAGTTCCCAGCGTGAAGAAACGCGAACAATAACTTGTGTAAATCGACATGAATTGTTTTTATGAAAAAAAAATTTTTTTACCGGAGGAAGGGGTATATTTCTTTTTTCCAGCGGGCCGGTGGAGTAGTGGTCCTGTATCAGACTTCTACTAAAAATATTTTCTATTTAAATATACCGACAAACACCAACATATTTGGTGAGCCCAACGTGATCTAAGTCAGTGAAAATGTAATGAATAAAACTTTTGTATAAACGTGATGTAAAAGGAGAAATTTCAAATTATTTGTGATATTTTGAAAAACTTTGTTGAAAATATTTGAAATGAAATTTAATGAATATTGTTTGAATTTAGATTTGAAAAGGTAAATATTTTTTGTTTTAACAATTTAAAATTTAGGTTTATGTGAAAAGAAAATAATCAATTATCTAAAATGAATCAAAACAAACTTTTTGTGAATAAAAAGAAAATACCAGAATCAGTTAGTAGAGAGAATATCGATTTTTCCAGTTTTCAGAAATTACCATTGGAGCCTTATGAAGGCGACTCAATTGCTTTTACTGATTTTATGAATGATTACTTTATTTATGCTTCAGCAAATGGATGGTCTGAAACCATAATGATACAAATATTTCCATTATATATTAAAGGATCAGCGCGTGATGCATGAAAGCAGATTAATAAAAAGTAAAATTGAAAACGATTGGTCAAAATTAAATGATGCTATGAAAAATAAAGTAGAAGATATTTTGAACAAGTCTTTCATGAAAGAAAACAAAATCCAGAAGAACCTGTTCTTGAATTTGGATATGGATTAATTTCATTAGCTAGAAAAGTATTTTCAGTCAATTCAGTCGGTCATATTAATATTCAAAATCTTATTGTTGATCAATTTTTAAGTGGACTTAGCAATAATTTGAAAATGGTATCTTCTCTCGTAGAATATGATGACATATTTGATTTAATTCGAAAGATTTCATACGTTGAATTAAAGATGGCTGATTGTAATAAAGTTGTAAAGTTAAATAACTTATGCTCCAAACAAAATATTAGAAAGTGTATTTTTCAAGATAAATTTAAAGGTGAAGATCTTGAGATCAATGAAAGTAATAAAAATATTTGTAACACTTTAAGATCTTTTAAATCTTTGAACTTTGAAAATAAACTATTATTAAATGATGATTATGATGTGTTGTTTTGAAAAAGATGAAGTTGTTTGTTCATTTAATTAATATTGTGTTTCCAACCAACTAGTTTTATTGAAAGAAATGAAAATTGTATTTGATAATCATAGTAAATTTATTTCAATGTTATCGAATTTTACGACGTTTAATGTTCATTTATCTTTTGATCAAAGCAAATTCATACGGTATGAATCTATAGTCATTACAGAAAATATTATTAATTTGAATTTACTGTTATCTAAATGTGATATTTCACTAATTGCAAAACCATAATTGATTCTAAATCTTTATCTGAAGCTATAATGATCCAAAATAAATGTAAAGTACTCAAAACGTAATCTATAAAGAATAATATTACAAGTAAAACATTTAATATTATATATATCATTATCAAACTAATCTAAACTCATTTAAAATTTGATGAAAATAAATATACCGAAGAGATTATTAGATATCATTTTGAGTACATCAACTCGCGTATGAAAGATCGTATTTGCCTTCTTATGATTTTTTATATCAATGTTATATGTTTGAAATGTGGAAATCGTATTGGATCTGATGGAGAATTAAATATTATTGATATCACTTGTAAATTGACTAATGATCGAGTTTTCATAAAAAAATATCAAATATTTCTTCGGACGAATCTTCTTCTTCAAGCGAAAATATTTTAATTCATCAAGGAAATAAATGTGATGAATGTAATAAAGTATTTAAAAATGTTCAGGGTCTCAAATCTCATGATAAAAGTCGGTTGCATTTAATAAAGTTTAATGGGTTAAATAATGTAAATTCAAAAGAATGTAAAAAATGTTGTAGTAGATTTTTAAATTCTGGTTACAAAGCTCATTATGGATCATGTAAAGGTTTGGGTAGAAAATAACGAGAAAGATTTTTAATTAATAATAAAGAATTTGAAGATTTGGAAAAGAAACATCAAGAATTATTTGAGTAAGAAATTAAAGAACATGAAATTTCTGGTGTTCATTCAACTGTAAAAATTGGAACACCTCGAGATTCAGAAGGCGGTGTTAAAGAATGCATTTTATTCAACAAGGATAAAATTCTTCAGGAAATAAATATTGCAATGAAAAAATTTAAACATGTAAAATTTCGTGTTGATTTATTCATCACATATAATAGACTTCAAATTCACGACAATCCTTTAACATTGCAGCAACATCACCCTTTTTCCATTTATTCAACAAACTTCGAGATGACACAATAAACAAAATTTACAAAAGTTTAGATAAAGAAGTTGTAACAAAGTCAAATTATATTTCTGGAAGTGACATGAATTTATTTTCATTTGATTTTATTGAAACTCATTTCTGGAAAACAATTCCATTTCAACCAAAAGTTTATATTCCACCTGAAATTCTCAAAAGTAAATACATTTTAAATGTTGAAAATAGTGACAATAAATGTTTTCAATTGGCAATTCTTTCAGCTTTACATCATAAAAAATTCATCCAGAACAAGTTTCAATATAAAGAAAATATGAAAATGATTACATTTGGGATGTTAGTCACAAACCAAATGAAGATCGTTTAGAAATTACAGATTATTTTCTAGATTTGCATGTTGACAAATTCGAAAAATTAAACAATTTAAGAATAAATATTTACCATCAACCAAATCCAGATTCCAGAAATATTTTCCATTATACATTTCTGAACAAACCAATTCTGAAATTATTAGTCTATTAATAATCAAAGGTAAAAATTTAGAATAAGATATTTATCATTATGTCTGGATTAAAAATTTTCAAGGATTTATAAAAAATCAATTGACAAAATCTCATAATGCAAATCTTCATGTTTGTGATAGATGTTTCACCGTTACAACAACACAAAAAAATGAAAGATAAGCATGCAAGACTTTGTATTGAAAATAAACAAGCAAAGATTAAAATGCCAAAATTTAAAAATAGCAAACTATTCTTTTTTCAATGGTAAAAATTATTAAAGCCACTAGCTTTAATTTATGGAGATTTTGAATCTATAAATGACCCAATGAATGTTATGGACCAAATTGAGGAAATGTTAAAACAAGAAAATTATAAAAATTACAATTATGTTTTTAATGAATTCGAAAGTGAAATTGACAAGAAAAAAATTTCATGATAAATTTTTTACAAACAATAAATTTAACACATCATATTCCGTCAGCTTATAGACTTTATGTAAAAAGTAATTATCCTGAAATAATTGAATCTCGAGGTGAAAATGTTTTGATTGATTTTAGAAAAACAATTAATAATCTTGAACAGTATTTCCATCAAATTTTAAAAGATACCGATTTTGAGGCCTCCGGCCGATTTGAGTTTAAATTAGTCATGTCAGAAGAACAAGAATTAGAATTTCAACAAGCCGACAAGTGTTGGTTGTGCAATGAAGAATTTACGGAAAGTGAAACAAATTCGGAAAATTTAAATTCGGAATATTTAAATTTGGAAAAGGAAACAAATTCAACAAGTGATGATAATAATAAAATTCGAGACCATGATCATTTCATCAAACACAATAATTATCGTGGTACTGCCCATAAATTTTGCAATCTTAATTGTAAAAATCCAACAAAAATTCCAATTGTATTTCATAATCTTAGTGGTTACGACATTCACATGTTTAGGAAATCATTAGATGAAAAACCAAAAAATAAATTTGAAATAATTGGCAAGACAGATGAAAATTATATATGTTTAAATTATGGTTGTTTTAACTTTTTAGATACACTAAGATTTTTTGTTACAAGTTTAGATCAAGTTGGAAAATCTTTAGATGATGATACATTTAGTAGATTGTTTTTAAAAATGTCGAGAGATTTCCACTTTAGAACTTTCTAGTTTTGTTTCTCTTCCTTCAATGGCTTGGAGTATTTTATTACATCAAACCAAAGAAAAATTAGAATTATTAACAGACATTGACTGTGTTTCTGTTAATAAAGAAAAACATTCGAGGTGGTATTTCTTCAAACATGGGATATAGAAAAATAACAAGTAATAATATTCAACAATTTTTCAATCTTCACGATCCAGATTGTAAAAAACCATATATAAAACTTGAAGGTGATCAAGTTCAAGATGTACTTAAAAAATGAACAATCCAACTCAAGTAAAATATTTTGATGTAACTGCATTATATTCAGGAATAACGACTCAATATTTACCATTTGGAAATTTCAAATGGGAAACTCCAACCGATGAACTTTTGGAGAAAATATTATCAACTCCAAAGGATTCAAAGATTTGATATTTTATAGAATCAGATTTAAAATATCCAAAAGAAATTCATGACAAGACAAAACATTTTCCATTTGCACCACACAATAGAATAATAAAATATGAAGAATTATCACCATGACAAAAATCAATAAATCCACAACAAGATGATTCAAGTGAAAGATTAATATGTGATCAACATGATAAAAAATATTACATAGTTATTTATAGAATGTTACAATTTTATTTTCGACATGGAAGTAAAATAAAAAAAATTTACAATATTATTTCTTTCAGACAAAAACCTTGGATGGAACCATATATTAATGGAAATATTACAAACAGAAATATTGCAAAAAAGACAAACAAACTTTTCTAGATACAATTTATAATCTTTTAAACAATGCAGTTTTTGGTAAAACAATGGAAAACCAAGACAAGTATAGAAATATAAAATTATTCACAAAACTTGATGTTAATTCTTATATGAAAACCATTTCAAAACCAAAATTTAAAGGTGAAAGAATATTTTCAGAAAACCTTACAGCTGTTAAAATTGGAAATTATGAAAAAGTATGCAACAAACCAATATATTTGGATTTAAGTATTTTGGAATTATCCAAATTACAAATGTATGAAGCTTTTTAAATGTATTACAACCATATTTTATGGATAGAATTTCTTTAAATCAAATGGATACAGATTCATTTTTTTTAGGTTTCAATCTCATGATGTAGACCAAGAAATAAAAGATAATCCTATACTAAGTAAATTTTTTAATGATTCCGGACAATTATTTTCCTACAAAGATGAAAAACCAAATAATGTAATAAATGAAGTAATATTTATTAGAGCAAAACAATATTCTTTATACGCTGAAAACCCATGTGGTGATAATATAAAAAATCAAGGAATTCAAAAATGTATGACTAAATTAATGACACGAAATGTATAAAGATTGTGTTGAAAAAGACAAAGCGAGATTTGAAATATACACGCAATTAGAAATATTAAGCACGATGTATTTTTAGTTGAACAAAATAAAATATCCTTGAATAATTATGATGACAAGAGATATATTTTAAATGATGGAGAAACAACATTTCCATATGGAAATTATTTAATAGAAATAATATCTTGAATTGATGAAAAGAGTAAATAATATACAGATTTAGATTTAGAAAATTTAATAATTTAAATTTAGAAAATATAAAAATTCAATTTTAGAAAATATAAAAATCCAATGTGGAAAACGTCGGGAGTTTGTTTCATTTAGATATTTAAAATAACATACAATATGAAAAAAATAAATTTTAAAAAATTTATTTTTTTATCTTGTTATCTTGTATTATTAAAGAATAAGAAACCTGAAAGAATTAAAATAAAATGAAGATCAAGAATATCAAGATTACAAATTATTGAATTACAAATTCCAAAATTATAAATTCTTGATCTTTATTTTATATTCTTGTTTTAATTTTAATCATTCTTTTTTAATTTCACGTTCAACTTCTTTGGAATATTTTATCTTGTTAATATTTTCATTTATTTCTTCTATTATTTTATTACTTTCCTCTATTTCAGTAGTTGATAATATTCCATCTTCCAAATCTTAAACTTGATATAAATATAACTTATTTATTTCATCATTTAATTCTTCGCATACTTCTTGATAAATCGTTTTCTTTTTTGAAGTTAAACCGATTGAAATTCATTCGCCGAGAAAAAGTAACAAAGCATTTGATCCTACAAATATTGAAGACATTATAATTGAAACAAAAGGAGCTACACCGATTAAACTTATACCAGAAAATATGCTGTTGAAATTGTCAAGATTCCAGTTATTGAAAGACAAGAAATTTTAATTCTATACCCACGAGGAACATTCCAAATGGAAAACTATATATACAATTTTTTCTTCTTCCATTGTGATATGTTCCTTCAACCAAATCACATAATAAACTTATAGAGGTTATATTTGAAATATCTACAATCTTTTCACTAATAAATAATTCATCAGTTGTATTATTTTCATAGATTTGTTTTGTAAATCCTAAAAATTCATTATATTTTTTATCTAGAAATGAAATACTATATCCTTTTTAAATAAACATGTGTATTTTTGCTGTTGAAATATTTAATGAAAAAGCACCAATATTTTCTTCATCATATCTCTTTTTAATCAATTCAATTATTAATTTAAATAAAACATCTAATTCATATGCTCCAGGTCTAATTTTTATCAAACCATATCCATAATCAACACCCACAGTATTTTGTTTTCTAATACTAAATTCATTATTATCTTTTGTAATATTAAAAATTGTATTAAATGTTGTAAACCATGATAATCCAACTTCATAATTATAATCTTGATTTAATTCTAAAGAAATTGGAAAATTAGCATAAAATTCTGATTCTTTAGAATCAAAACTTAAATTTGTTTAATATTTTGTAGATAAAAGATTAATCATTTTTTCTAAACTTTTCTCAATTTTATAAGAAAAAATTTAGGTTAAAGAACCGAAGAAAAAAATTAATTTGGTGGAGTGCAAGCCACTACCGAAGGTGGAACAATTAGAAAACCTAAACCTTATTTTTCATCAACACTTGGAACGTTAGTGACTGCCTTCGGAGAGTTTTGAAAAGCTTTTTGATATAAATTTATTATTTCTTCATACTCAGGAGTTCCAGGAATCAAAAATATTGTTTATGGTTTTGATAATTCCAACAATTCTTCAGGAGTATATACTAAATCAGCATCATTTGATATCCCTTGAATTTTTTCGTTTGATACAGATTGGTTTTCATCCAGAAATGGCTGAGTAGAGATCTTCGAAGGTGGTCGGGCTTTGCCCTCCAGGAATTTAAAATTTGATTTCAATTTATCCATAACTATATTAAACAAGGTAATTTTTTTAATTTTATATTTATATTTATATTTATATTATATTTATCATCTTTCCACTACCTATTTCAATATTTAATTCTTTTTCAACCAAAACACGACAAAACAATTTAGTTTAAAACTATCATCTTTATCCATTTCTATTGTTACAGTTACTCCATTAATTGCTAGTTTATCATCTTGTTCACTAACATCAACACAAAATACAGAATATAAATTTGTAAAATCCGAAAACTTTAATTGTGGTTCAACTAAAAATTTATGACACATTAAAATATAACTTTTATATAGCATTGATTGATAATTTTTTGCCTTATCAAATGCTATTGGTTTTCCAAGATAATAGCTTGAATTCAATTGAATACTTAAAGATTTTAATTGTTTATCATTACCGCTTGATTGAATAAATTTTGAATTATTAGTTGTATAATTAATTGTTGAATCTTTAACTCCAATCAAAATAAATCTCGTTTGAGTATTTAACATTGTTGGTTTCCATGAAAATGTACTTCCTCCTAAATTATCTACACAACCTGGTATTCTTTGAAGAAAATTTACATTGATTGGTTTTGAAATCATGTTTAATCTTTCAAGAATTTGAGTTTCCAAATGTGGGTTACAAGTTATTGATGGAACCATCAGCATCATTCTTTCAAATTTTATTTTTGGTGCACCACCTTCTTTTAAAGCTTTTCCATAAAAACTATTTTTTTATAATCTTCATTCATTTCCATTTTCAATTTAAATGGTATTAAATAAATTATTCTATTATATTGTTGAAGGAATTCAAATATATTTTTTAAAGGATATATTCCATCAAATATTTTGGTTGAATAAAAACTTTTTCTAATTTTATATCCTTTATTATTTTCATCACCATCTCCTGTATCTGGAATCCATCCACTTAGTTCACCATCTTGATTTTTAAAATTTGCATCAGTCATAACAAAGTGTAATAATGAACTCATTTCACAAGGATATCTTATATTTTCAACTTCTGTTGATCCTAAAGTTATTGAAATTTGATTAAATTAATTAAAAAACCAATTATGTTCAAGAGTTATATCTTCTATCTTGAATAGGAATCAAGTTAGGATCTTTATACTAAGTCGACCAGAGATCTCCATCCCATAGAAAATATTTTCTAGATTCTTGGAAAATGTTTACTTCTCAAGGTTTATTTTTATTTAAAATTAATTCATTTTTTTGTTTCTTTAATAACATCAATTATTGGTTTTTCAATTTTTGTAGCCATAAAATTAAAATTTTGATCATAAAGTCTTTTAGATATTAAAATATCATTCCAAATATTGTACTAAATATTTAATAATCTACATTCTTGAATATATTTATCACGATTAAAATCATTTGCATTTCGAACCATTTTTCATTCAAGAAAATTCAATAATCTTGAGATTTAATAATTAAATAATTCAGAAATTCAATAATTCACTAAATAATTAGTTTTTCATATACTTGATTTTTTTCTTTATCCAATGCAATATAATTATATTTTATAGATAGATGATTTTTAAAACTATTAAATTCTTCCTTGTCTAAAGTATCACTAGATAAATCATTAAAAATACTATCTTTATTTCTTTTTCCTAATTTAAAGAATATGAAAAATTAGAATTACCGCGAATACTTCTAGATGGTAAATCATAATAATTTTGAGCTAAATAAATTACATTACAATTATTATGTCTACCTCGAGTAAAAAAAGATTCCATAATTTCTTGATTTTTCATGCTGACAATCATCAAAAATTATTAAATTCTTCTTCGCTCGATCTAATTTTTCACATGAAATTATTTCATGATACTTATTACTCATTGTAACATTTATTTTATTAATGGATTTTAATTCCTCAGTTGTCAATTCCCCACATTTTGTTTCTTCACATAGTTCTTCACATAAATCACACAAATCTTATTGAATTGCTACAATAAGAACGTAGTATTCACAATGCCTCTAAGTAGGATAGGGACGCGGAACCACCAGCTGTATACTTTTAGAAATAGTAAAATCACTTTTTGAGTAATAATGATTATAAGCGATTATCGGTGGGGAAAAATACCAGTATCGCATTTCGGCATTATTTTGGTGTTGCTGCCATAGGCAGTGGTCAAGTAATAGATGATAGACCATATTTATTGGATGAGCCGCTTTTCGATAGTTTGAGCCCCAGTTTTGACGATACAACAGAATACAGTGTTACTGAAGATGAAGTTGAGCAGCTTTTCGGTGGTTTAAGTCCCAGTTTTGAGAACAGTGATAAAAATATTGATATTGACGACGTATTGTTGTCTGATTGATTTAAATAAATACTTTTTAAAAATTAGTATTTTGTTAAATTGTTTAATTTATTCCGTATATTTGGAAAACTTGTAATAGTTTTCATTTTTTTATTTTGAAAACTTGTTATAGTTTTCATTTTTATAATATTATTTTTTATAGTTTTATTTTAAAACTTATTTTAATTTGTTATCTAGAAATGTAATAACTTTTATTATATTTTCATGACGAGTTCCCAGCGTGAAGAAACGCGAACAATAACTTGTGTAAATCGACATGAATTGTTTTTATGAAAAAAAAAATTTTTACCGGGGATGGTGTATATGTCTTTGTCCGAGCGGGCCGATGGAGTAGTGGTCCTGTATCAGACTACTACTAACAATATTTTATTTTTTATTTAAGGAATCATTAAAGCTGATTAGACTTTTCATTCCCACCAACGTTTAGTCTCTGAACAATCTCCATATTCTAATCATAACGAAAATAGGAGACGTGCAGCGGATTGTCCATCTATTCTTTTTCGTTTTAACCATTAGGATCGGTCATTAACTGAGTTCCTTCATTAAATCTCTCTAATGAAGTGGTAGAAAAAGACTTTAGGAGTTTCTCGCAATTTGAATGTGTTGCATTTACTAGATTCATAAAATAATGAGATTTAATTTCTTGTAATAAATATTCTTTTAAAATTATTTTATTCGATTTTGATAAATTCTTCTTTGCTTTTAAAGGTCTTAAATTTATACAATTAAAACATTTGTTTATTTGTTCTTCATCTTCAAAATTAAAACTAGAAACTGGTAATGTGTGATCTATATGATCTATATGCCAAGTCATTCCGTCATAAAATTGAAATTAAATCCATTGATAAAAATCATTTATTGAGCGTCCTAAATACTTCATTAATGTTCGACTTTTTTTGTTTTGTTTTAATGCTCTTCTAATACTTCCATTTAAATGATGAGTTAATTTAGGTTTGGGATTTTCATTATATTGTTTTTTAGCCCAGTCATTAATCTTTTCCATATTATTTTGTGCATATTTTCGTGCACACTCTTTTTAATCTGAATTATAAATATAATAATCCCTCTTTAATCTACTCATAAATTCATTTATAGGTTTTTCGATATTATACTTTGTACATACTTTTATTAGTAAAGTAGTTTTCAAATTTCTTATTCCTAATAAACATTTCTCTTTATATTTTTGTTCTCTTATCGTATCATATATACATTCACATTCTTTACACATACCAAGAAAATAGGATTTTCCTTTGCCCTTTATAATTTTAAAAGATCCAATCGATTTTTCAAGATTACATTTATTATAAATTTTTATATCCATTTTTAGTTTAATTATTTTATTACGAATTTAGCAAACACTACCATGTTCTTATTTAAAACATACTTGAGCCCCCTGTGAACCCAAAAACTGTATTTTGGAAGATGAAGTTCCCCTGGATATTTTGCCAATGGAAACTCTGGTAATTTAGAACGTAATTGTTGTAAATCTCCCCCAGAATTGTGAAGGTGTGAAGGTGTGAAGTGTGACACATTTTTTGGTGTATTTTAGATTTTTTCATGTTTTGCTTTGTGAGCTTTTGAAAGATATTTATGATATGAATTACAAAAAGATTTTTCTCGAATTACCATATTTTTAAAATTAAAAAATTAAAAATAAAAGATAGAAATTTGTGAATTTTTCAATTGTTCAATTAGCCATTTTTCAATTTCCAATTTGGCAGTTAAATTCATGGTACCCTGGGTTCAGGGTGGTCGGGTTCGTTTTCCCTTAATCCACACTACTCGAAATGAACACTAAAACACAAGTTTTGCTGAAAAATTTTACTTAAAAAAATTTTGTTTTGATAAATTTTGTGAATTCCCATTTTTCTTAGCTTATTACGTATCTACTTTATAATTAAAAAATATAATATAAAAAAAAATATTTATTAGAAAAATTACAAATAATTTTTCTCAAATTACCATATTTTACAAATTTAAAAATTATAAATTTGTGAATTTTTCAATTGTTCAATTTGCAATTTGGCAGTTAAATTCATGGTACCCTGGGTTCAGGGTGGTCGGGCTCGTTTTCCCTAAATACACACTACTCGCAATGAACACTAAAATACAAGTTTTGCTGAAAACAATTTTAATTAAAAAAATTTGTTTTGATAAATTTTGTGAATTCAATTTTTTTTTAGCTTACTACCTATCTAATTTATAGATAAAAAATATAATATCAAATTTTTAATACATTATTGTAAGCTTTTGAAAGATATTTATGACATGAATTACAAAAATAATTTTCTCGAATTACCATATTTTTAACATTGTTGGGTTATAGGTGATCGATATGACCTTGACCCCAATCATATAATTCTACTTGACTGTCACTGGTTCCCGTTGCTAGGCAACTTTGGTACTGTAACCAATGGTTTTGTGACCATCAAAAGTGAGCTTTGTTTCCAAAACTGATAAGACCCGGTCCACAGCTATTTCAGCGAGCCACCGATGGAAGGTCTATGCTCGACTTGTTTCCGTTAGGTCCCTTACTCCCTTTACTTTACATCACATTGTCTTTGCCCCTCAGAGGGTTATACTAATATATTTACATTGTGAGAATAAGCAAATGACAAAGGAAGATTTTATTTATTCATGCAATACACCATCAAAATAATTTCGGTCCTAATGCAATTTTTGTTGTTTCTGCCGTTTCCTCTCAGCCCTTCCTGGCCTTTCTCGGGATTTCGGTTTGAATGGTTGTTGTGCAGGACTTGTTGCATTCCTGTAGGCTACTTGGGCTCTGTCAAACACCAGGGGATAGGTGACAGCCTGCCCCTCCTGGCTTGCTGCTACGGCTATTTCCAGACCACGAATCTCGACCTTTTGGGCTTGGTTCAAGACTCTATTAAAACACCAATTAACCCTACCAAAATGTGAGAAAAAGAACAATTAAATATATAATTATAAACACGAAAATAAATTAAAATATTAACAAAGTGCAACAAGATCCGCACGAAATAAACATAAATATAACACGAAAACCCAACAATTTGGCCGAAAATTGACAATTTACCAAAAAATGCGAAATTTCATGAAAATGAAATAAAAATCAAATAATTTGAATTAGAAATAATTCAATTAAAAAATTTAAAAGAAAAATTGTCAAATAAAATTTCAAAATAATAAAATTAAAGATTAGAATATACCAGAAAATCCCAAGGTGAAATTTTGTTTTACTAAATCAAAAAGAACACGCAAGGTTAGGTTCGTACAATAGGTATATATACCGATTCATTTATACACAATTTTAACCAGTTTTAACCAGAATCGTTTTACGAATTGTTTTTACAAAACTTGAAACCAGTACATAATTACGATGTAAGTGGGAGTATTGCTAGGAACTCTCTCCACGTCGCATACTCGCAACCTCGATTGAGCTCTGCTTGGGTATCGGCGTGGGGAAAGCGATGTGTTATGATATTTATGATGAATGTATTATCGGGTAACTTATATTTCAATAAATTATTTAAATAGATTAAAAATCTGGTTTTATTTTGTCGAAATTTTTCCGGCCCACAGCCGAAACATACTACAAGATAATAAAATCCAACACACAATTCGTAATCGTGTAAGTGCGTGTATTATCACCAATGATTCGTGCCCGTGAAGGCTCCGGCGTGAGAACGCAGGAGCTGTAACGTTAATATCATTCCGTATAGGGGAAAAGGGTAAAGGGGAAATAGTCTTTTGGCTGTTTCCTCGTCTCCCAATTCCTATAAAATCGACCTAAATTACATTCACATACGGCTCAAAATCATCACACGAGTAGTCCAATGGGCACTCATTAACTATAATATGAACACAATGCGCCTAAGG
Source organism: Schmidtea mediterranea (assembly GCA_022537955.1). Taxonomy (NCBI): domain Eukaryota; kingdom Metazoa; phylum Platyhelminthes; order Tricladida; family Dugesiidae; genus Schmidtea; species Schmidtea mediterranea. The sequence goes on from CM039679.1 coordinate 123,908,809, forward strand.
TCAACCGAGGGAAAGGTAACGGGGAAATAGAAAAAATGAAATCGTTGTTATAAACTTCTAATATCCCGTTGAGAGTCAAGAAAATTACTTGAGTAAAAATGAATTAATGTAGTTGTTATAAACTTCTAATATCACGTTGAGAGTCAATAAAATTACTTGAGTAAAAGCAAATTGATGCAGTTGTTATAACTTCTAGTATAATGTCTATGGTTAATATAGTTACTTAAAGTAAATGATAAAACAGTGTAGCTATTGTAAATTGCGGAGAAAATATTTTAAAGGTAATAAGAATTTCTTAAATTAAATATGGTAATTGTGGTAACTTCCAATTTCATGTTCAAAATTAGATAAAGATGCAGAGGGAAAAGGTAAAAGGAAATTAATAGATAAGAAACTCGCGATTTAACGTTTCAAAAATCAATAAAAATTTAAATAGCCTAAAGTTAAATGAAATATTTAAGGGAAAAGTTAGCTAATTTAGACACTAAAGACACCAAAAATGATGACGAAAACTCATAAGATTTCGCAATAAGGATGAATAGATAATACGAACATTATAGTTTGCCGATGTAAGACCAAAAATTAATAAAACCTAAGGAAAGTACAGAATATATAATGTTAAGGCTTACACTAAATTATTTTTAGTTAAAAATTCAATTCTTTAAATATAAATCGAAAAGTCAAACAGATACGATGAACTTACAATAAACTCTGTTTACAAATTAAAATTCCGAATGAATATTATAATGGTAACGATCCTATTGTAGCATTAGGTAATAGATAAACCCCGGACTCCATCAATCTTTTATAATTACAACAAACTTCCACCACAAGCGAGTGTTCGAACCAGCCATTCAGTAAAATCCAAATTAGTTCCCCGTTAAAATTAATAACCAACAATATTCCAGTGAAATTTTTATTAAAGAAAATAAATTGGAATCACAATTGAAAATTTTGTTACTGAGAATCCCATTTCAAGGCCCAGAAAATAATACTCTAAAAGGCCCAAATCAATAATTTAATAAAGTCAAATCATACTAATACCTGTGATGAAATTTATTACGACCCACGAGTATCTACCGACCCAGTGGTGGCCGAGAAAAGAAATCAAGAATGCGAATGACAAATCCAATGGCAATCGGTATATAAACCATTGATTTGATATTTATGCCTCGACCGATCGATAATAGAGTTTTTCTTTTGCATACCTACTACAATCTAGGCGGCGGTAGATACAACAAATTATGGATATATCGCATGCAATTTTTATCATAGCGACACACCTAGCGCTAGCAGTTGTGATCTGCACAACACACCCACTATATCAACTGATTCTATCTAGAAGTGCGAGTAGTCACACACACGCTTTCCTTCTCGCATAATACCATGATCTATATAGGAGGCATCGCTAGGCAGAAACTAGTAGACAATTTTTGGGAAAATTCGCAAATGCATCGCCCATCGAGCCAAACCAATGAGAATATGATGGCCAGGATCCCGGATGACGATATAGTTTTGAATCCAAGGTCTCGATCATCAGGTAAACTTTTATTCCCATAATTTATTCTTAATTAATCCGAGTCCTAGCTAAATATTTCGCCGCACCAACCCCACGATGTTTTCCGAGTTAGTAGTATCGATAGCCATGACAAATTAGAAAAATATAATTTAGGTACACCGAAAACCCAACCATAGGAATTCTGCACCATGGAACCCGTTCGAGAAAAACACTCTTCAAACCCCATTCACAACTATTATAGCCGATCATCACAAAATTACACAGAGATTTTGAAATGGCGCGAACCAATTAGTCGCAGAGAAAAGATCCGAACATTAGAATGACTCGAAAAGTTTTTAGAATGATTATTGGAATGCTGGAACCACAAATCACTTCAACTGACGAAATGTCTTATTATTTTTATGTCTCTCTGGATTCCAAGTTATCACTAAATTAATAAAAACATGTAAAAATGGCCAAACTTGACATCAGAAATAAGTCGAAACACTCCGATTTAATTTGGTGAATCTCTATTAGCAAATAAAGTTTTCTATTTAATTTTTTTGTGTTTATTTAAACAGTGAGGCGTTAATAGTTAATAACCGTAAAGTACGTTAGCCCCATACTGTAAATAATTGCAAACATCTGTGTCGAATTCGTATGAGTATTTATTACTATTTTATTATTTTATTTCATTATTTATTTCATTGTGTTTTCTTATTTAGTTAGATAATGATAAAGGGTGGATTTCCGAATATATTTCGATTAAAATGATGGAAAAAATTTGAATATCTTTGCAAAGTTATTATGAGTATTTTTGAATTTCACTTACTTAAGGAATGTTAAAAGATAAATCAGCGCAATATTGTACAAAATTATTGGAGTATGACAACAGTACATCGTTAATGATAACGAATAGTTAAAAAATCTTGAATAATTGTAGGAGCTCTGAATCTGACAGTAACCTAGTTAATTACGAAAACTATGGAAAACGATGGATTTGTCTACAAAACGAAATGAAACAAATGACTCGACAAGTGCAAATTTAGGGACTCAGCAATGAACAAAGTGAACAATATACAAGATTTATGTTAGAAACAATAACAAGCAGGACAACGTTGGGACGACATTAGACAACTAATAATTCGTAAAAGCATCAACCAAGAAATATTTAAAACGATATTAGCTGCTAGCAAACGGGAGAAGCAAGACATTCGGAAGTAACCACTGAGACGATATTTCAGACAATTACGGGAGAAAATAAATAGAAAGAAATAAAACAAAAACTATAAATAAAAGACCAACCTATCTACATGGAAAACAAACTAACGAATGAAAGAATTACAGAAAGAAAAGATCAGTACGAAATAAGCGAAAAACTTTGTTTGATCATTCGAAGCTGAGATCTAATGATTATTTTACAAAGGAAAACTAATGTCAAAAAAAATTAAGAAACTACAAATATTCTCAAGAGCACACTAAACTTAGCATGAATGAGGATTCTAGATGGAAACAAATAACGATAAAAATCAATAAATGTTGGGACGGAATTTCACAAAAATGCAGACAGATAACAACTGGAAAATACTGACAGAAACTTTGGAAAACGATCGATTTGTTTACACGGAAAATAGAAACACAGAGTATGGAAAATTTTAGAAACGGTAGAACATAAATTCACTTAAGAGAAACCAGAATGTGAGTGATATGAGGAACAGGAACATCATCAAGATTGCTGGAAAAATATGGAGAAAAAGCAATAGGAGAAAAGTAGAAAATTTCACGAAATAAACAATAGTTACTGGAGATCCACGAAAATTAGATAGTATCGTTATAAATAAACTAAGAAGGATATAAGGTATCTTAGAGGTACTAATAATATGAAATAAATTTGCAAAAGAGAATAACAAAATCATAACAGATAATAAAATAATAGATAACCTCGGAAAATACATGAGCATAGTTAATCAAAAATGGCGGGATGAGGAAAAATAGAGAATGTAAAATATGATGAAAATACGAAGGAACAAAAACACCAGTTTAGAAACCCCATGAATGACGAGTATTGTAATAGGAGAGGAAAACATCAATATATGTAAATAAACTAAAATATTAGATACATAAAAATTTCAAAAATGAAACGATTCAACAGGAAAGTGGTGATAAAATTATCAATATTCGTAAAGCAGAAATCAACGAAACAGGAAACTATAAATAAAAATAAAATTATGGGTAGGTTGTATAAATATCATCCAAAAAACCGTAGAAGTAGTAATAAAAATATAAAAAATAGATAAATAAATAAAATAAAAATAATAAAAACAGGGAAAAGGTGGAAATCACGAGGGTTAAAGTGATTAGAAACTGGGAAACCACAAAATGCGGGTCGTCTAAGAGTTCGTAAAAAATTGGAAAACTAGAAATTACCGGATTAAAATTGTTTGAAATAAGACGTGATCACCAAGTCAGTTAAAATAACTTTAAACGTAATAAACGATTAACTGAAAGTAATTAAATTAAAGATCAAAATAGTAACGGAAGAGGTTGCAACGATTTCGAACCCCTACTCCTATGAGCTGAGAAATTGTAGTGGAAATAACGAACGATCTATTGTGCTAATTACAAAAGGCATGAGGCCAAGCAAAGCCAAATTAGATACTAAATGAGAAACAGATAGTCGATTAAGTTAGGAAAATTGACGAAAAGATAATCCAGATGATGGAGAAACTTAGGCGTGGATAAAAGGAAATGTTCTGTTGTAAATGAAATGAATAGGTAGCAATAAACGTAGATATATAGAATGATGATGCTTATCACAAATAAAAATAAAAGATTGGAAGTAATAATGAATTACGAAAATAATAGCCAGCAACCAGAGGAAAATGATGATTGAAAACAAGTACGATGAGTTGAGATTAATAATAATAATAATAATAATAATAATAAATGAGACAACAATAACAACCGAAAGGTGTAAAACATACAGAAAAATCCGAACACTTCATGAAAGCCGAATATCCGAGTGGCGGTGAGGTAAGCGTAACCGGACAAATGCGCTGCCAACAGACGACCATGGATTGAGCGTCAGTGTGAGGCCTCAAACTTGTCCACCAAACAAGTCACCCAACACTCACTGGCGAAAACTCAACTCCGATTCGATATTAAAGGCCATAGAGTGCCAGATGAATTAAGATTAGATGTTAAAGGCCATAGAGTGCCAGTTGAAATAAGATGCCGAAGGCCCAAAAAGCCAACGAAAATGATAAAGCCATAGAGCGCCAGCGATTGAGGATTAAGTAAACGATTTTTAGTAAATCAGAGAGACATAGGAAAGATAATTATAGCGATTTTATTTGATAAAAATATAGATAATTGATACGACTATGTAGATAACCGATAAGACTTTATAGATAAGTAATACGAGGATGATAGACAATTGCAACGAGATTAATACGAGGATGATAGATAATTGATACGAGATTAATACGAAGATGATAGATAATTGATACGAGATTAATACGAAGATGATAGATAATTGATACGAGATTAATACGAAGATGATAGATAATTGATACGAGAAATAGATAATTTAAAATAGATTTAAAATGAAGGGAGATGAATCAAAAGGAAAACGATCACAACGAATAAAGTTTAGGGAAAAAGACAAGAGGATTTAAATAAAAAGGCCCATAAAGCAACAGCGGATAAAGTTTAAGGAAAAAAGACGAGAGGATTTAAGTAAAAAGGCCCATAGCGCATAAAGATTAAGAAACGTTTTGGGCCAATGATAAAGAGATAAAGGAAAATAGTGAACGAGACGATTGTTGATACAATGGTGATGATTTATTTGATTAAAATAGTTAATTGATACGACAATTTAGATAATTGATGCGACCATAAAGATAATTTAGATGAAGCAAATAGATATTTGATACTAGTTATAGATAATTTAAAATAAACTTAAAAAATTAAAAGACAAAAAATTAAAAAGATAAAGAAGTTGACGCAGCGAAAAGAATTAAAATAAGGAGGAGCAATGAGAATAATACGATAAAATTAATGCGGAAATTTATGTAGAATAATATGTACTAGAGGTGTTATTTATTTTTAGATAATTGATAAGGAATAAAGAGATCAAGTAAACCAAAGGAATAAAGAGATCAAGTAAACGACGAATAATAGAGTCGATAAACTAGAGATAGAATCAAGAAAACGAGTTACGAGAAACCGGAATCAAGGAAACCATTGAGTAGAGAAACTGAGAATATACCAAAACAAACGGAGAACAAGGATAAAGAAAATAGACCATTTTATTGGAATTCAAAGAGAGTGAAAATCAGCAACAGATAGAAAACTTAATATAGTAACGATAGTAGAACCAATGATTACAACAAGATTAGAAAGTTTGGAAACAGAAGCCGAAAAATATGATAAATTAAATGAAAAGTTAACTGACAAAGGAAATAACGCGAAATCACCCAAACCAAAAATTGCAATACAGTTAAAAACAAGTACGAGTAAACAGATGGAAAAACTCCGAGAGGAAATTAACCAAGAGTTCCCAAGTAAAAACACGGACGAAACAGAAATATATTCGAGAGAATCAACCATGTACGAAATCACACGCGATGAACCAGAAATGAGGAAGCAAGGACAAATATATTCTAGTTTAAAGAGGAATATACAGGAGATGCATCCAGAAAGAAAATGCAACGAAAAAGATTTAAACGACGAAAAGGAAACTGAAAATTCGGAAATGAAAACAGTTAAAACAAAAATAGCTGAAACATGGAAAACGGAAATCATACTGGAAGAGGAAATATTAACCACAATTGAAGAAAGAGTCGAAACAGAAAATGAGCAAACCGATTTAAAAGAACCAATAAAAGTAGTGATGAAAATAACGAGACAAACGAAAGATATTTACCCGCAAACAAATCAATACATTAAAAAACCATCACGAATTTGCGATATGCCAGTTAAGAGGATTCAAGATAGTAGAGGTAAATTTATAAATTGTAATAATTACTTCAGGATTAACAACGCGAGCTACAATCAAGTATGTAATATCTATTCAAAAGAAGGATGCCGAACTGATCGAGGTTATCAAATAAAGAATTGCCAAGGATATGATAGAGTTCCCACAGAAAGTATCAATAGACAACCAAAATTAATGAACTCTACACGGAACGTAGATGAAGAAATGATAATCTGTTTTAATTGCGATCAAGCTGGTCATATGTCAAAGAATTTACGAATGAGAAGAATGCAAAGTCAACAAAAACCAAACCAATTCAAGAAAAGTCTACAAAATAACCCAACACAAGAGATTAGACATTTAAGAGATATGACGATAATGAAGACAACCACAAGATTCGAGAGTATGACCTGTTACAACTGCAAACCTAAACGGACATATAGCTGCAAATTGTCCAATAGAGAGAAAATCGAGACAACCAAAACCGATCAATTATAGTCAAAATACACAAACCAAAAAAGACAAGAGATTGAGCAATTAGGATGTATAATTCAAAGAATATCCACAAACAATCAAATACAACGAGGTAATACGAGGAGAAACATGAATAAGGTTAGATATCAATGGACCTGAAAATATCCGGAACAGAAAGACGAAACCCAAGAAATTCGACAAAGACGGATGAACAGAAATCAGGTATCAAGTAGAAGCAATATGTAGAAAATAGTCAATACAAAAGAAATCCACACTTCGGAGCAGTGTGTTGTCAACAGGGAGGATGGTATGGCAATAAATAACGAAAATAACGACAAAGAAAATGAAGTAATTAAAAAAGACGAAACTCAAGAGGACAAAATAAAATCAAAGCAAGAATTGAGCAACGAAGAAAAAAAATAAAGATAATTCAAGAGATCACCATAGAAGAGAACGACAGACGACGAAAAAGCAACAAAATCAGCGATAAAAAGATACCAGAAAAACAAAAAAACAAAGTATCAAAATCAGAGGGTACTACTACAAAAAATCGAAAAGAGAATCGATAAGGAAAGCGAAAATAAACATGTTACAACAAGGGCTAAAACAATAATGAAAAGGACAATAAAGATGAACTTCAAATAAACGTGGAAAGTAAATTATTGGAGTCAAAATCTATACAAACAACAGGAGACAATTTAGAAATCGGAATAACATCAATCGAACAAGAGGTAATAGATATTTTAATGGTTAATAAAATTTCAATGGAGAACTAATCGAAAAGAGAATCCAAAGACAACAAACGAGAAATCTGAATATGAAAGACAGATCAAAAACAGTCAGTGAATTAATAATTGAGACAAAGGAAGACGTAATTGACAAACTCAAAAAAAAATACCATGTGGAAAGGAAAATTACAATACGGCATGGATATACTTAACAAAACAAAACTAGGAAAACCACAACGTACGAAGAAAATATCTGGACAATCGATACGAAAGCTAACCACGTCAGTATCAGAGAATATCGTGAAACATGTCAAAAATCTGGACACACAGAGAACGACTACTATCAACATCAAATATGCCAACAATGAGGGAAAAGAGGCCATGTAAATACCATTTGTCACAAAAGACGCGAAACATGTTTTAACTGTCTAAAATGGGGATATATGACTCGGAATTGTCCAAATAAACCGACTCAGAACCCACATGAAACAGTAGAACTTATGAGAGGAAGCAATAGGAAACCAGATGAGATCAATACCAACACCAGAATAAAGCCAGCGAATGATAAAAGTGTCAAATCAAGCTAAGAACCAGGAAAAGACATGAAAACTGGAAGGCAGAAAGCCTATTAGACATGACGATACAAGTTACTAGAGCCACAAACAGACAAGAGATAGCATCAAAATATTATAGTAATCAGGCGAAACAGAAACGAGAATATAACGAAATCCACGATGCTAGATTAAATTACCGGAAACAGATGGAAACAATAATCAAAATAACTAAGGAAACAATTCCGAAATGGACTAGAAACAAGAATACCACCGAGATATTAAAAGGAGTAACAAAGATGATCACGAACTACGCGAAAGGCTCAAAATCAACAGCGGAAATCAGCATCTTAATGAAAAGAATGCCAATATTATTCACAATAATTGACATAGCGGGTAATACACCATTGCACCATGCCATTGAAAGCGAAAACGAAGAACGAACGATGGAAATTATCGAGGCAATGAACCAATGTGGACAACATTCAAATATCAGAAATGAGAAAGGACAAACACCCATGATGATTGCAGTGTCAAGAGATACGTCAACGAAAATTCTGAAGGAGTTATTAAAATCAGGATCAACTCTAAATGAGAAGGACAATAAAGGAAAAACGATGTTAAATTATATTATGATGTCACGAGAAGCAAGAGCAATAGAGTTCGTTTCGATAAATGCAATTCAAGATGACATCGAAATAATTGGACAAAATTAAACCCAATCATTGAAGCAATCGAGAGAGAATACGATGAAGCAACAGCAAAACTGATCAATTGGAGAAAAAGAAAATCCGACAACGAAATCATAGACGTAAACAAATTCGAAAGCAATGAAAATATATTACTAAAAAGAGCAATAAATTCCGAGTATGCATTACCAAAGACGATAAAAGCTTTGTTAAAGAGAGGAGAAATAAAGTTCACGGAGAATAAAAGAGAGCCTTAGAGAATTGGGTCCAGAAAAGAAGAATTAGAAACCTTGGAAGGAGAATGACACCGGATACAACGAAAATCTAGCGGTAGAAAACAAGAAATTGATGACATCAGAAATGGAAGAAAAATGATAATCAAAATGTATGAGGATATAATCAAAGAAATAAGTGTCGAGGATAACAGGAGTAAGAAGGCTCGACGTAATAAAGACCAGGACAAAAGGGACGATGGGGACAAAAACAGAAAAAAGAAGATGATAACGAAGAGGGAGAAAACCGAGATAGTAATAAAAAGCAAAATTCAGTAGCATACAAGGAAATAAGACAACAACCAAAGCCAAATAACGCAGACGATCAGAAAATGTCAAGAGATGAAGAAAGTACAGACAAATCTGTTGGAAACAGATAATAGACTCACAGAAAATTCAAAATCGACCAACCCCACTACAGGATTACAAGGATTATTGATACTACGTCGTTAGTCAGCTTAACGGACGGATATCTTTTGAGAAAATTAAGAAGTAGAAAATCGATACAAAACAAAAATAATAGTCGTAAATGCTGGGAAACAACAAACCAATATTAACTGTATATCTATAGAAAAGAAACTAGCAACAAATTGCGAAAAGCGGAAACTAAACCAAAATCAACTATATTCGTTCATGATGCGAAATACAGCGTACATGACTTGTGTACAAAGCGAAGATAACCAAAAATGCAGAGCGATAAGGATTTGGAAAACCAATTCAAAGAAAATGACAACAATGCCAAGAATAATTAAAATAAAAATGCACAACAACGGTGAAGAAACCAATAAAGAAAGAGAAAAATGTAGCAAAGACTAGAAAAGTGACGAAGGAAACCTAAAAGACAATGAAACGAGAAAACAACTACAAGAACAACAAAAGAGTCAGCAAAATCAACGCAATCTAATACAAAACTAAGAAAAACAACGACAGACAGACCACAAAGAACGGATGATGTCAGAAACGAAGTGTCAATGAGTGTAGTGACCGACGAATGGAAATACGAAACAATACGGAAACTACAGGGAATCTAATCACAAAAATATGCAGGATAGGCAAAAATTCAAGAATGAAGGTTAGCAGCAGAGAAACAAAGGAAGAAAAGAACATGACATCACACTTGCTAACAAGAAATAATATATCAGATATGGCAAGGATTACCCCGAAACTCTTCCCAAAAGGGAGTGAGAAACAACAAAGGTGAAACTACGAAGGAAAGCGCAACAAGAAACCAAAACGATAATAGAAAAGTATTAAGCAAAGATGACAGTCACTTATCAGAAAAGGAAACAAATTACTTATTGATTTTGATAATTTGGAGTAAAGATACCCACCAAAAAATATGAATATCATTTTAACTCTAAGAATATGATTCTACTAAGCGTTATAAGTAAATCGAACTTCGATAAGTAAATGATTTTTGCCTAAATTATCAGTATAAAATTAAGAATATCTTTCATAAGCTAAATGTTTATTAATCTAGTAGTAATTAGAAGTAAAGTAAACTTTGATAAATAAACCAAAGGTTTATCAATGTGGTAGCAGTTACAAATAAAGTAAATTTGGATGAATAAATGATTTTAGTTAAAGGTATTTAGATAAACGTATAAGTAGCATTGCGATGTTATTAACTAATAATAGATATAAATAAATTAATTATTGGCGACTAAATAATTTTGAATAAGATGTACCGTATCATTTTAGACTTAAATGTTTAATGATTGATTAGTCTTTATAAATAAATTGAGGCTAGACAGATAGACGATTGTGATTATGCCCATCTAAGGTGTTAGCGCCTTCTAGCGCTCAGCGGTCGTTAAGTTACCCAGAATCATAGATCCGGACCGCTACCAACGAACTGTGAACATTCGGAAATCTCTACATAAATAGGCCTATGAATGTTGATCCCTGACGCAAAACGCCCGCATAAGTCACATTAAGCAGCCCATATCCGAGATCCGTCAATCTAAATATACAACCCAGTCGATATTAATTTGTGAATGATAATTTTATTGTTCTAGAAGACTCGTGGATCGACGCATCCCGAGTAATAGCCCGGTTCCCCGTTCACTCGGCTGCCAGATGCAGGCAGGCGATGTGGAACGCTGGATTTTCAATCTCCCCGGTCCGCGAAACCCGAGCTGGCATACAACGAGTTACTGATGATGTCGACCTTCCATACGTGGCTATTAAGAGGAAGCCAGGAAGAAACCCGGCCAGGGAAATGCGAGGGCATGCCGAGTATTTACGGGCGCGCCTCGAGAGGCATCAAGCCGAGACGAACCGGCAAGTGGAGCAGGCCAAGCGGTACCTGCGGAAGATCAATGAGGACATCGCGGAGGGCATGATACCCAGCACGGACGGGTACGCCCGCGTTATAACGTGTCCTATGAACTGGATGATCCCAGGCTCCAAGAGAAAATAACGGACATGGACGTGGTAATTCCACGGCGCATCCTACCGAAAGAAATGCGAAATGAGACAAAAATTCAAACGCGAAACGCTAATTATCATACGACGACCTAATAATAGTAAAATGATAAATTATGTTTCCATCGGTATAAATTTATACGAAATAAAATTCATTTAGATACAGAAATGGAAGGGCGTCAGTTTCCCATCCTGCTACGAGAACTGGATAAGGCCCGAGCCGCCAACCAGAGCCTGCAGGAACAACTTGTGCAGATTTCTTGGGAGATCCAGCAAGTCAAGGGGACCTGGATCGAACCGAGACGAATGAAGACGATCTATCAAAAGATGGAGGCGGCCCAAAAGGGATGGGCTGGCGAACAACGTTTAACGCAAAATCTGAAGACGCAAATCAAGGAACTAGAAACGGCATTATCGGCGTGTCAAGAGGGGGCCGCGGTAACGTACCCATTGGTTTTTGCCCCGGCACAGCTGGCCTATCGAGATTCCGTTTCTCTATCGACATCCCCATCCACTCGCAATGATAAACCCAAGAAACACCGGCCAGGAAGGGCTGAGCGCGCAAAACGACGAGCGGCTCAGGTGCGAGGCGGGCAAACTCATGGATAAAATATCTCCCGGAAGTATTTAACAAATGTTTTTCAATAAATGTTTTTTGAAAATGCGTTGCTATGTCTAAGCTGAGTATAAGATTTGTGTACATCAACAATGAGAAATACTTATAAATGGTGAACATATTTTAGGAGGGGACCAAAGGATAAAAATCGCACACAGGCCTTCTAACGGCAGTGCGTTAAACCCTGTTGAGATCGGGCCAGAGCAGTTCCAACGTGGCGCTCACCTTTGGCGATCTCGACACCGATGGTTACTGTACCAACGTTGTCTAACAACGGTTAGCCATTTGGGGATAGCAAACATTTACATCTGAGGCAAGGTTGTTGAAACCATAAACCCCACAGTAGTAACAATTAATAAAGGTAATACATACAATGATAATGCTAGTATCAATAATAGAGAACATTGTAGGTATAATAGGGATAAGGGTAAAAGATATACTGTGGGAATATTTAACTTAACAAAGAGTGTACAGGCCATAGAATAATCAATGGAATAGACATAAAGATAAAGGATATGAGAGTATAGGTTAGCATTTGAAAGAGATAAGAGAATAATGGGACCTAAAAATCGAAAGCGAGCACAGACCTTCTATCGGCAGCTCGTTGGACCCATGGATCGTTCGGTCAATTTTGGCATTAGCAATAGCGCTCACTTTTTGCGGACGATCTACCCACTCAAACACAGTTCCAACGTTGCTTAGCAACTTGTGTCGAGTGGTAAGCGAAAGATATTTGTATGGGGTTGTCTGGGTAACAACCATATAGTTTCAAAATATTGTTGGGCCAGAACACAAACGGCCTTGAAAATTGTTTAAATGCATCAGTAATACAGCACTAAAACCCAGCACCAAGATAACTTAAAATACAATATACAACATCAACTAAACACTTTAAAATATGAGAGAACATAAATAAATATAAAATCAAAAGACATAAAAGTAAAATAAAATAAATACAAAATGCATCAAGAACCGCACGAAATTTACATAATAAATAACATAATGGTGGGTTAGAGGGTTTCATTGTTTGTTTGAACTAACCGGTGGTTGCCCCCGTAACGCCATACAAAATAATACTAACCGCCACTTGGCACCCGTTGCTAAGCAACGTTGGTAATGTGTTCAAGTGGTGGATTGCCCGCAAAAATTGAGTACCATGTGCTAGTACTATAGTTGCTCGGACCTATGCTCGCTTTGCTCTGTCCCTCATGATCGTTCAAGATTAGGTTCTTATCTGCCTGCGGAGAGATGAAATTAAGGTTGAGTAACATGATGCAAATGTTTGGCATATAAATATATCAACGGAACAAATTGATTAAGAACACGACTACTCTATTTATTTAGCAACGCGCGCAATGTTTACAGGTTAATGATTCTGAAGCTGGATTGCTCGACGTCGGGCCCGTTCCTTACGTCCCGGCCGACGATTGTTTGCTGGAAGGGTGGATTGTTTCACTGGTTGGGTGTTCTTCTGCGACATCTGGGTTGGGGCGAAGACGAGCAGATACGTCACCGCTTCCCCCTCCCGGCAGACTGCTAGGGCGACTTCGAGTCCCCGAATTTGCGTGCGCAGGCTCTGGTTGAGCTTCCGCTCCTCTGTCCAGCCTTTCTGTGCTGCGGTCAGGCGGTGGTACAATGCTTTCACCCTTCCCGGTTCCTTCCAAGTTGCTTTAATCTGTTGCATTTCGCGGGTTAATTGAAGAATCTGGGCGAGTAATTCCGCGTTTGCCTGCCTCGCGTGGTCCAATTCAGTCTGTACGATTCTTAGGGAAGACATCACTATAATCAAATGGATCATTTTAATTTGTTATTGATCAATTTAAATAATTATGTATTCCACTAAACAAAACCACATATAATTCTAGCTATATGAAGAAAAATTAATGACACACAAATTTCTAATATTTTAAATCAATCGCTACATCAAGTTATCACTGTTAGTTCATTCGTCAGGGCAATATCTCTTCAGGCTTCGTTTGAGAGCCTCCACTGTATAGGGTCGTCTGGTGTCTCGAACTGGGTGAGGTGGATAGGCGACTGCAATCCGCCCGGCAAGGATGTCTTCCACCACGTTCGCAAGATACATCCTTGCCTTAACCACCTGTAAATCTACCTGCTCCTGCACCCCTTCCCATTGGGTGAGGAGGTCCTGTGCGTGCAGGTAGGTCTCCGCAGCTGGATATTGCCGTTCCGAGAGACCGCAGGGATCCGTCTCCAAGCCTAATATTCTCCAGGTGGCAGAGTATGGCCACGGTCGTTGTAACTGGTCGAGTATTCTCACGGTCGGCGGGACTCCTGTCTGTTCCTGTCTGGCGGTCTCTCGTCTGGTAATTCGTTTGGGCGACATGTCTAAACATAACTGTTATTAGGTTCGATTGATTCACCATTCTAAGTTATTAGCAAGCAAATTGTGTCTATGTTACTAGTAAGGGTGTCATACACGTGACCATTGCCTTCCTTTACGCGATGGGACATTAATAAACAGGTTGGGTTAATTTGCGGGTCTGGTTCTTTAAGGTGCACTCCTTTATAGGGGAAATATATAATAATATGATAAATCATATGGATGAGATAACCTGATGTTTAATTTATTCAATATATGCATATTAACATTAAAATTTTATATGTAGGCGGATACTCGTGTATTGACCTAAGAGAATTTGTGAATTGATTTAAAGTTTGTTTACCAATTTCATTTACAGTTATTTCGGACTTTAAGATCTAGACCGGATATCGATCCGAAATAACTTAGTTGTACGTGGGCGTATTATGGTGAGTGAACGACTTCCGGCGGATCTTACCGTTGTAACTTAAGCGGGTGACTAAAGGTGATTTAGATTGTTTACATCCGGGGATTGTATTATTCGTGTCGTATTTTCAGAATTACTGGTCAACTGTTTCGCCTACACTCGATTATCTCAATTCTGGTAAGTTATTTCGTTGATTAGTTTGAATGTACTTTACTAGCAAATTTTAGGAAAACTTCTACGCTTACCGAGGTTTCCAAGTAGATGCGATACCCTTCTGTTGGGATAATTTCGCTATGTGGAATTTCATTTGTTCAATAATGTGATATTAATACAAATTCACTCTTATCTTAAACTTGGGTTTTTCCAATTCTATTAATTTACTTTACTTAATAATTCGTTCACTTTATCTTTAATCAGTTTGCTGTAATTACCGAATTAAAGAAAACCCTTTTCAAATCTGTGAATTTATTTTAGTTCTAACTAAGGGGTCGTGTTACTGGTAATGTATTCTGTTGTCCATTTTTCAAATTGCTAATAGTTTCCCTGAGGCTAGCTGGATCAACTATTACTTTAATCCGCGAAGTTATTTTAATATTAATTAAATCCGTGAATTCAGTTGTACTCTAATTTACATCGTAAATTACTTGATTTCTACCAAAAAACCTGTCTTACGGTTATTCAATTCATCTCTAATTTTAATCTATGAATTACTTTAATCCACTAATCATAGTTCGTTAAGGAACTTATATTATTTATTCTTATTCAATACTTTACTTTACCAAAAAACTAGGTTATCTTGGTTTTACTCAATAGCTATTTGAACTAATTTAATCATTTTTATTGTTACCAATAAATTGATTCAATTTAATCAACGATATTTTTATTTTTGTTCATTTTATTTTTAATCAATGATTTAATCTAAACGCTTGATTTTTCTCAATCACCTCTTCAATTTTATCAAATGAAGTATCAGCGAATTACGTGGCGTTACATTAATTTTAGTCAACAAGTTAACTAAGGGATCCCCTACTATTATTCGAGAATTACTTTACTTTTAATCGATACATTTCATTATTTGAAATCAATGAATTCGATTCGTAATTGCTTACATTTTTTCGGTGGTTTCAATACGTTACTCGTCCCTACCAAGGATTAGATTAGTTTTATCGAAGCGAATTATAATAGTTTAATTGATGAAATTATTTGCCATTGCCCTAATTTTAATCAATAGTTTATGATCATTTAAATTATGAATTATCTTTACCCAATATTTACCATAAAACACTTTATTTTTACAATCAATGGTTACTTTAATTTTTATCAATAATCGCAATTTAATCGAATTCAATGATTTCCAATAAATTTTATCTATTTCAAAATATTAATCCAAAATAGTTATAACAACGATTTCAGTTAATTTAATCCCCGTACCATTCCCTTTAATAGGCCTTAGACGCATATTGTGTTTATATTATATTTACTGAGTGCCCACTGGACTACTCGGTGTGATGATTTTAAGCCGTATGTAATATAAATTTAGGTCGATTTTACAGAATTGAGAAACGAGGAAGCAGCCAGAGACTTCTTCCTTATTTCTCGCTTCAGCTATAGGGATAAATATTTACGTTACGACCGCTGCGTTGCGCACGCTGAGTCTTCACGGGTACATATCATTGGCGATTTTCCACGCACTTACATGCATCTGTACTATGTAGATTTTACTTTCTTGCGTTATGTCTTGGCTGTGGGCCGGAAAAATTTCGACAGTTTAATTTAGTTTACGAAAACATATAAAACAATTTATGTATATAAATAATATTTATTAATTATGAACAAAAATAACATAATTACCCTTAGACCATTCCATAACATTGCAAAAAATATCATATCATAAATTAAAAACATAAATGCCTCTCTCCCCACGTCGACGCCAATCAGAGCTCTACCGAGATGCAATGGACGTGACGTGGAAAGAGGGTTCCAACCAAAATAGTTCTCACCTAAAAATTAAGTTTTCCAAGATAATCTGCAAATAGTCTTAAAGTTCTAAAACAGTTTGAAAATATGGTTTAAAATAGTTTCACAACGATTTCGAAAATGGTTTGAAAAAATGGTTTTTAAAATAGTTTCACAACGATTTCAAAAATGGTTTGAAAAATGGTTAAGTTAAATGTGAAAATGGATCAGTATTTATACCTATTTTTCTAGCGTGTGAAATTTGATGCAGTAAAACAAAATTCGACCTTGTTATTTTCTAGTAAATTCTATTCGTTAATTTTATTATTTTTTTGATTTATTTTTATAATTTTTTATTTAAGATTTTTATTGAATTATTACTAATTCAAATTTTTCGATTTAAATTTCATTTTAATGAACTTTTATTAATTTTTTCAATTTCGTCGAATTTGTTGTGTTTTCTTGTTATATTTGTGTAGGTATCGTGCGAATCTTGGTGCATTTTGTTATTATTTTAATTTATTTTTATGTTTATTATTTTATATTTAATTCTCCTTTTTTTCTCGTATTTTATAGGATTTAATTGGTGTTTCCAGGTTTATTTAAATTGCATGTTATTTTTGCGTGTGTGTTTCTGATCCATTTAAACATTTCCCAAGGCCGTTTACGTTGTGGCCCAACAATAATAACAAGAAAATTTGACCATAAAATGACCATTTATATAAAAATAAAAATTAATGAATTAAATGAATGAAAATGAAATATTTTTGGTTGAATAAATTTAATTAAAAATGTTAAAAATAAATTACCAATTTAAATTAAGAAATTAATAAAAATTTAATTTAGATAACACAAATAATTTCAAGGTCAAATTTGTTTAATCGCAATAAAAATAACACGCAAGGTTAAGGTCAAATTATAGGTATATATACTGATGTGTTTTGACAAATTTTTAATCTTAGGTTTCAGTCTTATGTTTCAATCTTAGGTGTACAATATTATCTGTAAGCGCATGAGTGAATATCAAATTATTGATTGATAACTAATGATAAGAATCGAAGATATTATATGAACTTATTGATTGATAATGCCATAAATTGAAGATGTTACGAATTAGGCAAATTACCAATATATACTGACGATTTTATGAATAAATATTTTATTGCATCGAAGCTTCTACTCAATCGGAATGGTAACATTTATTTATTTCCTTTTTCCTGGCCCACAGCCACACAACATGCAAGCTATTAAACTAAAACATAATTACGAAGATGTGTAAGTGCGGTTTCTCCGCCTATAGCTTGTGCCCGTGAGGGTTCCGGCGTGCGTAACGCAGGAACTCGAACGTCAAATCATTGAACCTAAATAGCGAAGGAGAGTAGCTTGAGAGTGGGTCTTTTGGCTCAACTTTCTTGCACTTAATTTCGATAAAATCAACATAAAATTTTAAACAAAAATCGGCTCAAAATCACTAACACCGAGTAGTCCAGTGGGCACTCATTAACTATAATATGAACATAAATAGATCATAAGGACAAAGAGATGGAAAGGGTAGCGGGGAAAATAGCGAAATCGTTGCAACAGTTAAAATGAACAGCCATCGGAAAAAGATTAATCCGAACGACCAAAATTACGGAAAATCATGTTTTAAATAATATATAAGAAGTAAATAAATTATGTTGAATTGAGACGGAAAATATGGGCAGAACGCCGCGCAAATTTTTGGAAATAATTAAAACATTTATCGTAAAACTGTAAAATAAGGGCTGAATGCTGCTCAAATTTTCCGATTTAATTATAATACTTACCGAAAATAGTAAAGTAAAAGTAGAATGTTGTTTAATTGTTGGTATAATGTTAGTATAAAACTGGAAAATAAGGGCGATACGCTACTAAACTTTTCCGAATTAGTTAAAATAATTATCAAAAATAGCAAAGTAAAAGTAGAATACTGCTCAATAATTGATAGGATAACTGGATAAAACTGAAAAATAAGGGAGGAACGCTGCTCAATTTTTTCGAATTAATAAAAATACTTTATCGAAAACTGTAGAATAAGGACGGAGTAAGGCTAAATTTTTATATAAGTAAAATATTTTTATAAAGCTGAGGAATAAGGACGAATCCCTACACAAAATTTGATAATAATAATGATAATGGTAAGGATAATGGTAATAATAATAATAATAATAATAATAATAATAATAATAATAATAATATAATAATAATAATAATAATAATAATAATAATAATAATAATAATAATAATAATAATAATAATAATAATAATAATAATAATAATAATCATAATAATAATAATAATAATAATAATAATAATAATAATAATAATCATAATAATAATAATAATAATAATAATAATAATAATAGTAATAATGATAATGATGGTAATAATAATAAATATAATGGTAATTATAGTAATAAGAATGATAATAAATGTAATAGTAGTAACAATGAATAAAGGTAATACATATAATAGTAACAATGACAATACTAGTATCAATAATAGAGAACATTATAGATTTAATAGGGATAAGGGGAAGAGGTATACTATATGGATATTTAGCATAACAAAAGGTTTGCAGACCATAAACAAATCATCAATACGGATAACGATAGGAGAGACTATGGGAATGGACATAATGTTAGATTATATAGCGGTATAGGTTAACAATTGGAGGAGATAGGAAAATAATGGGACCTAAAAATCAAAAAGCGAGCATAGGCCTTCTATCGGCAGCTCGTTGGACCCATGGATCGTTCGGTCAATTACAGCATTAGCAATAGCGCTCACTTTTTGCGGACGATCCACCCACTCGAACACAGTTCCAACGTTGCTTAGCAACGGGTGCCGAGTGGTAAGCGAAAGAATATTTGTATGGGGTTGTCTGGGTAACAACCATATAGTTTCAAAAAATCAAAACCCAGAAACCCACCATTTTTATGTCTTTTTGTTATATTTTAATTATTTCTTTCTTATATTTTAGCATGGTTAATTGGTGTTTTATGGGTCTGGTTTTAAATCTGCGTGCTGTGTTTGCGTGCTGTTGCTGATTCATTTAAACAAAATTGTGTTTAGGCCAAACAACATTTAAAAATTAGAAATTTATGAAGTTTAAAATTTTTGAATTTGTGATTAAATGATTTTCAACTGGGGAATCACCAATTTGCGAATGTTTGAAAGTGAAAAATTTAAAAGTGAATATTTCAAAATTTTAATACATTATAATCAAATTTGTTTTAATAATTGAGAATTATAAAAATATTTAATTCTTCAAAAGTTATTGTTAATTATTGCAATCTTTAAAAAAATTAATTTAAGAATCATGAAAAATGACGATTATGAACCAACAGCTAAAGTTCGAAAAGTTGAATCTTCCAATCATAATGTAGGACTCAATATGATGGTATACTTTTGTGATACATTTGATGTAAATAACTTAATGTTAGAGGAAAATGGGATGGGAAGGATCTGGTTTAGGAGCTCAAAATCAAGGATTAATTGAGCCCGTAGCTGCTAGCACCCATTCCAGTCGACATGGATTAGGATTAAAAGATGAAGATTTGGGAATTGAAAAGCCTGATACAGTGTGGCATAAAGGAATGGACGAGGCATCAGCTAATCGTGATTTAATTTTTTCTGCGCCAGGAATTCGCATGGTTTCTGATGATTATGATTTAAATTCAGGAGAAGTTATTGGTGAACGTAAGCAAACAATAGACAATGAAACTACATACTGCGATCCAGCCTTGTTGTGTGAAATGTTAAAGTGTAAAGTAAGGTATTTTTATCACAAATATTTCAAGATTTGTTTAGTCTCAATTAGATAAATATGATAACATTCTCGACGGCCGAAGTCGATCAAATCCTTATGAAAAAATTGCATCTGGATTTTTTCTGAATCGTGCAGCAATGAAAATGGCAAATCTCGATTCCATTTGTGACAATATATTTACAAAAATTGAGAACGAGAATGAAGTGAAAAATTTACTGCTGCAATTTGATTTAAATTTAGAATAAATACAATTCTAGATTTTGTTCTTTGCAGATATCTGTGCCGGTCCTGGTGGATTTACGGAATTTATGTTGTGGAAACGCCAGATGCAGTCCTGTGGATTCGGATTCACGTTGCGTGGCAAGGATGATTTCAAATTGAATAAAATAATATGTGGTCCTGTTGAGTGCTTCCACCCGAGTTACGGAAAAGCTGATGATGGTGACATCACGAATCAGGAAAATTTAACCAAATTCCAAACTGAAGTCATGCATGGAACAGGCAATATCGGAGTTCATTCGGTTCTCGCCGACGGTGGATTTGATGTGTCCGGTCACGAGTCTATTCAGGAATTAATGTCAAAACAATTGTATTTGTGCCAGTTTCTGTGTGCTATAAACATTTTGAGGACTACGGGAAATTTTTTATGCAAATTATTCGATATTTTCACGGATTTTAGCGTCGGTCTCATTTTTTTGGTATCGACTTTGTTTGATAACGTGTCAATCATTAAGCCCATCACCAGCCGCCCTGCCAATTCTGAAAGGTAATTTTTGGGTTAATTTTAATTTATATAAATTTTTAATTTTTGTTAATTATTACAATTTAATATTTATTGCTATTTAATATTTATCTTTAAATAATTAAAGTTTTTTTATTTTTTTTAATTTAATTTAATAATTAATTTAAATTTTAAACAATTGAAAATAATATTTTTTTTTATTTATTTAAAAGTCCACAATAAAATCAATTATAATCTGATATCCTTAAAAATAATTGAATAGCCAATGAGAAACGTTTGATAGCGTGATTGGATTAAATTAATTGTATTTGCGTTTATTTTGAATTGAAATATCATTTAGATATATCGTTTTCAAATGTTTCACGAGTGACACGAATCGCATTGAAAACATCCGCAATTTCCTTTACAAAGTCAACAGTGACCTGAACTTATGCAAAGGCACCGATCAAGACGTGATAAAAGTCATCCAGAACACCATATTGAAGAAAGACAAACAATTTATCAAGTTCATTAAGGAATCAAATAACAAGTCAGATATTTTATCCAATCATATATTGATTGATTGCTTGCAGAATACTGGCGGAGCAAATCATCGGGCTGGCCAAACTGAATGCCTTCATCATCGACCGGAACCTCAGTGACGAACGGCAAATGGATATCCGCAAAGAAGCCTTTGAGTTGTGGAAAATTCCTGATCTGAAACGAGACCATTTTCTGTGCGCCAAAGCCAATCCGATCGCTGAAAATTTCCTCTCAGTATGTATATTGATAATCGCATATTATATTGATAATCGCATTAATTAGATATTGTATTGATTATTGGGTGTTGTATTGATTATTTTATATTGTATTGATTATTGGATATTATATTGATTATTTTATATTGTATTGATTATTGGGTATTGTATTGATTATTTGATATTGTATTGATTATTGGATATTGTATTGATTATTGGATATTGTATTGATTATTGGTATTGTATTGATTATTGGGTATTGTATTGATTATTGGGTATTGTATTGATTATTGGGTATTGTATTGATTATTGGATGTTGTATTGATTATTGGGTATTGCATTGATTATTGGATATTGTATTGATTATTGGGTATTGTATTGATTATTGGATATTGTATTGATTATTGGGTATTGTATTGATTATTGGATGTTGTATTGATTATTGGGTATTGTATTGATTATCGCATATTATATTATAGTTGAATTTCCACAATAAGCAAGACAAACTGAAACCGGCCGCATTCAAATCGATCGTTTCCCCTATGAAAGAAACCAATTTTATCCAAGACAAATTTGTGGTTAGAAATCACATGGCAGCATTTGTCGGAGGCGTCCCGGTTTGTGACGGAATGAATGGGGCACTTTATGTGCTGGCAAAGGACAAGAAATACGTCAACTGGTATCCGACCGGGCAAGACATTGGTCAGGATTATCGACCGAATCGATTGTTTGATCATTTGAAGAAATGGTTCAATAAAATCCCTTCATTCACGGTTCTGTTGGTGCATTTCGGGTTGGAATATTCGGGACCCAAGGGCAATTTGAAATGCAACTCGGTGGTGGTTGTGGATTCACCGCTGATTTACGGAGAGGACATTTCCGAGCTGTCCTATGAAGATCGGTATGTGACCTTTTTAGTGGCTGTCACAGTTATTATTATTCTGTTGGTCATTTAGAATGCACCGTGTTTCACACCTATGCAGTCTGCTCGATCCTAAACTGAAAGGCTTGATTCGACCGATCGATTATTTTCCATTATCGGATATCAAAGACCACGTGTCGAGATAGTAAGTGGTTTTATTGTCTCAATTTTTTCCCATTAATAAATTTCATTTTTCCAGCATATCCGTAAAGAAAGCAAAAGGCCTGCCGGAACAGAAAATGGTCACCTGTATAAAAACCGACCATTTCTATTCGCTCGGCAAGTTGCTAATAATCAACGTGATAAACTGTAATATAGATATTTGAATGTAATATATATGTATATTTATTAGTTCCCTGGTTGGTGGCCGTCAGTAGGAGACAAGGAAATACATATTATTACAATGTGGATTCTCGGGAGTCAGTGTTTGAAAAGCCGGAAACTCTTTATGCATCATACTCGTAAGGAAATTGTTAATCATATAATGTCGGTTGTAAATATGTTATATATTTAGGAAATCCAACATTTATGAAATCGATTGGAAAAGCAACAAAGAAGAATTTGATTGTGTGAAATTATTGACATTATTAGATAAGAAGCAGTGACTGAATTTTATTGATTATTTTTGTAAATATATATATATTTATTATGTCTTTGCTATTGATTTATTAAACTTTTTATTTAAACAATACATTTACTTAATCTCTCGGATTTGCTAAAACGATTTTTCTTAGATTTGGTTTTGGCGATGTCGGTCGACGTTGTTGGATTGGCTTGAGTATGATGTAATAAATGTTCGATCGATGCAAGTGGTAGTAGCGGCTGGTGGCCAATCTCGTTTTGAATGGTCTCTTTCAATTTCAGTTGCTGGTTCTCCTTTGTTTTTTCTAATTCCATGGCTATTTGGAATATTGCAGTTTCGTCAGATCATTATGTTTGGTTAATTTATTCGCTTGTTCGCCGCGTCCAAGTTTCTTCCATTTTGCGGAATCGAAGGTTCCTTGCCTTGTTTTGTTTTATGTATATGTAAATTAAATTGAGGATCGATTTGGAACATTAATTATTAAGATCTATGATACCATTATAAAATATATTAGTGGAATAGTGATAGTTTCATTTATTTTGTTTATTTTATGGGTTTTCCAAATTTAGGGGTCAAATGACGTTTGTAAGCGGTCCTAATCATGTTGTTCCCATCAAAAATGTTGTAAAAAATATTAAATTCGCGACCCCCTCCCTTTAAGATTTCAAATTCAAGGTTTTAAATTTTATAGATTAATGCACTCTCGTAATTACATTTTCACTAAGGTTTTTATTATTGTCTCAATTAAAATGATTATTTTTATTGCTATTATTGTTATTAATGTTACCTTTGAAGATTATTTATTGAAGTTACTAATATTAATATTATTTCTAATCTTTTTCAAAGAGAATATTATTATTAGTATGGTTATTATTTCACCAACACTTATGTTACCTTTATAAATACTACAATTATCACGGTGATCATTATTAGTACTATAGGAAATATTTAATAAAAGTAGAAATTAATTAAAAATTAATTGGATAATGGGAAACATGAGCTAATGGGAAGTCCGAGCCAACAGAAAACCCTAATAGTGTGAGAAATCCGGAACGTCAACAAATTTTCTAATTACGGAAAACGAAATTGGTTGGCGAAGGAAACCCAGAATAAAAGAGGAACCCGCCACCAAAATAATTATTGTAAACAAATGGAAACCCCGGGAGCCCAAAAATAACTAATTTGGTTTTGGACAGAAATGTCAAAAATGCCAAAACCAATTTAGTTTGCGGGCGACTTGAGTTGCAAGATGAGTATAAAAAGAAAAAGGCAAATCAACAAAATTGCCAGTTGGTCGAAGAGAATATTTCAGAGAGCGGAATAAATGAGGTAATAAACTTAAAGATAAATCAACCAGTCAAACAAATTGCGTACCAGGCAGGGACATCTCCCTTTGGAAGACGTATCCCTACGCATTGAATTTTGTAAAATCGTGCAGAGTAGTTGTGTAGAGTATTGTGAATTGAATCGATTTTTGTGAAAGTTGTGAATAAAGTTGTGATATATAAATTGGAAATAAACCTTATTGTGTTGGGTTAATGGAATCGATTAAAAAATGACACCAAGGAGTCAGACCTAAGCACCGATTTTCTATAATAAAACCCAAAATTAGTAAAAATAGCTAAAGATAGGTGCCACCATGAGAGCGTTAGATCCCCACGAACCAAATAATATTGATAAGTAAACATAGGTTTTAATATTATTGTTGGTGTTGTCGGTGAATTCGAATAGGATTTATTGTCAATCTGACTCAAAGCGTGCTTTTAAACAACAGTTATGAACTCCAAACGATTGTTGGGCCAGAACGTAAACGGCCTTGAGGAACGTTTAAATGGATCAGTAACACACACGCAAATATAACATGCAAATTTAAATAAACCCATGAAACACCAATTAAACCCTATCAAATATGAGAAAAAGAGAATTAAATATAAATTAATAAACATAAAAATAAATTAAAATAATAACAAAACGCACCAAGATCCGCACGATACAAACACAAACATAACAAGAAAGCACAATAAATTCGACAAAATTGAAAAAATTAATTAAAGTTCATGAAAATGAAACTTAAATCAAAAGATTTGAATTAGTAATAATTCAATAAAAATCCTAAATGAAAAATTATAAAAATAAATCAAAAAATAATAAAAATAAAGAATAGAATTTACTAGAAAATAACAAGGTCGAATTTTGTTTTACTGCATCAAATTTAACATGCGAGGTTAGGGACAGAAAATAGGTATAAATACTGATCCATTTTCACATTAAAGTTAACCATTTTGAAACCATATTTTCAAATCTTAAAACCATTTTTGAAAACCGTTTTTCGAAACAAACCATATTTTCAAATCTTAAAACCATTTGTGAAATAGTTTTTAAAGCTATTTTCAAACCGTTTTCAACTCATTTTTAGGTGAGAAATGTTCATTTTGGAACCCTCTCTCCACGTCACATCCTTGCAACCTCGGTAGAGCTCTGCTTGGATGTCGGCGTGGGGGGAGAGGTATTTTTGTTTTATTTTATTATATGCAATATTATGCGATTTTTATGGATTGACATTGGATGGTAATTATGTTTATTTGTTTATAATTAATAAATATTATTAATATTAATAAATTGTTTTATATATTTAAATGAACTAAAATTAATTCTGTCGAAATTTTTCCGGCCCACAGCCAACACATAACGCAAGAAAGCAAAATCTACATATTACAGATGCATGTAAGTGCGTGGAAGATCGCCAATGATACGTACCCGTGAAGACTCAGCGTGAGGAACGCAGGGGTCGTAACGTCAATATTATCCTTATAGCTGAAACGAGAAATAAGGAAGGAGTCTCCGGCTGCTTCCTCGTTTCTCATTTCTGTAAAATCGACCTAAATTTATATTACATACGGCTAAAAATCATCACACCGAGTAGTCCAGTGGGCACTCAGTAAATATAATATAAACACAAAATGCGCCTAAGGTCTATTAAAGGGAAAGGGTACGGGAATAAATTAATTTGAAATCATTGATATAACTAAATTGGATTACTATTTGGAAGTAAATTAATCATTTGTACACTAAATCGTTGATATAGCTGATTCCATGTTAATGTTGCGAAATAAATTAGATTTATTGCTAAAAGTAAATTAAATTCATATTTTGAAAATAAATGAGACGAAACTTATTGCTAGAAGTAAATTAAATTAATATTTCGGAATAGATTAGCTAAAACCTATTGCCAACCGTAAATTAAATGGTTTAATTATATTAGATAAACGTACCCCTAAAGGTAAATTAAACTAATAAAACTTATTTCTAAAAGTAAATTAATAAAACTTATTTCTAAAAGTAAATTAAATTAATAAAACTTATTTCTAAAAGTAAATTAAATTAATAAACTTATTTCTAAAAGTAGATTAAATTAATGGTTTGAGACAAATTAGATAAAACGCATTGCTAAAAGTAAATTAAATGCATAAAACTTATTACTAGAAGTAAATTAAATTCGTAGTTGAAACAAGTTAGTTGAAATTACTGGTAAATTAGTAGAAAACCATTACATTCATTGAATAAAGTAGTTATTGATTAAAACAAACTAATCCTCTGATTCAACATAAGGTAATTCATTGTCTAAAAGTAAGGCAACTATTGATAAAAAAACTAAGCAATTCGTTGATTCAATTAATGTAATTTAATTTAATAACAACAAAGTAATTATTGAATAAAACTAACAAAAATCCATTGATTTGAAATAAAACTCACTATAATTTATTGATTGAAGCTAAATTAACGAAGAGTATAAGGATAGCATAAAATAGGTCATTCAAAAGTAAACCAAATAAATAAATCGCTTAAAAGGAATTAATGTAACTAAATCGATTAACACGAAATTCATAAAAACCGTTGACATAAGAGAAAGATAGTAGTATAATATTATCAAAAATTTACTAAGAACCTGATCATGACAATATCTCCCACCCGAAAAACTCATAAAAGCCTGCATCATTTAAATACATATATAATTCCAAGTACAATCCACATTATGTTCGCAGACGAAAATGACGTAACGATATAATAAAAGCCCAATGCGAATTCGAAACGAAACGTTAAAATGCATAAAATGAGAATCAAACAGATAAGTCTTCTTCGAAACGATTTAATAATCTCGGAATGCCATAAGGAGATTAAAGACACTGGTTTTCCTAAAACTAAGCAATAAAATGTTTAATAAGGGTAACAGACGTACCTGACATATCCAAAATTTCCTCATCGCCGCGCACGACCGTAGCAGATGCCACGATGTAATATCAGAAAGTAGTTAACTAATAACCAAAATTATCCGAAATCGTAAACAAGTCGACCGGAAACGGTAAGTCCAAATTTTAGTAAACTAATACGATCCGAGAAATGGAAATTTCCGTCGACATTAGACGTACCGGATGACCAGATCAAATGTCATTCACTAACGCATTCGCATTGGATAACGGATGTAGACACCCCACGCTGGTGAGATAATCTAGGGCGAAGGTCAGCTAAGCATTGCGGCACATTTCGAAACACAACGGATGTAGAAACGGAGGCCCAAGTTAATGTAAATCTTACCAAAGGCCGTTGTGTTGATGTCATACAACTTGTAAATACAAATCGATAAACACCACTACGGAAATAGACACGTTAAAGTCATTGTAACGCCTATCCATATCGTAAGTTGGTAAATCTGTAAATTATCGCGTGCAACGTCAACTCGTAAAATGTAACAAATTTTGAAATAATTTTTAATTGATATTATGTATTTAACAAGTATTAGACACACCCCGATAAATGATAAGCCTTACATCTATTAAATTTTAAAATCAATTGTTAACAAATATTATTCAATACTAAGTATTCAGTAACTTTTAAATGAATTCTAATAAATAGCACCACCATACGCGCGACAAACTCTGGCTTGACAAACATTAATACCCGATAGATTGTAAGTATCGACTCACTCATAGCAGTAGAATTTCCCCAACGTCTCACAATTAGGGCAACCACTAAAATAGAAGTGCCGTGATGAAAGTGTGGTCGACTAAATAGCTTCCCCAAGGACTCAGAGACGCACAACCCATTAAATCTGCGAAAGATTGTAAGGATAATTAGCATTCGATAAGTTTAACTGGTGATAGACCCAATGATAATAACAACCTGGTCGCTAGTGAGTCTAGTATATAATCTAAGCGAAATATTTAAATGAACTGTTTTTTCATCCCCATATGCCAATAACTGATTTTGGTGTGTTTTTAGAATATGCCGATCGAATGGACCGATACCCGAATGCCCGAGGAACAATGCCGGAAGGAATCACACCCAAAAACAGAAATATTCAATAAGATTCAACAACAGTGGCCGTATCCCACTACTTGGAGGATACTGGGCCTAAATAGCGACCCATGCGGACTCGCCGGTCAACAATACCCGGCAGCGGAATCTTATATCCACGCGCGAAATCTCCTCACCCAATGGGAACGGGTGCAGGAACAGGTGGATCTGCAGGTGGTCAAGGCGAGGATGTACCTCGCCAACGTAGAAGATGACATCCTCGCCGGGCGGACCGCGGAAGCCTACCCACCTCGCCCAGTCCGCGATACCCGACGCCCATACCCCGTGGTTCCTCCGAGAAAGAACCGAAGGAAGTCGTTTCAGGAAAAATCGAAATTCCAAGGACATTGACGATAAATGCGAATTAGTTTTGATTTTATTTTTGGTTGTTAAAAAGAAATGTTCGTTACTCTGTCTTTGCGTTTGATCATTTGCCTGAGAACATCTGTTTCAATCGATATGTTTACGATAATTATAAAATTAAATTATATAAATTACTAGAGTCAAATTTAACGAGCTTATCCATTATAGCTATGGCCACCAGTCAAATTTTGCAAGCGGAATTAGACCGTATAAGGAATACAAATACGGACCTCCTTCACCAAATACTCCAGATGACAAGAGAGATCCAACAGATCAAAGCGACTTGGTCGGATCCAAAAAGAGTCAAAACGTTATATCACCGACTATCTGCAGCACAGAAAGGTTGGGCTGAAGAGCGACAGCTCAATCAGAGCCTGCGCACCCAAATACGAGGACTAGAAGTAGCCCTGGCAGTTTGTCGGGAGGGGGAAGCGGTCACCTACCCGCTCGTATTCGCCCCGTCCCAGATGGTGCAGAAGAATCCTCAACCAGTAGATCAGTCCACTACTCAACCAATTAATCGTCGGCCGGGACGCAAAGAACGTGCTCGAAGCCGAGCTGCACAACAATCAAAACCGTCCCATTAACTTTTGATAATTCACATTTCTGTTTATTTCAATAAAATAGTCGTACTTATAGTTAAAGTATTTCCTAAGGGCACTTACACGCAGATGTTATTATGAGTACTCGCGGCGCAACTTTAGATCATCTCTCCACATTCGATCATGAATTTACTTCCACAGGGACAGAGCTAAGCGAGCACAAGTCTTCTATCGACAGCTCGTGAACCCGCGGGTTGTCCGAGCAATTACAGTACTAGCGATAATACATAATTTTTGCGGACAATCCACCACTTGAACACATTACCAACGTTGCCTAGCAACTGGTGCCAAGTGGCGATTAGCATCATTTTGTATGGCGTTACTGGGGCAACTACCGGTCAATTCAAATAAATAAGGAAACCCCGTAACCCACCACGATATAAACTTTATTGATTATTACTTTATTGATTATTACATTTTATCTCCACTCTAAAATGACACAACGAATAATATATTAATCACAATTTGGTGCTTAATACGGCCCTTCGGTAAGAATATCACTTTTCGGATCAAATGAATTTCACGATCACTTGACTAATGTGACGGGTTTCTGAGATCAGTAACTCTGATTTAGTTGCTTTGCTTTAACTTCGCTTAATTTCTGTTTCAAATTTCTCTTTTCCTTGATTTTTTTTAGGTGCATAGTACTAAAAAATTTCGTTGTTGATTCAGTATTTGCTCAACAAATCACTAATTGTTTTTCAGGTTAAGCGTGTAACTGTGCATCAATTTGATGAGATGTACTATATTTCTTATTTATTAAAAAAGTAAATATTATAAAATAAAGTTTATATTTACAATAGTGAATTGTAACATTCTTAATAATTTAAATAAAAATTATTTTTGTTTTTGTTTAAAGAAACTATAACTGTACTACGATTTGATTATAGAAGAATATGACAGTTTTAAATTTATTATTTTCATATTATATTTATCATTAATATTTAAACTTTATTTTAAAAATTATTATAATTTTTATTTATTTATTAGAATTGTTTTTAGAATAATAATGTTAATCTAATAAATTATTTTATATTTAAATTATATTGTAATTTTGTATCAAAATGGAATATATAATTAGTTTTGATTCCTCAAAGTTTTCTGAGTTAATTGAGCCACCTATGGCTCATGTATCGGCATCGATAGGACATAATATATTTTTGATCGGAGGATATCGAATAACTTTTGATAATGATCTTCGCACAATAATTGCTTTTGATAAAAATAATCTGCTTTATTATAATGTTTTAAACAGCCAACTGGATACTGTCGAATTATCCTACGATATGGAATCTGTCGGTTCATTTCCAACTGAATTCTTTTGTGCATCTGGCATGGCTTGTTGTTCCAATGGTAACAGAATATATTTATTTGGTGGCTATTCTTTAACCAAACAAGAAGTCGTAAACGCTTTGTATTATATTGAAATAAGTAAATCTATCGATTTTACTGGATTATTAAATATTAAGAAATTATGTAACAAAAAACCGAAAGCTGTACTTAAGTTTTTATCCGGTTCCCATGATGGCGATAGTGAAGAAATTCATAGAAATTTCCCATCATATAGAGATAAAGCTTCAATAGTTTATTGGAGGAATAATATCATTGTTTTTGGTGGTTACGGTTCTAATTTCATTCGATCTGAAATCCAAGACAATATTGACCAAGGTCACAATTTTCTTGCCGATAATGGTGAATATGTATCCGGTAGCGGAAATAGAGGTTGGAATAACCAATTACTGATATTTTCAATGTCAACAAATCGATGGACTAATCCCGCTACATTTGGATCTATTCCCTGTCCTCGAGCTGCTCACTCCTCCGCAATCACGGACAGCAAACTTTTCATATTCGGTGGTAGATTAGGAATGAAAAATACCGCAGCAACAGTTCGATCAAATGAATTTTATTATTTGGATTTAATTACTTTTTATTGGACAAAAATCAACTTATCGGATTCTGCGTCTATCATTGGTCGATCCTGGACAACTCTAACTTGCGTTTATGATGAGGTTTTTTTCATAGTCGGTGGATTTTCTGGTGACAATGTTCCGTTATCCGATGCTTACATTGTGAAAATCGATAAGAAACCGAACGTGGGAAAGGTGACAGCTAAATTGCGCTGCTTCCAAAGTGCCAATTGGGATCCGTATATCGATCGGAGCAGTTGGAATACATCCGAATTATTCACACCTGCCAGTCGAATGTGGCATTCGAGTTGTCTAGCGGCCGATGGATTTATATATATTATTGGCGGTTGCCGGAACGACCTCGCGTCACAAATTGAACGCATCCAAACCAGAATTGAACGAATCAGACCGGAACCGTTACCTTTATATCGATTGTGTTTGTGGAGCGTTTTTCTATTGAAACCGAATCTAAACGAGCATGAAATTCCTCAAAAGCTTTTTAATGATCTTCTTTCATTATGCTTTTGAAAGGGTGATTTTGTTAACCCATATAAACGCGCCGTTGTTCTTTCTATTATTAAAAGTGGTATTTATTGATTAGTTTTGGTGGGAGATGTTTTAATTTAATCTTTTATTGTCGAATGGTTTGTTGCTGAATTATTGATTTATTGTTATTAGCCATTGATTAATTTGGACCCGGCGTTGATTGGTCTCAGTTACTCTATTATTATAACCATAAATTAAATAATTTTGGCAGCCTCCGTTATTAGCATCGCATGCGACGATAGAAATACTACAAAGGAAACTCCATGTTGGAAGTCAAATTTAATAATGAAGTTTCTGAGAAATTTGCCATCTTATTGTTCATTTCTTTTTTCGACAGTTTGTTTCGGAATTATTGATTAATTTGGGTCGGTATGATCATATGCAATTTTACAATTGAGGTTGGTTGACAATTTATAATTTTGTTTTCGAATTCGTTTTTCTGGTCCATGAGATATTTGATTTCGGATTAAGGCCTTCGCAATAACATGTATAAATAGTAACACAGCGTTAAGAGCTCTCCGTTTACCTTTAGCTGATATTTTCAACAAACGTAATTCAACGTTTATATATAGTATCATTAATGCCTTTCATGCAAAATGTGATTAAATAGTTTTAAAAAAAGTTAAGAAATTCGTTCCTGATCGATACTATTTCTAGAAAAATTTGGTGATTTAGGAACGTTTATTAAAAATTGTTGAATAATAATGGGAAGTGGCACTAAAATCCGACTTCTTGATGTACATATTCAAATAAATCGATTTAAACAGCATAGTTAAGTTTAAATCAGATCACCACAATAGTTACAACTTTATTCACTCGATTTTAATATTATTGTCTATATGAACTCTAAAGATAACTTTATGCTTTCATGTTGTCATAGGTCTTCCAATGCTTGATCTCCCTTCTGATATATTAAAATTAATACTATGAGCTCGCTCTAAGTTTGACTTGTCCTTGTTCTAGTCTTTAAAATTCTTCACTTTGTCTTCAACCTCACTTATAACTTCGCTGACTTGTCCCTACATTGAATTGAATTTCCCTCAAATTTTGATGGAGCGCTTAATTTTTGTTTACTTTCCCAGGTTATTGTGGTAACTAGTTTGTTATCAAATTTGGCTTTCGTTGGTTTTCTTTAATCAACACCGGGTTTTCTTTTATCTCGAGTTTCAATAATGTAGTTTTCACACTGCTTGGGTTTTCCATTAGCTAATTAACTTTTGATTAATTTTCTTTAAATATTTACTTTTAGATACCCTCAATGATTTTATTTCATTATATTTGAACTCGTTTCGTAATTTGGTATACGCATTTAGCGGTTCCCACCACAAATTTTGATTTTTTATTATATATTTTAAGAATTCTGCAAGAAACTGAAAAAGATTATTTAATAATCGAAACTTTTTTAAACAATATAATCATTACTTCTCAGCAAGGGCTTATTTTATTATTCACTTATCTATAGTACTCAATTTGATTTGTGTCAAACTGGATAGGTTTTACTAAAAAATACAAAGCATGACTATAGTTCGTTTAGAAAATCAAATTTTATGTTATGTTGATAAGACATTGTGTGTTGATGTACAAGGAAAACTTTATTGATGAGGATTCATGACTTTCGTTAAAAATACTTGCCTCTCCTACTCTAGGGTTAATTTCCCACGCACACCACACCATTTATCACTTACCATCATACTCCCATGGTTAAAGCCATGCTGGTAATGCGTATGACAGCCAAATGCTGTTCGAGCAGGTGAGCATTGTTACCAATATCACTCCTCGAATAACCTTCGTTTCCGGTTCACAGCGGCCGCTAGAAGGTCTTGCGCATTATGTTATGATTCCATGATTTCTAAATGTACCTGATTCCTCGAGTTTAGGAGCTGAACATGAATTGGAAGGATATCGCTCATCTACGACACGAATTTAATTATAAAACTTTAACTGCTGATTTGTAAGACGATAACGGAATTTTGATCACCCCTTTTTTATAGTTCTGATTGTTGCTGCGACTAGATTGGTTACATATTAATTTATCTTATTCTACTGCTATGATCCGCAAAAAAAACCTTATTTTATAAATACGCCAAATTGGAAACTGATGCCACTTGGCTTAAACAACTAATTAGTACTGAATTATATATTCGGTTTAATGTTAATTAAGGTAGAAGGGAATGGATATGATAAGTAAAATACGTAATTCGAAAAGAAATTTCAATAGATTTGTATCGAACGGGTAAAAAATAAGTGAGCGTACAAAATATATTTTAAACTAAAATACAATAGACATAAAAATGAATAGGAAACATAGGTTCATAGTGTCCTGACGAAAGGTCGATGCACAAAACTAGAATCCTAGTATCCAACGATTAGAAAGAGAGCAAGTCAATCGTGCCCGTCTATATCTACTGGTAGACTTCGACGTTTGGGTACCTCATGAGCGGGTTTGAAGTCGACCGCCTCGATTCCTCTTGCGATGAGGTTGCCGGCTCTACCACAGATCGGATGACTGGGGGTGAATGATCACTTGACATTTCCGTTTCGATCGGCGGGGGATTGAGCATCTTAGAGATGCTAATTTGGGTGGGGGATTCGAGTCCAGCCGCCTGGATGCTAATTTGCGTTGATGAGATGTGACGAAAGAAAGGCAGCAACGGTGCATAGATCACGTCCAGATCCGATGCGCGGCGATCTTCTTCTTCGTACGTAGTCCGTAATTCAGCCATCTTCATAGGTGCTTCTGGCCGCAGGTTTGCTTGTAGCAGAGCATTCTCTGCCCTTCGTCTCTGCCTACGGCGACGGTTTCTGTTCGGCTGGTGTCGCTGACTTCCTTATCTGTCTTCAGGATTTCTGGTCGAGGGAGTCATGTTGGGCAGCTGAATCGTTGGCTGAACGGGTAGGTGATGCGCAGGAATGATGTCTAATTCCTGGGCTAGTCTTCTATTCGGCAGGCGAGTCAAGAGCTCATGTTCCGTGAAGATCTGCCAGAGCGCAGCGCTCTGTTCGAATATGGTGATTCGCTGGCTCCGGTTCTCTATGATTAGGTCTTCTCGGGGTCGAGAAAGACGAGATATCTTCTGATATAGCCCTTTGGTGGTTTCGGGCTAGCTCCATATGCCCTTAACCCTTTGGTATTTCTCCCGAAGGATAGTATGCTCTCTCTCTAACTTGTCAAATTTCTGTTCATTGCCGCGACGGATGGTGAGATTTTTGGAATTCACGGTAGGCCGGATAATGCTGACATTAAGAAGGTACGTAGATGTTAGGCTGATTTGTTGTAGATTTCGTAGATGATATTTAAAATTCCTTTCGCGATTTTTGGTTTGAATGGGATATAGCACAGAAGCTTTTCGAGGATTCAGAAAATCGGAAAATGCCTTATAGGGAAACAGCTAGAAAAGAAACATACTATAATAAACTATATTTACTTAAATTTTCGTGTTATGATATGATTCTTAAGAAGTAGATATACATGCACTCCAATATTTATTTAATTAAAATACATCTTATGCGGTAAAAACGTTATAATATGATGATTAGGCTCCCGACTTATCAGGGTGCCTCTATTCTCGTTCCAGAGATTACATAATATTTATTGATTACTACCTCACCCATGGATAATTTATAAAAACTTAATTAGTTAATATTGAATTAACATAAAATGCACAATTTTAAATTTCAACATATATTAATGACATTAATAAATTTAAAATCTATATTTAATTAAACAATTTTCAATTAGTATGATAGGGAATCGTCCAAAATTAATAATGGAGTAACATAGTAGTTGGGTATGACGGAAGGCAGTTTTATGTCGGTCTTGCTTTCTTAATTTAGTCTTCAAACCATACTATCTAAACTTTATTTTAATAACAAGATTAACGGGGTTAATTTATTATTAATTTATGTTAAGGAAACTCTGTCATCCCAAAATACTTTTCTGCTTGAATTAAACAAAAATTTACTCAGGGTAGATTGTCAGAAGTTAATACACATTATAGCGCAGTATTTAAAAAAACATCAATACCAGGAAATTTCCGTAGTGATATGTTAAATTACAGGACCCTTGACTATCATTATTAATAAACAAACGACTTACGAATTTCTTCGAGATGATCCTAATGTTAAAAATTCCAGGTGTAATGAAGTTAGAAATACTAGAATAAATCTCTTCTGTATTGATTATTGCGTTCCGGTATGTGATTGCCGAAGTGATCTTATTGTGGGCGTCTTCTCTGTGGCCTATTGTAGATGATATTTGAGTTCACTGTGTTACGGCCTACCAATAAATTAGCATATTGATTTTTTATCACTGTTGTTTCAGATTATGACCAATATGTAAAACGACAATATGGATTTTTGTCTGGAAATTTTAACTGTTAGTTGGCTTTCATACAGACAGTCGACTATTCTTTATGCTGGGTCGTCCTATTTCCCTCCTTATTGGCACTTATTGAAAAAGATATGGGGTTTTTCTGCGTTGAAGTGTTAGGGGGATTTTTAGCCTATCCATCCATTATTGATGGGTCTATCTGTAGCTCTCAAGTTGCTTGTAAAAGTCGGGTTTGTTATCTGATACTACCATTATTCAATTTTTGAATCACCATGAAACCAGTATCCTATCCCTGCTGCCCAGTCGTAGTATAGTCGCGAGGTTTTTATAATAATATAATTTATGATCGACCAGCGATCATTCCTAATACCTCTAACTAACGGCGCTCTTCCCGTGATTTTGAATTTTCTGTTCGTCTCGGCGGACGTTTCCATCAGCCGTTACGAGTGGTAAAACGGTGCCCTGGTGGTAGAGTCCTGCGTCTTACGACCAGATCTCGCCGCGGACGACCGAGTTTTCAGGAGAGCACGGCCAGCGATCGCAACTAACGAAGGTTAACTCGTCAGCCGGATCACCGACCTGCCCCCCCATATCTATTGCCATACATAGATATATATAGTTATCGGGACCTTGGCATAATTAATAAATAACATATTTGTATAAAAAATTTAACGTTATGAGCATCTAAAAGTTTTGTTGCATAAAAATTACGTTAATCATAAAAAGAAAACAGAACATAATAATAAAAATTCCTTAATTAGAAAGTGCAAATGGTGAAATTATAGAGTTGTAAAAGTTAAAAATAGTGAATTTGGTCACTGTTTATATAGTATTTTCATGCCTGTGTGCGACCAATAGGCGATTTTTCTCCATTTTAAGGGCTTTTTATTATTTTTGTTAACTTAAAATTATTTTTATAATTTTTTATACATTTTTCTCTATTTTTTGATATATTTATTTTATGTTATTGAATCTATTTTTTGTTGTTATTTTTCTATGATTTTCTTTTTACCCTTTTAGCCTTTTGTTTTTTGGTCGCCGCTTCTGCCTGTGTTTTTTCTAAACCTTATTTTGTAAGGTTTTGGCAGTTTATTTTATTTCATATATGTTTCTTTCTGCCTCTGCATGCGTTGATCGATTTTATCAATATATGCTTTAATTAGTTTTGTTATATTTGAATTTGTTTATTTGATGTTTTTATTTTATTTTTGGTGTCTGCTTGTGGTGCATGCGTATGTACAGTGACCATTTTCCTTATTTTAATTTTATTTTTGGTTTTAATTCTTACTACTATTTTGTTTTAATTTTGGCTTTAAGCCCAACATGTGTATACTATTTACACTTAGATTCACATGTGTATACCCAATGAAATTCGCACATTTATATTGCAAAATGAATGACGTGTGTGTTATACAGTCACAAGTAACACTGCATCAAATTAAAACAAGTTTGTTATATACTAATCTTTATTGAAACATTGAGCAGTATGAATAAAGTTGAGCATGTACTATAGTAGCATGAAAATCAATAAACAACAATTTATTGATCGATCATTAAAAGGGTTGCCGATATAATGGATAATTGACCGTCACGGTAGCCACACAGTCGCAGGACGCCATCGTTACGTGGCAAAGACAAGCCGATTGACAGAAGAATACAACTTTCTCCTCATCTGCACCATCTAAATGAATCTAATAAGATAAAACATACGGACTATCCACCAGGTAGAAATCCAGGAAAGCACTACCAAAAGTGAATCAAACAGAGCCACGACATCAAGGACCTAGATTTTGTAAACCACCTAGATAGTATCAGTAAGAATACTCGTCTGGAGTTGACGTCCAATAAATGCTTCACCGAAAAAGGGACGAATTTCATCAGTACTGTCCATAACACTAGGCTAATTACTGATATAAAAATATAATAAAATTTTACATACTAGATTAATACCGTCTAAATAGAATCTCAATTAAAAATATCTAATCAGCTACGCAGCATCGACTATCTCCAAGAAAATTTTCCTGACAATTCTGACTTGACATGCAGAAAGGAAAGAAATTTAGAATCTCAAGTTTAAGGTCACTAGATTAATAATACCAATCATTCACCTAGGTGAATATGAAATAAGGACAGCTAATTATAAGAATCACATTGATTTTCTACTGATAGAAAAATATAATATAAATAACTTATTAAAAATTAAATCTTCGGTCGATAAACAAATAACATAGCAATTATTGAGGTAACATTTGACTCAACTAAACATAGAGGTACATATAGTCTTTATTTACGTGAAAATTTCATTCTAATTCGCATTTATGAGATTATCGAACACCTCAAGAATAAATAAGATGAAGGGTTCCTAGGAAAAGTTATATCGAAAATACAAATTAATTAAAGTTGGTTAATTGGCTAATGTAAAGCCCGAGCGAAGAAAACTCGGAGCGAGTGAAATCCCATGGATTAAAATTTTAAAATTGACTTACCCGGGCGATAGGGAGATAATTAAATAGGCAATTATCCCAAGCAATTTAGTATAATGTTAGCTAAATGGTCTTACCCTAATCATTCTGAGTGAGTTATATTGTTTCAATGATCAATAAAGATTTGGAACAATAATTGTATAATTATAGATAATTAATCTCAGTATAAAAGGACAGCGCAAGTTAGACGAGTTGCCAGTTGGTCGAAGAAAATATTTGGCGTACGAGTAATAGTGACGAAGTGTTGATGAATTTAGAAAATTATTAAAGCAGTTAAATAAAAATTATCGTTCCATAAAAGTATTTACCTCTTGGGTAGCCTTACCTAACGATAATCAGTAATTATCAATGAAAGAAAAGTGCAAATTAAGTGACAACTTGTATTTGTGATAAAGTAAAATAAGGTCCTTCAGTATTGTGTTTGTTCATTTGTTATCTAAAGGATACTAGGAGTCAGAGAGCAACCAACTTTAACTATAATAACCCAACACATCACTACCTTGACCACTCTCACCGAAAAAGGAAATTTGAAAATTTAATTTAATTTCAGGTATGGATGCTATTCGATCCATTAGTCAAGAATTATTGTGGACCTTCACAATCAACTGCTTCAGATGAATAGAGAATTTCAGGTCATCAAATTGACGTGGACAAAACCCAGACGGGTGAAGAAGCTGTATCATAATATGAACAACGCCAAAGAGTGGCTGACAAAACCACAACAACTTGTGGAGGCCTTGCGCACCAAGATCCGCCGTTTAGAGGTAGCGTTAGCAGCCAGTCAGAAAGGCAACGCTGTTACCTACCCTCTGGTATTCACTCCGGCCCAATTAGCTTACCGGGAGCGAAAGGAGTCAACACATACGACAAAAAACACTCGCATCCTGGAAGATCAGAGCTATTATGAGGGTGACTGCAAGTAGCGTATAAGTTTAAAGGGAATGAGATGGAACGCGAATATTCTAAATGAGTACCCTGGCTAACAAATGATACACAAAATTATTAAATTTCCTCTCAAAATAAAAAAAATAAAGTTATGTTGTATTTCGATTTAATTTGTCTTGATTAATACTTTTGTCGGTAGTAAAGTTTCACTAAGAGAAAGTAATAAGAAATCAGTCTACCGAAAGCTAGAAACCGAGAAGTATAAGCTGAGCACAAGCCTTCTAACGGCAGCTCACTGGACCCAGACCGGGCTTTAGCAGTATCAACGTTGCTTAGCAACAGGTAACCATTTGAAGCAAGTGAAGGTTATATGATGGGGTTACTAGGTCACAAACCACTAACCCACTATGTCCTATAAATATGACACTGAGCACATGTTGTATATTTTAGATATCAAGAAGCTGTGTATTCATAAGAAATTTACGGTTTATGATAAGGTGCAAAGCATCTCACACAAAGGGTTACATTACACTTTTGGCAATAAGTTAGTTGATTACTATTATAATACCTTATTTTGACACCGACTTTGATTTTTCCGCTTAGCAATTACGTGACCTTTCAGGTAAAACCTGAAATTATTTATCGGCCTTGCTGGTGTGGTCAAGCTTGTTTTCACTGGGGTTTTTGTTGTTGCAAATCCTTTATGGGATGCAGTACATGTATATTTTTGAAGTCAAGCAATGTTTCTATTTCACCGTTTTATCATGAACTGACTTGTATTGAATCTACTCATTTACTACAACCATGTGAAGAAGCCGAACGAAAAAATGGCCAGTACCACCTTTTACCTTTAATAGATGTCAATATTTCTTCCTCAGAGATGTTTTTTCAGAAATTCCGAATTTATTGAAGGATATCTGCACCATTTGTACGGGGACACAAATTTTGTATCTTTTGCCAGGATTATTATCTTCACATTCTTTGTTATTACAGAAATGAATAATACTCTTTAGTTGTTAGAAACGGTTCTGCGTTCTGCCATTTTTGATTAGAGACTGACCCAAATCTTCGTCACATAACCAGTAATTGCACTTGTCTGGTAACTTGCAATAGCTGAATAACAGACAATAAAATATTTCCTTACTAAATTAATTGGTGTTTCACAAAATTATCACATTGGGAAGATATAGTAAACCGTTTAATTTTAGAAAATATTAGCTATGTAATAAAGATCTTTTTACTTGACTTGGCATTGGTTTACATACTATAGTTTTCTGTGAGTGTTTTTTGATGAAATTGGTGGGTTACAGGGTTTCGTCATTTGTTTAAACCGTCTTTGGTTGCCCCAGTAACGCCATACAAAATATTTTCTAACCACCACCCGGCACCCGTTGCTAGGCAACGTTGAAAGTGTGTTCGAGTGGGTGGATTGTCCGCAAAAAGTGAGCATTATTGCTAATACTGTAATTGCTCGGACAACCCTCGGGTTCAACGAGCTGTCGATAGAAGACCTATGCTCGCTTTGCTCTGTCCCTCGTATAAGAAAATTCAAATTAAATCTAGGTTGACCGGTAGAGATAGAACGAAGGTTCGGGAATACGGTGCGGGTACTCGTGAGGATGGTTTCATGCCAATCATACTTTATAGCTGATTACTTGGGTTTAGATTAACAATAAGTACAAGTTTATTTAAAGAAACAAACGATGTGCACTATATCCATAAGTTAATACGGTTGACTTGACGGCCGTGCGGCTCGGCGTCGGGCACGCTCCTTGCGTCCCGGCCGGCGGTTGCTTGATGGAATGATGAAACACAATCGAAGTTCGGATGAATTATGATCTTATCGATTTGCCTAAACAATTGCGACATCCGCTCGCACTTTATACCTATATCTATTGAGATATTAACTATGGATATACATCAATTATATCTTAAATTTTCGGAATAACCATTGGATACGGCATTGGGAATCGGTAAGTTTTCTCTTCTTTGGACATCAACGGCGGAGGACTCACACGTCACATTGCTAATTTTTCAATTTCACTGCGAGTGTTCCTACGTTGATTCCAATTCTCAACATTGTCTTTGTTTTAACAATATTTAAATCATTTGTTCCTAAATGTTTCCAGGAGGTCGCGATTCGTGAATTATCGTGGGTATTCTACAAGCATTGGATCTTATTTTGTCAGTTTATATTCCTACCGAATGGGTCTTTATGGTGTTACGAGTTGGTTCTATTCTATTATGGATTTATTGTTTACTTCATGGGATTACGATCTACCGTAATGTTAGATAATCTCATTTTTTATATCTATTAGTTTATTATTCAATACTAGGATAATGTTGGAGACTTAGGTTTCTGGCAATTCGTGGGATTATTTGTGATGCTGGTCGAGAGCGGTTGATCATTTAATATCTATGAACTCGTCGAATAGTTTCGATCGAAAATTCAAATGATTTTGATAATGAAATGGATGTCAATCATGGAGGACCTATGCCGTAATGTCGTCAGTCACTGCCGAAGTGATATAAAAGGGGACAAAGACAGGTGGATTGTTATGTTAGCCAGTTGGTTTCTTGGGAGGAGTTGGGTAATCTCATAATAAACTTTC
Source organism: Schmidtea mediterranea (assembly GCA_022537955.1). Taxonomy (NCBI): domain Eukaryota; kingdom Metazoa; phylum Platyhelminthes; order Tricladida; family Dugesiidae; genus Schmidtea; species Schmidtea mediterranea. Next base: position 123,951,608 of record CM039679.1, read on the forward strand.
CTTTGCTTTATCAGTGTTTTGTATTTTCAATTTTTACATTTAATTATTTAAGTTAATTTATTTTTATGCGGAAGTTATTTGATCAATATTTGAGCTTGGTAATGACTATTTTTATTTATACGGGAGTTTGAAAAGGTTCTCCTACTATTTCGACTAATAAGGTACGCTCTGGTTTGAAATTTGATTAAATCTATTACTTTACTAGAAGTTCATAGTAATTCATTTAACAATAACTCCAACTCATTACTCCTTATCTAAATTTGCAGCTAAATTAATCTCATAAAATGGATTTATTTAATTTCATAGCAAAGATTTCATTTAATTTTATTCCCCGTCACCTTTCCTTTAATAAGACTTAAACGCGTTTTATGTTTATATTATATTTAATGAGTGCCCACTGGACTACTCGGTGTGATCATTTTGAGCCGTGTGTATAATATTTAGGTCGATTTTACAGAAATGAGAAACGAGGAAGCAGCCAAAAAACCTCTTCCTTATGGTGGGTTACAGGGTTTCAAATCTTGCTTATCCTCCTAGTTGCCCTCGTAACGCCATACAAAATGATGCTAACCGCCACTTGGCACCCGTTGCTAGGCAACGTTGGTAATGTGTTCAAGTGGTGGATTGCCCGCAAAATTGAGTGTTATTGCTAATACTATAATTGCTCGGACAATCCTCGGGTTCACGAGCTGTCGATAGAAGACCTATGCTCGCTTTGCTCGGTCCCTTACGTGGAAGTGCGAATTAAATTTAGACTGATTAGTGTAGATGATTTCGAGTCTATCACCCACTACGATTAGACACTCAGGTTTAGGTTAATCACGAATACAGATTTATTTAATGAACAAATGACATGCATAATGACTGTGAATTAATTCGATTGACTTGACGATTGTGCGGCTCGGCGTCGGGCACGTTCCTTACGTCCCGGCCGGCGAATGGTTGGTTGAATGGCTGTCGACTTCGAGCTTGGTGCGACGCCATCAAAGGCACGTTGACTTGGTAGTTGGGAAGGGGCGAAGATGAGCGGATACGTTACCGCTTCCCCTTCCCGACAGGCTGCTAGGGCAACTTCTAAGCCCCTGATCTGTGTGCGAAGACTCTGATTGAGCTGGCGTTCTTCCGCCCAGCCCTTTTGAGCTGCAGTGAGTCGGAGATAAAGTGTCTTCGTTCGTTTGGGGTCGGACCAGGTCGCTTTGACCTGCTGCACCTCGCGAGTTAATTGCAGTATCTGACTGAGTAGCTCCGCGTTTGCCTGCCTAGCGCGGTCTAGTTCGCTTTGCATTAGTTTCAGGACCGACATTACTATAAAGAAAACACTCAGATTAACTTTGTTTAATGAGAAGAATTCTAATTATTACAAACATAGTTAGGAAGGGAAATCTATTTATAAAATTTAAGACGAACAACTCATTGTAATTTTGATATTGACAACATCACTAATGTAAAATGTTAGTTAAGTCTTTGTCCGGAGATTCAGGACTCTTCAAAAAACTTCTTGACTCCTTCTTCCGGAGAGTAACCGGGGATGATGGGCACTGGACGTCGAGTGTTGCGGCCGGTCGAGTCGGGTATGTCTCCGCAATGCGCCCGACGAGGATGTCCTCTTCAACGTTGGCGAGGTACATCCTCGCCTTCACTACATGCAAATCAACCTCTTCCTGAATCTTCTCCCGCTGAGCAAGAAGACTTCGCGCGTGGTCGAGGATTTCCTCGGCAGGGTATTGTTCTTCATTTGGTCTGCGGGGGTCATTCTCTCGGCCTAGAATTTGCGATAGAGTTGGGCACGATCGTTTTGGACGGGGCTCCTCGAGAGGCATTGACGGGCGCGCTCGTTTCCAGGCTCGGCGCCATTCATCGGCCTCTTGTGCTGAAATCCAATTTGGGAGCATGAGTTCTTCTGAAATGAGTTTAATGTAATATATTCTCACACTAGTTTACGAGGTATATGGACGTTTATCAACAATCATAGACTCAGATAATCTTAAATCGCCGGTTAATTTCAGGGGTACATCGGTCGGTTAAGTTAACGTTCGGGGAACCTGATATCTGAACTGGAATCATAAGAATTATGGCGATGAAATGTATGGATTTGTGTGTTTGGGCGATTTCTATGGTTTCTCTACGTTGATGAAAGGTTACGGAGTCAGAATATGCAATATATATAAAGAGATTTCTAATTAGTCTGAGCTTGTTAGGTTTGGATTGAACCATGTCTAATTTATATACTGAAGAAAATCTTCCTACACGGCCTAGCTATGTTAGATCGAGGTTGTTCATTTTTTAAATTATCGTCGTTTCGGGTGAGAATCTACCTGCGTTTATCATATGATGGGTCGTAATTATTAATAGGTATCGATCGGTATTCGGCTCGTTTAATTATCTATCAAGCGGAAATGATTATTTGCGCATTTTCATCACTTTGTGGGTTTCCCGTGATCGTTCAATGTCGAAACGGATATGTCGAATCGGATGTGCGGACATGACATCGACATTCGGAGTGATTTTGAAACTGTTTATTCCTACGCAGTTACGATATCCGTTCGTACTTTACACCGGTATCTTTGATTATAGACGGGTTCATTATCGATCACAATTCAAGTATACTAATTTGCTATTTAATATTTACATCATCTATCTTTTCAATAGTTGACATTGGAATTATCGTGGGTATTGTTCGAATTGGATCTAGTTTTGTGCGTTCATGTTTCTACTGGATGGTCCTTATGTTGTCAGGAGTCGGTGCGGTCATATCATGGATTCATGGTTTGCTCTATGGGGTTAGTTAATCTGATTTTTCTTATTGATCAGTTCATCGTCCTAGGTCTAAGGAGCTAAAGCGTTTGGGGAGTTGCTTGTGACAATTATTTGGATGTGATTGATCGTTTGCTGTTTTCGATTCCGCACTTATATGAAATCAAATCGTGCCGTGAAGATTAAACAGTTGAAATCCATATCGGCAGTTGGGCTGAGAGGAGGTCAAGGAAATTAAAGACTACAATATTATGTTAGCCGGTTGATTTATTGTTAAGGGCCGGTAAATCTCTTTGGTTTCAAAGCAATAAATTTTTCTCCGTTTTATTAGTGATTTTATAATTTTCAATTTTTTATTGAATTACTTAATCTAAACTAACTTTGTGCTGGAATTAATCAATGTTTGGGTTTGGTGATGTTCGTCTCTTATTTATGCGGGAGGTTGAAAAGGTAGTACTATTATTTCAATTAATAAAACACACTGTGGGTCGAGATATAAGTATGTCGCATCGTTTTAATTCCTTAAATTAAATTACTGAACTTTTAACTAATAAACTACTTTATTTATTCAACCGACATCTTGGTTTTAATCGCGAATTCACCTTACTCTCCCAGTATGTTATTTCGATTTTTACTAGTGGATCACTTTATGATTTAGTGAAGAATTGTTTAGTTTACCCAAAGGTTATTGAATCAATTTTTCCAATAGATCATCCTGATTTTTCCTTGCTAAGTATCTTAAATTTTGCAATAGGTTTCCTTATCGTTAATTTACTTTAATCAATAAATAAGCTAATTAATTTTAGTAAACCATTTTCAACTTTTGAATTAATGACTCCAAGCTTTGCTTCCCTTTTACACAAGAATTATGTGAGTTTAATCAAAATTTATTTTATCCAAATTACTTTAATTCTGAATCAATGAGTTAATTTAATCCATGAATCACTTTCAATGTGTTCGGAATTTATTTTACTTAACCTAATTTAATCAAAGAGATATTTATCTTTATTGGAAAATCTTTTAAATCAATGGATAAATTCGATTTAAGGGACTCGCTGAACTGCTTATGATATTTATTATTTCATTTTCAATGACGTAAGTTCAATTTAGTATATTACTAATTAATTCGTTTCTAAACATCAATCTAATTTATTTATACCAACGATTTCAATTTATTTATCCCCGTACCCTTTCCCTTTAATAGATCCTAGGCGCATTTGTGTTTACATTATATTTATTGAGTGCCCACTGGACTACTCGGTGTGATAATTTTAAGCCGTGTGTAATGTAAATTTAGGTCGATTTTACAGAATTGAGAAACGAGGAAGCCGCCAGAGACTTCTTCCTTATTTCTCGCTTCAGCTATAGGGTTAAATATTGACGTTACGACCGCTGCGTTGCGCACGCTGAGTCTTCACGGGTACATATCATTGGCGATTTTCCACGCACTTACATGCATCTGTACTATGTAGATTTTACTTTCTTGCGTTATGTGTTGGCTGTGGGCGGGAAAAATTTCGACATTTTAATTTATAAAACAAAATATATATGTAAAACAATTTAGGTATATTAATAATATTTATTAATTATAAACAAAACATAATTACCCTTCATAACCATTCCATCATATCATAACATAAAATAAAACATAAATGTCTCTCTCCCCACGTCGTCGCCAAGCAGAGCTCTACAGAGATGCTATGGACGCGACGTGGAAAGAGGGTTCCAACCAAAATATTTCTCACCTAAAAATTCTGATTCTAAAACGGGTCTAAAATAGTCTTGAAAATAGTTTTTAAAATAATTTTCTAAACGATTTCAAAATAGTTGAAAAGTAGATTTCAAAATGGTTAGTTTCGAAAAATGGTTTTTGGCTAAGTTAAATGTGAAAATGGATCAGTATATATACCTATTTTTCTCGCATGTGAGATTTGATGCAGTAAAACAAAATTCGACCTTGTCCTTTTCTAGTAAATTCTATTCTTTAATTTTATTATTTTTTGATTTATTTTATTAATTTTTTATTTAGAATTTTTATTGAATTATTACTAATTCAAATTTTCCGATTTAATTTTCATTTTAATGAACTTTTATTAATTTTTCCAATTTTGTCGAATTTGTTGTGTTTTCTTGTTATGTTTGTGTTTGTATCGTGCGGATCTTGGTGCATTTTGTTATTATTTTAATTTATTTTTATGTTTATTATTTTATTTTTAATTCTCTTTTTTTCTCATATTTTATATGGTTTAATTGGTGTTTCCAAGTTTATTTAAATCTGCATGTTATGTTTGCATGTGTGTTACTGATCCATTAAAACATTCCTCAAGGCCGTTTACGTTCTGGCCCAACACTTATTTCTCGTTTCTTCTATACGGATAATATTGACGTTACGACCCCTGCGTTCCGCACGCTGGGTCTTCACGGGTACATATCATTGGCGATTTTCCACGCACTTACACGAATCTGTACTGTGTATATTTTACTAACTTGTAATATGTGTTGGCTGTGGACCGGAAAAATTTCGACAGTTTACTTTAGTCTATTAAATATATAAAACAATTTATGAATAATATAAATATTTATTATCGTATTAAAGACAAAATACAAAATTACTTGACCAACAAATAAATTCATCAAACATAAAATTGCATCTCTCCCCACGCCGACGTCCAGGGAGAGCTCTACCGAGGTTGCGAGGACGTGACGTGGAGAGAGAGCTCCAAAATAAAAGCTATTCCTCACCTAAAAAATTGTCTTCAAAATCAAGGTTTTTGAACAAAAATAGATTTTAAAACAGTTTCAAAATAATTTTTCGGTTTGAAAAATGGTGTTTTGGTTTGAAAACCGGTGTGTTTTAATGTGAAAATGAATCGGTATTTATACCTATTTTCTGTCCCTAACCTCGCGTGTTAAATTTTATGTAGTAAAACAAAATTCGACCTTGTTATTTTCTAGTGTATTCTATTCTTTATTTTTATTATTTTTTAATTTATTTTAATAATTTTTTATTTAGAATTTTTATTGAATTATTTCTAATTCAAATTCTTTGATTTAAATTTCGTTTTCATGAACTTTTATTAATTTATCAAATTTTGTCGAATTTGTTGGGTTTTCTTGTTATGTTTGTGTTTGTATCGTGCGAATCTTGTTGCATTTTGTTATTATTTTAATTTATTTTTATGTTTATTATTTTATTTTTAATTCTGTTTTTCCTCATATTTGGTAGGGTTTAATTGGTGTTTTAAAAGGTTTTATTTTAAATTTGCTTGTTATGTTTGCATGTGTGTTACCGATCCATTTAAACATTTTCCAAGGCCATATGTGTTCTGGCCCAACAAAATGAAAACCCTAAGAATTTTTTCCTGTTTTGGCTGGTTTGCAATTAGTAATTGAATTTTGATATTTTCTTTTTATTAAAGTTTCGAATTTAGTTTGGAGTGTGATTCTTACAATTATTTTCTAAAATTTCACCTTTTTCAATAAATTTTGAGCCAATTTGGTAATTTTTTCTAACTTTTTCAGTTTTTATCATTTTTTTATTATTTGTTATTGTTTTTATTAATCTTTTATTGTTTTCTATTAGTTTTTATTCCTTTTTGATGCTCAATAGTTATTGGGCCATCTTTTCATAAATTTGTTTTTATCGCTGCTAGTTTTTATGTGTTATCGTGCGAAAAAAGCAAAAAAATTAAAATATCTTCAGTTATTCCCAATAATAAATTCAAAATAGATTCTCATTTTTTCGTTCTAATTTTTACTTTAAAATAATATAGACAATCATAAAATGGTAATACGTAAATTAATATGAAAATTAAAATTTTAAAATAATAAAAGAACATTAGCTAGCTTCGGATAGAAAATAAAGTTTAATTCTTACATATTTTTCTTACAATTTTACATTTTATTATAAATATGAAACTGATTGGTCATTTTTTACTAATTCTTTTAGTTTCTTATTGTTTTGTTATTTTTTTGTCTTCTATTAAATTTATATCTTTTTGATCCTCAGAGTTATTTCAATTAGTCATTCTTTCCATTAATGCATTTTTACCGCTCTGAATTTTTTATGCATTGCTGTGACGAATAAACTAAATTTTATATAACTTTAGTTATTGCCCAACATTTTATTTGTCTGATTTTATGCTTTCCCTCTTACCTTTTACTTTATTTTTGTCTTTGTATTTAATTAATCTGTTATAGGTTATTTTGGTTTTTTCTTATTTGATTTTAAGTATCATTTATTTTTGTTACCGCTACATTTAAACAAATCACAAAAATCGCTGTTTTTTCTAAACACATTGCAGCTTTATTTATGATATACACACAAATTTATTATAACTATTTTTATTTATATTATTAAAACGCTTAATCAATGTCAATTAGAAGCTCAAAAAATATCTTTTGGTTTACATGTTTAATTTCAAATAAGACTTGAAAAATAAAACTATATATATTTAAAAAGTTATTGAAATATAAGTAATTTAAAAATCAACATTTTTAATAAAATACATGTTTAATCCAAAATAAAACTATATATTTATATTTTTACTATATAAATTTAGGTTAACACTTAAATGGAATATTTAAATTTTCTAAATTCAAAAATGCTTTTGTATATTATTAACTAATAATTTTAATTTTACCGACTTATTTTAAAACTCTAAAAGAATGTCGCCTTTCCCACTTATTAAATTAGGCACATTAGCCATGAAGCAATTGTCTAAGCCCATAGCAAATTATATCAAAATTAAAGCTAAATCAAATAATTTTTTCCGAAATTACCTATGTATACCACCCGCTCAAAGTAATTAGGATTTATTAATTTGCTTAATATATTATTAATATATTTATTTGCATATAGTGTACCATGCATATGAAACAAAGGTTAAAATGAAATTACTTGGTATTGGGAAATCTAAATCAGTAGCGAAGTTAACTGACGAAGCAGCAGTTGAATTAGGAGCTGATATGGTTGGAGAAATGATTGTTTTTGCCGTTGGCGTTATATGTTTAACACTGGAATATATTCGTCAATCGAACGCTAACCGAAGAAGAGAAGAAGAGGCCAATGAAAGATTTCAAGATCTCCAAAAGTCAGTTAATTTATTAACAATTCAAGTCGAAAATCAAGATGCAAAACTCAGAGAAATTAACCGAGAATTAGCAAAAAATAGAAAATAATATTTTTAATAAAAAATAAAATAATTAGAAACTCGGAATTTTTTAATTTATTAGTTTAATTAGTATTTTTTTCAGCTTAGTTTTTAGTTGGATCTTTCACTTATTGACTTAGTTTAATTTGTTACTTTTTACTGTGGTATTGATTTAAATAAACTCACGAGGTCAAATTTCCAATGAAAGTTTTTTGTTTTATAGAAATATTTTTCTACTTTTTTTAAAACCAAAAAAATATTATATTGTAATCGATTAAAAAATTAAAATAATAAAAAGCTGACCTAGTTATTTAAATTCTGCTAAAATAATGACCTAGATTATTTGTTTTCAATTAGTTGTTCCTAATTTTAGACATTTTCTATAAAATATTTTAATTTAGAATCAGGATTTTTTACACTTCTTTTATGATAAAATCGTTTATGAAGCATTTCATTTTAAAAAATCAAGTAACTGAACAAAGTTTAAATTTTTTAAATTCAGATATTGTTAAGTACATCAAAGCGCTACAGATAACGTTTAGATGTTTCTACATTTTAGGCCATTTCATATTAGCAAAGGACTTCATTTGTTGTCCATTTAGACACAGCAATCTGAATTTTATTGTTTCATGGGCTTCGCTGAATTAATAGTACTATTAGACTAAAATGTACGATGTTTTATTGAATTATAGCCATGTTCAAAGTCGGTCTGTAATCGTAATTTTCATATGAAAAATGGTTCCCTTTTCATTTTTCCTAAATTCAAAAGGAGTTTTATGGCAAAAAGTGTCATTTCTTTGGTGTTTTCATAAAATTTTTGAGGACTTCTTGCAGTGCATGTGTATGTATTCATGAGAGCTCAATTAACTACTTTGATGATTCAATTAATTAGATTTTATTAATATTTTGGATCATAAGCCAATAATTGGTAAAAAAATCTCGATTTTAGCAAACAACCACCTTCTCTAACACAACTCCAATGCTCCTGAGTAGCGCGTGCCAAGTGGTTAGCAGTTATCGGAATAACACAGATATTAAAATCCAAACATCCATAACCCGACACTACACCAAGCGAAGTTGAGATAAATCACCTACAATATAAAACAAAAATCAATAAATTTATAGCATATAAACACACCAACTCACCTTGAGGTTGCTTGTAAAATAAATGGAAATCTTCAAATAAAAGCGCAAAATTTATCCTATATAATTATTCCATTGAACTAGAACATTATTCAATCAATTTTCAGACAACACACTGATTGTGAATAAAATAGCGTACTATTAAATAGCCAATATACAGTTTTATATTGTAGCATCATAATATAAAATCGTAACAGATGCTTACTATACTGATTTCCCCAAATAATCCATTCAAAGACCATAATTATTAATCATTAAATATAAAAAACAGAAATAATCAATTTTAATAAAAATTAATAATAATAACAAGAATAATCAATATATATATATATATATATATATATATATATATATATAAATAATAAGAATAATAATGAAAATAAAAATAATTAATTTATATAAAAGTAATAATTGTTGAGTTAATGTTTTATTTGGTTTTGGTAGGAACTTTTTGCTCCGACTCCACGTGCTCTTTAATAATACCGAAATACCTCAACACAGGAAAACTTTTATTGACACCAACTATTACACAATCATTTACAATTTCCAAGAACGGCAGGAATCCCAATGGGGAGCCGCCTTTTAAATCTATAACATTGAAGATCTCAAAAATCAATCAACACTAACTACTCTCTTCCGTTTTCAAAACTTTTCAATAAACTTTTGTCAGAGTTGTCGATATAGAAAATTTCCTCTCGACAACTAACTAGTTTTGTAGAATTATGGTTGGACTCCAAGGGAACTCGTGCAGTAATTTGCTTTTATCTTCAGAATAAAATATATTAGGGAATAATTAGTTCCTTTAAACCAATTAAAATTATTAAAATCGGAGAATTTCTCCCTAATTTAATTTATTTGTTTTCGTAGTTTTAATTAATTAATTTGTATTTTCTTAATAACTTTTCTGGGGGTCCCAAATTAATTTTATATTATTATTTTCGTCAATCGGCGTCAGCACATAACCATTTCCCTCGGACAATATTGATTTTGATTATTTTTAATTAATTATTTTATTTTCCAAAATTTATAATTTTGAAAATCACATAACCCCAACATAATAAAAACAATGTTAATAAAAAGTAATAATAATTACAATAATCGATTTCTATTATCAATAATAATAAAAACAATCAATGTTAATAAAAGAAGTAATAATAATAACAAAAATAATCAATATATATATATATATATATATATAAAGTAATAATAATAAAAACAATAAATTTATATAAATATTAATAAGAATAAATAAATCAAAAATGATAAGTTTGTTTAATTTTATTACAATCAGAATTAAAAAGCAGTGAAAATTTACAAATCTCAATAACTAATTCAAAATCATTTCTCACACAAGTGAGAAACATCAGCTAATTTGGATAATTTGGATAGGAAACGGAACCTCGTCATATCCGGATATTCCTTGAAGAATTGCTGAAATCTCGTGTATAAGAATTTATATTTATCCAAATAATCTTCGCTTTCCGGCGGATCTAGGTGAAATTCCCCGCAAATCACACATGAAATGTCTTGGATATCCTTGTCCAAACAGATTGCATTCAAAAGACAATTTCCATTCTTCTTGTCTGCGGAATAAGCCACACCATCGGGATCTTAATAATAAAAAAATAGGTTGAGAAAATAGTTAGCACAGCCACTTGTCGGTTTTTACATACGTTTTACTTTATATTTTCTAATAGTAGGAAATTTTTCTTTGTTCTTTATAAAAATATTTCCGGAATTGTGATTTATTTGCAGTGTTAATTTTCCGTCTTCTAAAATGAATAAAGTAATGAAATTAACTGCTGAAAATTTTGATAGCGATTATCGGTTCTCAAATTTTGTTTCTGCTTGATATTTTACAAATATTTTTTACATTTGATAAGATATAATTGCTTATTATCAGATTGTATAACAATATCTGTATATCTATATGCCTATGTTTTCTTTTTTTATTACTGTCCTTTCTTTATCTCTATCAATATTTTGTCCATCTCATTGGATTTCCATATACCTTTGTTACTCTTTTGTGCTGACATTACAGATATAAATAATAATAGAAAATAATATTCTCAAAAAACAATAACAAATTGTTTTCCAGCAGCCAAAACTTGTAATTTTTATATGAATGAAACAAGAAGATATATGTTAGATGATTTGTGAATGCCTTAGAATTCTAACTGGAGAAAATGTCTTAATGAAACGACGAGGAATTTCCTCCAATTATAAAGCAGCCGACAACAACTGGTTAATTTTGAACAAAAATGTTAGTTTTGACCAGAATAAAATAATTTTCACCGTCATATTGAAATCATCCAAGATGAGAAAATAGAAAAATCGACTTATGAAAGTAAAGTGCAACCTTTTAAGTGTTGAATTTCAGTAAATTAATTAAAATATACTTCAACCAAGAATTACAGAAGGATTTAGTTACAATGTGGATGTCTATTAAAAAATAATTCCAGTGTCTAAAATTAATTTCGCTTGTCATACAATCTTGAACATAGATCAAAAGAGGACTTGTGATGAATTAGAAGTGTTATTATTTTTAAAAATCAACATGAAATATAAAAAAAAATCTGAATATAATTGAATCATTTCTGATTGATTTCCCGTAAGAAATGATCAATAAATTATTAATGGATTTTATCTTCATTTATTTTTCGACTATAAATCAATAAAATATTTCATTGATATATAGCTGTAATGAAGATAAATAAAGTTTTAAAAGAAATTTAAAACAGATAAAATGTAGAAAAAAGTAAATAATCAATGAAAAAAGATAAAATATTTAACTGGTAATAATTAGTAATCATGATGAAGGGTATATAAATTTTAATCGAGAACCAAAGAATTATTAACCGTGTCTATGTGAGGTGTAAGTTGGAAAATGATTTAGGACATCTATATCAAAATAATTTTTCGTATTTATAAGGCTTATGTTAAAAAAATAAATTATTTGTTCTAAAGTCCTAATGAAGATAAATAAAATTCTAAAGTCGTAACGAAAGTAAAATAAAAATATAAACTGAAGAAAGCGAATTAGCCTCTGGCCCAGAAAATACTTAATGGCTCTCGATCTCCAATATTAATCCAAATATAGAAGCAAATATGAATTCATTAAAGTTTCATTACTGCATTATAAATGTTCCTATAATATTAGATTGATGCATAATTAACAATCATTTTTGACTGTAAATTTATTCAATACTAAAACAAAAATTAATAAATAAAAACATGGATGCTATTTAACCATTTAATTTAAACTAGAAATTAAATTTAAATTATTTGTTTAAATGAAGTGGTTCAATTTAAAAACTCTCAGAATTGTTAAATAATAACATGGCAATTTATTTTTATTCTTTTTTTGGTCCAAAATAATCCGCAGTATTTTTTTTATATGGAACACTTCAAAAATTGATAAACATTTAGTCAATGATAAAGAAACATGACTTTTTCAACTAGTTAATTATGCATCATTCTTTTATACAATTATCACTAATACATAAATTGACACGAGATTTCCGTTATCATTATTAAAGTTTATATCACTATTTGTCGGTGAATAAAGAAACAAATGCCATTTTATTTTACCTATTTTTACCGATTTTATATTAAAAATAATAAAGCAAATTATTTCGAAGTGAAGTATAAAAATTACCATAAAAATAGGTTGAATCTTCAGTTTTCTAATATAAAATTGTTTCAATATGAGGTATAATAACATTAAAGAAGAATATGAAATAAAATACATCCAAATATATTCCACACCCCCTTTAATATTGATTTATAACACCAAGCACAAAGTTGGCACATCTCATAAATTATCGCTGGAAAATCCTGCAAATTTTGTTGATAATTTCTTAATTTACCAGGGAATATCAGTAAGATGTGATACGTAATCTATTGCTTTATATTAGATCAAAAAGTTTTAAAGAAAATTAAATTTTAATTTAAGAATTTAGCATTAAGAATAACAAAAAATCTTCATTAAGAGTTTTTGTAAATTTAAGTTTCTAAAGGCCGACAAGCTTTAAAACAAACGCATCGGATGAAAATTTTTTTCCTTTATGACAAATAAAACTGAAAATTTATCTAAGTTAAAGTAGTATGTAAACCTTCGCCATGAGAACCATGGAACAGTTCAATATTTTGGTAAAATAAATAGGTCAACTTGAAGATTTTTTTCAAAAAAAGTTGGTTCAGAATTCGAGCTTCATATAGTACAAATTCATTACTTGTATGAATCACTTTACAGAGAGGTTTAGAGCCAATTTGCGATTTTCAGGATCAAGATATTATTTAAAGTCGCCGAAGCTGCTTAATTCAGTAGTAGTTTTAATGCACAATCACGAAAAAGCAAACGTTGAATATTCACCTATTCGATAAATACTCAAAAGTTATTCATTTATGGTCTTGGGATCACAAAGATATCGCAAAAAATAGAAACAGTCGTTAAGGTTTACTTCTATACAACGCAACAAGAAATTTTGCTATCATTCTGGCCCAATGTTTTAAGAAAAAGTTTTATAAATGTAAATAAATTAGTGCCTTCAAAGCATGCAATCAAACTTATTTCTTTTAGCTTTAGAGACTCCCTGAAATGATCTTAATTTATTAATAAATTTACGAGTTAAGACCTCGAGTGAAGCTAGTTGTAGAAAGAAAAGTCTTCGACATGCCCTGTTAATTAATTTTTAGTTGATCAATTTTTATTTTAAAGAGAAGTTGCTTATAGTCATTAATTAATAAGACTGTATCCAAATTAAGTATTTTTACAATTGCCACATATTAATTACCAAACGCTATTAACCAGATTTTGAAGTCCACCAAATTACTATAAGTATTAACCTTCATCTTTTTACCATTGATTTATTAAAATATTTATCAACTTTCGTAACTTATAAAGAAAAGGAAATCGATAATGACAATGAAATATCAATAATACAAGGAATAAAGCATTTTACTGTTTGTTTATCAGGTAATCAGCCTTATTCAACCTTATATTTGAATAAAGAAGGGGACACTAATGGTGTATTCTATGTGTAAACTAGTTGAAATATATTAAAGTATTTAATTTGCAAACGAATTCAAACCTCTCAAGCAAAAATGGGGGTTATATTTTCTGTTATATACGAAAACGATATTAGAAAAGCATTCCAATATCTAAAATTCCAAAAGTTGTAGGCAACTAATCAATAAGATAGAGCAGTGTTTCCCAACCGGTGTGCCGCGACACAATGGTATGTCGCGAGAAAAGTTAACATTTTTATAAAATGTTAATAAAACGTTTAAAAAATAAAAAGTTGTAGAATTACTTTGTTTATCTCTAAGGTATTATATTAGTAAACATTTTTGAAGCGATGGCGGGCTGTAACATGGCTTATTTAACCTTTAAAAGCTCGAAAAGAATTTATATACTTCCTCATAATTTTTGATGTGTCGCAGAAATATGCTCATTCTCGGCAATGTATCGCGAATATGAAAAGGTTGGGAAACACTGAGATAGAGCACAGTTGAAGGTTGTGCATAATTATTGTCATTGACACAATTATCGATATGATTAACGAGCAAGTTGATATGTAAATATGCAAAGTTTAGCTATTATTAGTATTAACTAATGAATTATTTGCACCTTGACCCTTCTGATCATGTGATACAGTAACATTGCACATAACATCAAATTTAAATCTATTTAAAGCTATCGTCATCACCATAAGGTGGTGTTGCTATTGATATCATCCGCCAAAATCAATACCACAGTTGCACTCTATCACAACTGGTTAAACAGTTCACTAATACGGTCACAGTTTTAATAAGAAATTGTTCACACGTCTGATGATTGGTAGCTAATAGAGTTAAGCACATAAATCACCTGGAAAATGTGATCAGTTCTTATTGTATAGTCGCATTATTTAATATGATAAATTTTCACAATCTATTTTGATATATAATATGCATTTAATTATAGTCGTGAATAAGAATAATGGTTAGCATTCCACGATAAGCTGCAGGGAACCAAGGGTAGCTGTAGAACACGCAAAGTGGATTCTGAACAACAATGCAGTTACAGAGAGCACGAAAGAGATTTTGATGAATAATGCAGTTACAAAGAGAACGACGGAGATTCTGATGAATAATGCAGGTACAAAGAGAACGACGGAGATTCTGATGAATAATGCAGTTACAGAGAGGACAAAGGAAGTTATAATAATAAGTTAGAAAGCACAAAAAATTCAAACTTTTAAAAAAGCCTATATTGAACGTTTGCGGTTCACGTCTCACTCCCAGCTTTATCCGATTAGATTTTTCCCAAAACAAATATATACATCAAATCGTAATTTTTCAATTTTTAGATTTATAAAATAGAATTATCTCTAATTCTAAAAAGATTTAATTTGCTAATTAGTTGTTGTAAGAGGACAACATCAATTGAAATCATAATATGTGTATTATATTAGATGGGATGAAGTGCAGAGAAAATATTCACAATTCATATAATCCTTCAAGAAATACGGTAGTTCCGAACTTGATAAACATCTTGGGTTTTTCGCAATTTGATTCAATCAAATCTCCATATAATTTAATCAATTTGTCAGATTATATAATCGATATAGAAATATCAATATTACATTTATTACACTAATATCAATTAAATATATTGAACATTCACATTGGCATAAACGACCTCATATGGTGTAAATATTTTTAAATAGCGTTATTCCTACCAAACATCCTCCGTTCTTTAAACTCGATGCTATTCAAAAACCAACCTAATCACTAAATCATATTTCTTATTGCACTTTCAGGCCTCTTTCATTAATGAATATTGTGTCAATTCTCATTTAACATTTCTTTCGTTTACGGTCAATATTTTGTCTGATATTTTATTCAATGTTAATTTCTGTCATATTTTAATCATTCAGCACAGTATTGGATTTCACATCTATTCCGATCAATCGTTTGGCTTGGAAAACCGTATAATTGGGGTTCATCACAACTTGATTTCTCGCTGCATTATCTACAAGTCCCCCTTCCATATACGTAAATGCAACACATCATACAATAGTTCTGTTTCTTTTACCACTATGCATTGTTTCAATATTTCCATGTTGAAAAACTCCCCTACGTAGAAATAAGTAGTTACTAAATCGATACCTCCTTTAAACATTTGGTATAAACTTTATACCATAAAATAAAGAATTTTGTCGAACCTTATTTTCCAATATAATACCAAATCAAAATGTTCTTTATTACATTCAAAACAATATTTTCGTTCACGTTTGTAGTTTCCATGTAAATTATATGAAATATAATTCATCTGACAAATGGATTAAATTATTTGATAAATGGATTAAATTATTTGATAAATGGATTAAATTATTTGATAAATGGATTAAATTATTTGACAAATTGATTATATTATATGAAAAAATGGATAAAATTATTTGATAGATGGATAAAATTATTTGATAAATGGATTAAATTATATTAAAAAATGAATTAAATAAAGTATTATAGAAAAACACCACGAGAAAACCAATTTAAAAATAGCATCGTATGATTTTCTGTTATTAAAATAGTAACATTTTGATTTGGATTCATGCGAATAAAAAATATTGCAAAAATTATTTTAATAAATTATAAATATTAATTAATTAATATAAAAAATAATTATTAATAGTAGTAAAAAAATTATAGATAATAAAAAATATTACAATAAATTATAAATAATATTAGAATAATTTTAAAAATAAAATTTGAAAATCATTAATATCATCTTAATTAATTATATTATTATTAATTAAGATTAATAAAATTATTATTATTACAAAATGATAGATAATAAAAATAAATTATAAATATTTATTATTACAAATAATTATCAAAAATAATAGAATAATTATTATTTTTATAAATTATAAAATTAATTATTATGTTTATTAATTTGAAATAATACTAAAAAACTATTTTAAATATTATTTCTTTAAATCAAAAAATATAAATTAATCATCACAAATAATTATTATTATTATAATAAAATAAAATTTAAAAATCATAAATATTATTTTTATTAGTTATATTATTACAAAAATATTAATTATTACAAAAAATAATCAAAATTGTTTTTACACAATATGAATTGTAAAAAATTTATTTTCATAAATTATAAATTTTATTTTAATCAATAAATATTAATATGAACCGAATGTGGCTCCAGTTTTCCGTTATCAAAATATTATCTGTAATCGATAAAGGAATTCCAGATCAAGTGAACCCATCGACTATTGAAGCAGCTTAATAGATCGAATTGAGGCAGAGCTGCAGCAATCAGTTCCCAAACACGGGGAAGGAGTTTGGCTACTTTAAAACGTAAGATATCTAATAAGGGAACCAATGGGATTCAATTAATGATCGTGAATCTGACGCGGATGAAAACCTATTTTAACCGAATGCGTGGAAATTCGTAAGGTTAAATCTTCGCGCTAACCAAAGCAATATTTAAAGTATTTTGAGGAGAACAATATGAAATTTTATAGCTTTCGGCTAGTTTACTTCAACAACCAATGAAAAACAGTTTAAGCAAGCTTGTATCACAAAGCTTTTTAAATAAAGTTTTATTGTTACCATCACTTGTTTGTCAGTATTCTGTGTAGAAAAGGCAAAAAAAGGGAACGCAAAATTGGTGTAATAGCAATAATATTATAAATAATATTTTAATAAATACAAAAAATTTAATAAGATCATTAATATTTAAATTCCAATAAAAATAATTATACAAAAATACGGATGAAAAATATTTTTTTACAAATAATTAATAATATTTAAATAAATTATAAAAAATATTGAAAATAATTAATATAAACTTTTTTAAAAATAAAAATATTTTTAATAATTATTTTTAAAAATTGTAATGAAAAATCTTCCAACAAATAATTAATTATAAAATATTATTTTAGATAATAATTTTACGAATATTATTAATATAAATGTTATTCCAATAAATTAAATTAAATTTCAACTGTAAATATAATTAAAAATAATTATTAAGGTAATTAAAAAAAATCCACTTTTAAAGAA
Source organism: Schmidtea mediterranea (assembly GCA_022537955.1). Taxonomy (NCBI): domain Eukaryota; kingdom Metazoa; phylum Platyhelminthes; order Tricladida; family Dugesiidae; genus Schmidtea; species Schmidtea mediterranea. Next base: position 123,969,736 of record CM039679.1, read on the forward strand.
AAATAATCTTACCGATTCAATATTTAGTTTGGTTTCAGTTTCCTTTAATAAATGATAATAGAATTAAATAAATTATAAATATCCTCATACTGTGGATAAATTGCTCACGTCTTCAGAAACCATACACTATAAGGAAAATAGAAATTAAAGCATGAATGTCAATTAACTTACCGGGAAGCTATATTCATCATCAATATTGGAATTTTTATTTAATTCTTCCACATGTCCATCCTATTTACTATTATTAAACACTTTTAGTCATAGACAAATACTTTATTATTTGCCAAATTACCAAACAATTGATAAGCATCAATCTAAAATGTTCATCAAATTTCGTTAAATAAAAAATAACAACCGCTTCATATTTAATTTGTTGATTAAAACTTCCATCCGTCTGAAATAAATGTATTTTAAAATAAATAGAAGAAATTTGTAACCTCAGTCGTAGCAACAACTGATTCTTGAGTTTCAGAACGCTTAATATACTGTACATAAATTAATACGTAAAGGTATTAAAATTGTATAACTTTATTTAAATTTTCTAAAGATTCAGAAAACTTATCATTAATTTCTGTGGGCAAGCAGAAATTCTAAATAAATATTTTATTTGTAATGAATTATTTAATTATAACCTCAGTAATTACTGGTTTTGATTCACGTGTAACTAATACTTGTTTAACTTCCTTCATTTATAAAAATTAATAAAATTTAATTAAAAATATTAATACTTCTACCTGTAAACTATCAGATTCCATAAACACTATGGAAAAAATCCTAGTTATCTTTTTTAAACACAGATTTTAAAAAAAACTGCAGATTAAGTTAAATTTAGTGTTAATAAAATAGCGTATTTAAAGTCCTAAGGAAATGAATTTATAAGGATTATAATAAATTAATTAATAATAACATTTGTTTATTTATTTTACATATAAAATTATTCCACTAACTTTTTTCAACTAGTAGGTGCATAAACTTTTCATAGAATCATAGATCCTGAACAACATACGTAAATTTTTATAAATGTTTGCTAGAGAATGAATAACTTTGAACATAACACCAAAACATAGCAAGAAAATGATTAAAAATCGAAGACATAAACACTTTAAATTTCAGAAAGTATACAAATAAAATTAAGAGTATAAAAGTATAATGAAATAATGCCAAGTGTTAGCAGTGCTAGGTACCTGATGGTAAGAAGATTTCCGAGTGCACACCCCCCAAGTGTATTCTTATCAGATACGTACTGTGGGGTTTATGGTTTTTATGACCTTGACCCCAGATGTAAATATTTTCTTGGCCTCAATGGTTACCCGTCGCTAAGTAACGTTGGTAATGTAACCATCGGTTTTGAGATCGCCAAAGGTGAGCGCCATTTCAGAACTTCTCTGGTCCAACCTCAAACTGGGTTCAACGCACTACCGTTAGAAGGTATATGTGCGGTTTTCTTTCTCTGGTCCCTTACTGAAATATTTTCATTTCTGTGATCGTCTCTGAATTGGGAATATTTTAGACAAGTTAATTCAAACAACGCTACGAACGCTACTCTCAAACTTTTATTAAATAACACGGAGTGATGTCTATGATTAGGATTACACATCTCGAACTTGAGCCGCACGTCGTTTTGCGCGCTCAGATCTCCCTGGCCGGTGTTTATTTGGTTTGTCCTTGGATGTAGATAGAGATGCCGCCTCTCGATAGGCCAGTTGCGCTGGGGCGAACACTAAGGAATAAGTCACTGCCGCGCCCTCTTGGCACGCCGACAGTGCTATCTCTAACCCCTTGATCTGCGATTTTTGGTTTTGGGTGAGCTGTCGTTCTTCAGCCCACCCGTTTTGCGCCGCCTCCATTTTCTGGTAAATGGCTCTTACCCTCTTTGGTTCGATCCATGTCCACTTGACCTGTTGGATTTCCCTGGAAATCTGCAGGAGCTGTTGCTGTAGTTCCCGGTTGGTGGCATGGGCCTTATCCAGCTCCTGTTGTAGGATAGAGAATTGTCGTAACTTCATCTCTAAAATAATAAATTTTTAATTAGACCTGGTATTACAGTTGCGGGAAATCTATCGTCCTATTAATGTAATTTGTCTCTCCGTCGCCATAAAGTGATTATTTCTTACACTGAGATTCAATAACAAAATAGTGAAACGCGAAAAAACACAAGATTTATTTCAAGAGATTTAATAACAAAATACTGGGTCGCGAAAACAACAAGGTTTAATCCAAAGTTTTCGTTCAAGACATACACATTAGTAATAATCCATATGGTTTCTACCTCCTTTTCTTGCTATATCGCTCCCTTGCGTATGTGTGGTCGTGGTTAGTTTCTGCAGGCCTTCCTTCATCTCGCATCTCCCTTAGCAAGATACGTCGTGGAATCACCACATTCATGTCCACCATCCGCTCTTGTAGTTTCGGATCGTCTAGCTCGTAGGAAACGTTGTAGCGCCGGGCATACCCGTCAGTGCTGGGTATCCTGCCCGCCGCGATATCCGCATTTATCCGTCTCAAGTACCGTCTGGCTTGTTCCACTTGTCCATTTGTCTCCTCTTGATGAGCTTCGAGACGCGCTAGTAAATATTCGGCCTGGCCTCGCATCTCCCTAGCCGGGTTTCGACCTGGCTCTCTTTTGATCGCCACGAAAGGAAGGTCGATCTCGTCCGAGACTCTTTGTGTGCTGGATCTTGTCTCGCGCACTGGAGAAATGGAAAATCCCGCGTCCCACATCGCCTGCCTACACCTGGCAGCCGAGTGAGCGGGGAATCGGGCTATTACTCGGGATGCATTAATCCACGAGTTTTCTAGAATTAAAAGGAGCATTAAATGCATGAACGGAAGTTTACACTTTTTATTTTTAGTTTGGGGAATTAGCTTAGGCGTTGGGTATAATGATTTAACTAGGTTGGTTGCGGCCGGTTTGTGAAATGTTGAGAATTCTGTACACGGTGGCCTTAAGGGGACTTTTCAGTTCGCGCAGCTCGTTGACAGAGATCAGGAGTTTAATTTGGGCACAGTTCTATGAGGTCTTTCCCTTAATACATCATCGCTGCTAGTTAGCTTTAATTCATTTCGTGTCTCTAATTATTAGTTATCAAATAATTAACTCACATCTGACTTGGTATTCGCGAAAGATTTCTGATGATGGTTCTTTTATGGTTGGTTGTCGACATTTATAATTCCGTTTATAAAATATAATAAAATAATATAAATAAATTTCTAAGGTAGTTTACGAAATAAGTTAAAGAAAATCAGTAAAATAGCTAATTTCCAATCTAGTTTATGAAATAAAATAAAATAAATACAATAACTAATTTTCTAATTTAGTTTATGGAATAAAAATAAAATAATAGAAGATAATAAATTTCTAGTTTGGTTTATAAAATAAAATGGAATAAAATGATGAGCCTCCAATTTAGTTCATGAAATTATAACCATATAAAGTAAAATAATAAATTTTTAATTTAATTTATGAAATAAATTAAAGTACAATAAAATAATAAATTTCTGGTTTAGCTCCTGACATAAAATAATGTACTAAAAATTAATAAATTTATTGTTTTTACTAGTAAATTTGTTTCAATGACTACTATCTAAATCGACGGAGTATTCAATATGAACACTTTAAGTAAATTCCAATTTCAGGTGAAAGTATCTAGCCCTAAATTTTTTGGGCATTCTGATGAACATTGGCACCTTCGTGTGCGATTTGATTTGTTCTCAAATCTTCTAAATCAATGTGAGATCTGATTAATCCACAGGTATTCTAAAGGAAAAGAAGGGAACGGAATTGCATTAACTCGTAAGGACTTCAGTTAGGATAAACTTTGCTTGATTATTTATTTAATCCATCTATAATTGTTCACTGTAAATTATTGTTGTTAACTTCAAAAACTTTCGATTGAATTAATAGAATTTAGCAAATACCTACTCTATAATTAAACTAGCAATTCCAAATAGCAATTCGTATACATATTTATTAATTTAGGTTACCATCTCTAGTGAAATTTGGGTCTGGGAAACACTTCTCCTGGATCTACGGATTACTAATTAACGATTCCGTGGACTCGTTTTATCCGACTCCCTGTCAACGACCTGCGTAACTGAATTCACATGCCAATGATTACTAAAATGTATGGTTGTCGCCAAGTGATTTTTGGTCAGTCATTGATTCCGAATTTAACCATTATTCGACCGGTTAGGGGACCATGACTTGTTTTAAAAACATTGAATCGGTTAAAGGGATATATTTATTCTACGACAGTGATGCATATAGTCAATTATTAGAGCTTGTTGGCGGGTCTTCACCAGGGACGTCTGAGCGGCGGTTACGTCTGGAATGCTGGCGCTCAAATACATCGAATTAATGTTATATTTAGATAAATTCCTAAATCCTTACCATCATATCGAGTCCCATGAGTACTCGTGGCACTAGATTCTTCTACAACTCGTTCCGAGAATTCTCTTGGGTTCTGTACGTTTCTTCGTGACATGAATAATAACTGATAAATCTAAGATGCGCCAGTTGTTATATGAGTTATGTTCCTGTCAGGTCAAGCAAATTTATTGATTTCGCACACCTAGTCCGACCGTCGCTGGGTAGAAAAATAATTTTTATCACGAGTATGGGTGCATGTTTGAAATCAAAATTTTCTAGTGATATGCATACTACTGTTAAAGGTCGTATGCGGATGCATTTTATCTTTAACTACACGGGTGTGATTCCCCGGTCGATTTGGTTTATAGGTATTGATCCACTCGTGGAAAAATGTCAAGTTGGATATTTATAAAATGGATGTTTATTCTACTGATCGAAATCATTTTCATCCATTCTAAATTCATCTAACTATTATCGGTTCATTAATCGTTCGGCCATTTGGATTATTCTCGTCGAATTATTTCAAATGTAGAGATTCGCTATTATATTTTAGTTTGATGAACCATTAATTTTTTAGGTCCTTTGGGTTTTCGATCTACCGATGCACGAGGAATTTAGGGCGAAACTACTCGTTATGGAATTCCAATTATTTGTGATATTTGGATTGACTTCTATCGGTGAACGTTATTAAATAAATTCTTTAAAGCCTTTCGTTTATTTCAGTTTTGTTTGTTGTTAGTTACCTAGGATTGATGTTGGAGTATTTTATTTATTTTTGGCCGGGAGTTCGTGCTCTTATATCACATATCGGTATAATTGTTGGTGAATTCGTTTATGTAGATCTCAGCTCTCGCCACATTTTATAATATGATTCAAGGTGCCATTTTATTATCTTGTTAAATCTTTGGGGTGCTCATGACTATCGTGTCGCTCCTCAGTTCCATATAGTGATCTTATCAATGTAACTATTCAAACCTCGTCGCACGACGTATACGTTTATTGTTATTTGGGATTGTGACTGAGGGTTCAATTTTTTCTCCTAATTGGTTAAAATCTCGGAATTCGCTGGTCAATTCACCGTTATGATTGCGGGAATGTGCTATTGGGGATTTATTGGTTTGGTATAGAGATATAATACTGGGTTTCAGCTGGAATTAATTTTAATCTCGCCGTTACATTTTACTTCACTACTCCGTATTCATTAAGGATCTTTGTTTATGTTGATTACGGGTACGGATTTATTTTTATCTTTGTTCGTGACTCAAATTTTTTTGTTTCGTTTGACATCTTTATCTTTTAAATTATGGGTTTAATTAGAAATTTAATCTTATTTGGGGGTATTACATTATTTACATTTATTCCACGGTTTGATTTTAATTAAATTTCTTATGACGTAATATTAAAAGTTATAGCAACTATTTTTATTCTCTAGTTTCCCGACACCTTTCCCTTTAATTGATCCTAGGCGCGTTTGTGTTTATATTACAAATTAATGAGTGCACACTGGACTACTCGGTGTTTTAATTTTTAGCCGTTTGTGAAGACAATTTAGGTCGATTTTATAGGAATTGGGTAACGACGAAACAGCCAAAAGACTATTTCCTCCTCGCCCTTTTCCTCTATACGGAATAATATTGACGTTTTAGCTCCTGCGTTCTCACGCCGGAGCCTTCACGGGCACGAACTATTGGCGATTATACACGCACTTACACAGTTCGATAGATATATAAGATTTTAATGACTTATGGTGTTGTAACGGCTGTGGGCCGGAAAAATATCGACAAAAAAAATTTAGTTTTCGTTTAAATACGTTTATTATCACATAGTACATCATAGTTGTCATAATTTCATTAATAGTACATCATAGCTCTCCCCCCGCCGACGCCCAAGCAGAGCTCATTCGAGGTTGCAAGGACGCGACGTGGAGAGAGTTCCGAGCATTCTCTCACTCACATTTTTAAAATTTCTGATTTCCACTAGATCAAAACTAAGTCAAGTTTTCAAAACTGATTTTTGGTTACAAACCGATTAAAATTATGTGAAAATGAATCGGTATATATACCTATTGTACGACCCTAACCTTGCGTGTTAAATTTGATTTAGTAAACAAAATTTGACCTTGTGATTTTCTAGTATATTCTACTCTTAATTCTATTATTTTGTAATTTAATTTGACAATTTTTCTTTTGAATTTTTTAATTGAATTGTTTCCAATTCAAATTATTTGATTTTTATTCCATTTTCATGGATTTTTGCATTTTTTGGTAAATTGTCAAATTTCGGTCAAATTGTTAGGTTTTCGTGTTATTTTTATGTTTATTTCGTGCGGATCTTGTTGCACTTTGTTATTATTTTAATTTATTTTTGTGTTTTATGGGTCTGATTTTAAATCTGCATGTTGTATTTGCGTGTGTATTACCGATTCATTTAAACAATTCTTAAGGCCGTTTGTGTTCTGGCCCAACAGCACTTAAGAAAAACTACCATTAGATTACGAGACGAATGACAGTATCATGAAAAATCATTTAAAGCAATTTAAGTTTCATTCTAACTCATTACATAATTTTTAAGTGCTGGATACTGATAGGCAACTAATTAGAACTCACACAAGCCTTTCCTACGAATTTTTATCTAGTACGCGCATAACAAGACATTACCACTAAACACCCATCAAAATGAATTTGGTACTGTGCTCTATCGGGCCGAGTGTTAGTAAAAGATGAGCCTTTCAGCCAAGACTGCTAATACTCTAATTATCCTATGGGTCCATCAACTGCCGCAGAAGGTTTCATATCCTAACTTATCTAAGGTTCCCTTTTAAACTAATGTTAATTCATTTAAACAACAATTTATTTCTAAAAATTTATTATGAAATTTATTAATCATGAAAGTTCTGAAGCATCTATCCTATCTAACTCCATAGTCCATGAAACAATTGATAGTGCAACGACTAAAACTAATGGTAAACTAAATGGTATGAAAAAACGATATCTACAGTTTGCAATGAATAAGTTGACCAAATCTTGTCTTATAGGCCTCTCACTGAATAATAAAGCTCAGATCTTTAATGTTAATGTCCAAGCAGAGTTGATTCGATGTTGAGAATTTCTCATTCAATCTCGAGAGTAAAGAGTAATTGTGATTGAATATGAGGCTGATGTGACTGTTGAGGATTGAACGACATTGTTGACTAAGACGGTAAATGTCTTGCATGATTTGTGAGCTCTGTATTGACTGAATAACAATTTTTCATTTATTAGAATTTGAATTGTGTCAGTTTTTGAGATTGTTCTTCTTTGGGAATCTATTCAACAATAAGAAAATCTTTCAATCATTGAACCAATTCAAATCCGACACATTTCTTGGAAGATAGAATCTTAATTTGTACGACTGGCACATAAATATTTAAAAATACATCTTTTCAAAAGACCTAATTTAATTTCTGAAATTAACATGAAACAGAGCAACAATTTAAACGATTGACTTTTGAAACAATAACGATGAATGGTTGTTTATATTCAAGAGTTGTTGGTACATTTTGAAAAAAAGGTGGCGTTCGTGTTAAAAGTGATAATAGTCAAACAAAATAAATATTTCTTATTTTTAATAACGCATATGTAATTTAATTAAAATTTAATAAATTTAATAAAAATTCATACAGTGCAGACACTAGATAATTATAATAATAAAAAAATTAAAAATATTAATAGCAAACTAAATTAAGTATCATTAAAATTTGCAATTAATGTGAATTTTAGTAATTAAAAATAGAACTCGATTAAGATTTCTGAAAAAAAACAATTTTTAAAAAAAAAGTTGTTTGCCCTTTTAAGAATTTTGAAAAAACAATTGATACTAGCTGTTTTACAGTTTTTTCTTGTTTAGTGAAAGTTTTATGAAAATATAAGTCAGGGAGGATAATAGGGAGAAGTAAGGAACATACAGAAATAAAGGTGAGTTTTAGGCTGGATGGTTGGGTGAAGATGATGAAAAAAGAAAGAGGGTTGTATAAAATGTATCTACCGAGCAGTAACGGACTAAAGTCCTTTTAATCCAAACCCCACCTATGAATGGACTTGTAATAGGTATCACGCACTAGGAAACCAGTAGAAAGCTGTTGAGAACCTAAAATGTGAGTTATCCTTATCCATCGCCATTATAAGTGTGGTTACTACCAAAGGTAAAAATATAATACTGTCATGTTTTCGAAAATGTGATGTGTTGATGTATTTGATAAGCTTTAGAGGGTTCTTAAGTAAATCATTCTCACCATTGATCATTTCAAAAATGGGTATATCCATCAAAAAATCATTTGGAATTTTTTGGAATTTTTTCTTGGAAAATTTTCGAAACATAAAAATTCAATCCTTTGTTTGAATGATACTTTATGCAAGTATGCAAATTGAAACTAATCATATTATTTAAATAAAATTAATTTGTAAAGATAAATGCACGAAAAAAATTATTTTCGCGCTTTTTTATTGTTTTTTGCAATATTTCAAATTTAAATTGTAAAATATTAAAAACAGTCTTTCGAAAACAAGTGTTTCCAAATTTTTGATTTTTTTCAAAAACTCAGCTGTTTTACTGTTACTATTAAACAGTAAACAGAAACCCTAAATCTGATGAACTTTCTAGAATAATCAAATCGTTTTTCCTTTTTTGTCATTTTAATTTCATTTGTGAGTTTTCTTCTCCTTTCCTTTTTTCCCATTTGGTTATTAGATTTAGCTACTGATGTCATTGTTCTTGTTTGATTAAAATTTCAAACAATTGAATTTTTCTTTTTGACCCATATGTATTTTCTTTCAGGAATCTCACCTGACATGTTTATTTATTTATTCCCCATGACCATACAACTACTAACAAGTGGTCTAGTGGAAAGGATTACTGGGGAAGAGATCTCAGCCCCTAGATTATCATCTCACGACAGTCTCTTCACCAAGTCCCTAGAAAAACTCTAAATGGTCATTAAAATTTTTTCTGACATGTAAACAATAAATATAAATTTGAATTTTTTTCAAAATTAAGATCTTTATCATCAAGGTATCAAAAAGAATTTAAATGCATAAAATAATAATCGATTTTATTGAAAAGTTCCTAAAAAAGTAATAATAAAAATAAAATAATTCATGGTGGTTATTGTTACTTTATCTGGGGTGCTTTAATAAATCCTAAATAGACTTAACATAATTAATACAGTAAAACTCATTTAAATGAACTTTCAAGGGGGCACGAAAATCATGTTCATTTAGCAGGGTGTTCAATTAAAAGAGTTACATAAAATTAAGAAAAAATTTAGTTAGTTAATTTTTATAAAAACCAAATATAAAAATAAAAGCAAAGACAAATACATTTATATTTAACATTTTAAAAAATCAGATTTTTTTGTTTGTTTTTTATTTTAAATACTTATCTACTTCTCTAAACTGTGATTAATTTCAAGTTCATCTTTTGTATCAGCTTCATCACATTGAAAATAGTATATTAATGTGTTGATTGCGTCTATGCTTGTTTTTTAGTTGGACGTTGAAATTTATCTTCATCTTCCTCAATTTGCTCATCAGTTTTGTCTGCAATTTCTTTATCTTTTTCAAAGTTGGTTTCAACGATTTCCTGGTCATCAATGATAGCTAATACAGCAAGTTCTTCATCACAATTAACATAATGTTCACAGTTAAAGTTCTTTGATATTATGTTGTTTGATTGAAGCTGAACAATTGCAGACTTTTTGGGTTCTATATCGTTATTATCATTATTTGATGCTATTTCGATATCAAATCCACATTTTTTGAAGCAATGTTGTATGATTAAACAGTTCATATCCTTCCAGGCTGATACTACAAAATCAATTGCTTTTTTGACATTTATTTCTTCAATTTTTGAATAGAAATATTTTTCTGGTTTCAGCTTGAAACATTTTGTCAAGTTTTGCAATCCATTCATGAAAAACTTCTTCTGTCATCCAAGCTTTTCTATTATTCCGGTAGTAAACTCCAAGATTTTACATATTTCTGGGCTTGAAGCACCTTGGTTTTATAGATTTGCCGATTACTAAAGGTATGAGTTTATCTGATTCTGTTACATTGCATCCAAAAAGTAATTTAATTCTTTCTTTTGACCTTTTACCATTAAAGCACTTTTCGCCTTTTATATTAAAAGTTTTATTTGGCAAACATTTATAAAACATTTATAGCCCTGTCTCATCTACATTATAAATGTCTTCAAACTTGAAATCTTTTGTGATGTTTGAAAGTTTACTTAACCATTCTTGTACAGTTGATATATTAACTTTGGCCGATTCTCCATTAATAATTTGGAAGGATACATTATATCTTTGTTTTCCATTGGTCAAGCCATCCATTACATGATTTGAAGTCTTGTCCAAGAAGTGTTGCAAAATCTTCAGCTTTTGCTTGAAGAATATGACCATTTATTGGAACATTAACTTTTCATTTTTTTGAGCCATTCAAAAAATCATTCATCGATTTTTGATATTTTAAACCCCTGAGACGCTTCCTTGCAGAACTTTGATTGCTTGCTTATTATACCTCCATAATTCTCTTTCTCAAGCCCACACCATCTTGCTATTGTGCTTCGTAAAACTCCTGTTTTAATAGAAACTTGAATTTGCGAAACTTATTACGATTAAATTCGCTTAATTATTTAGTATTTTTCTTCTTATGTCACGGCTTTACGTTCTGACATTATAATTGACAAAAATTATTTAATAGAAATAGATAATTTTTTGATTGGGTTAAAGTATTTATAATTACGTAAAATATTGACCAATTAATAAAAAAAATTAATGTTCAATTTAAAGTTTTATAAAACAAATAAGGACCTTATTTGGTGTTTATTAATCAGAGTTGTTTATTTAAAAGAGTGTTCAATTAAGCAATTAATTCATATATTAAAATTGCCTGAACCAACCAATTAAGGTTATATATGTTCAATTAGAGGGGTTGCTCATTTATCCGAGGTTCAATTAAACAAGTTTTACTGCATAACTATAGAGAACACTTTACTCTTTATCAAAACATATAAAATTACAATAATGTATGGTTTCGAAAAATTAATTATAAAATCAGAGAGTAATAGATAAACACAATAATCACTTTCAAAGTTTTATATTAAAAGTTACTAAGAAAATAGTAAAAAAATAATAACTTCTGCTATTTCGGCATCGGTTTATGTACTGTCGTTTTTTACGTGTGTTTTTGAGCAGAATGGCAATCAACATGGCAATAACAATAATTTCTTCACCATAAATAACTAAAGTTTACCAATTTATTATTATAAAAAAATAATATCAAGAAAAACATTTTTTATTACAAGAAAACATTAAAAGGAATGAAAATCCTTATTGGCTAATAATGAGTATTGTAAAGAGGTTTTATTGAAGCAATTTGCATAAAAACTTATAAGTTTTTTCAACAGAAATCCATTTCTATTCCAGGGCACCCTTTCATGAGTATTTCCGTAAAATGGCTAAATTATTAAATTATTTTTTAAATTTTTTATATATATAAATTCAAATGGCATTTACCACATAATCAAATTGTATATTATTGTCTATTAAATCTTTTATTAGTTTAACGGAATTGTCAAATAGAACATCAACTAAAATAAAATAAAAATAATAATAATAATAATAATAATAATAATAATAATAATAATAATAATAATAACAATAATAATAATAATAATAATAATAATAATAATAATAATAATAATAATAATAGTAATAATAATAATAATAATATTAATAATAATAATATTAATAATAATAATAATAATAATAATAATAATAATAATAATAATAATAATAATAATGATAATAATAATAGATTAAAAGAATCACACAAAATTGGCTCTGATTTAAATTAAAGAAAAACACCAATCCAAAACATATATTCAGCTACAATATATTTCGACATAATTTCTGCCTTCGTCAGGTCGTTTTGAACTTTAAACTATTTAGAATAAACAATTTTTATTTAAACAAATTTCTGCTTTTAAATTCTCAAATTATTTTATCGAAAATTAAAAATTTTGTTTTTATAAATCAAAAATCCTACAAAAAATTAATATTCCAAAATTTTCCAAAACCGAGATTTTAACAAAATTTAAATATAATTTTCAACAAAATATTTAATAAATTTTTTAACAAAACTATTTTAGATTTAGTTTCATTCTGCATCAAAAAATTGCGCTTACTAATATCAATCAATTCTTTCAGTCGATAGTTATCAAGAACTTGGGAACGGAGATGACGAGCAGTCATTCCAATGTATGTGGTATTACACCCATGACATATAAATTGAAAACCAAGATCCGAACAAAATCTAAGTAGGACTAGAAATCCACTTATAAACACAAAATTCAGATAGAAATTGTATTCACTGATATTAATCAATTCTTTTAGTCGACAGTTATCAAGAACTTGAGAACGGAGATGACGGCAGTCATTCCAATGTATGTTGTATTACACCCATGACATAAACATTCATAACCAGGATCTGAATACCATCTAAGTAAGACTTTAAATCTACCAATAAACACGATGAAGATCCTATAATGCAAAATACAATCCCAAAAACAAACCTCGCTATTTAAATCAAACAAAGCTGATTCAATTATTGATAGTTTTTCATTCATTTAAAAAAAATTGATTTATTCTAAAAAAATAAAGTTCAAGACTACCTGACGAAGGAAGAAATTCTGGCGAAATATATTGTAGCTGAATACATATTTTGGAATGATGTTTTCCTTTAATACTAATAATAATATTAATAATAATAATAATAATAATAATTGTAATATTAATTAAACACGGTAACACCAAACAAATGAAATATATTTCAAGGAGATTATCCTCATCATCAATCGGCCACACGCCTTTCAATAGGATATGTTTCTGAAGCCTTGTGCTGAGATGACGTAAATTTACGTAACATTGCATCCATTGCATGAAAACTTATACATTAAACCTATCGGAGTTTGAGATTTATTACTAAACATATTTAATGATTTTAAATGAACTGAAATCGCCTAATCATTTCATGATAGAAAACTTCAAATTTTTAAAACCTTTTGATTATGAAATAACTAAAACATGATATTTTATAAATTCACCCTCATATTTTCGATCAAGTAAAATCAAATGACAATCAATGGTCTTCTTAGCCAGTCTTCCTAATAAAGCTTTGAATATCCATCTTCATTCAAAAAAGAAACGAACTTGTGCGTACTTTTGTTAATTGTTTCAAATGTAGAAAAAAATAACATTATCTAAAAATCAAACTCTTTACCAAATTGATAAAAAGAATCACAGAAAATTTAATTTGAATTAAATAAAAGATAACACCAATCCACAAATATATATTCTACTACAATATATTTTTATAGCCTCACTGTCATCGTCAGATAGTATTGAACTTAAAACTATATTGATTTAAAATGCTTTATTCAAAAAAATTTCATTTAAATTTTAAAAATTATTTAAATTACGTTTATATATCTAGGCTTAACAACAGAAAATCAGAAATATTTCCTCTTATTTATATAAGAGCTAAAGGTGATTCGATAAACTTATTGATTCTAACTATCACTGAAAGGAAATGCAACATAGGAAATAGAAAACATTGACAATTCACGAAAAGCAGCTACATCTAATGCCTGGTCATCCAACATATTATCTTTCCACAAATCACAGCAAAGATCAATCTTCTCGTTTAATGAAATAAACTGGTTATGTTGAAAGACACTATTTGATCAAAATGATAAACTGCGTGTTTTGTTATAAAATAAACCAATTTAAATGAATCCCGACACTCATAATCCTAAGAAATCAAAGTTTATTATAAGAAATAAGAGTTTATTAAGAATTTCTTCGTTTAAAATAGGAATTTTTGAAAATATCACGTAAATAATTCATTTTTACAAATTGTGGGCCTCCAAATACCTTTTTTGAAATAATTAACTTCATTTCCTTTATTGAACTTACAAACGTTCACCAGTTTTTTAGAAAGTCTATTTAAAACATTAAAATATCTTATAATGTGTGATTTATTTTTCTTAATATAGTCAATAATTATAAAATTAATAATAATAATAATAATAATAATAATAATAATAATTAATAATAATAATAATTTACATTTATTCATTTCTTGTATAAGAATGAATTCTTTTGTAGGACTTTTTGAAATAAATTTCAGTTTTGCATTCTAATAAGAATAAAATTAATTAAATAATATTTAAAAAAATTACTTGATAATATTTATTTTTTTCCTTATATATTTGAAAATATCTTTCTGCAAAAAAGGAATCTGAAAAGATAATAAATCAGTAATAAATTCAAGATACAGAAAAAATGGAAATAAGAAATTTTTAAATATTTTATAAGCGAAGTAATAAAGATTGTTTCTTAAATTTATTTATTATCAAAATTTATCATACATTTTGTAATCGTAAACAGTTCTAACTCATTGTTCGCAAAAAGAGAATTATTCTTTTTTTCAAAATAAACTCTCAAATATATGGATTGAGTGATAAAATTTCTAATTCTCTTGAATAATTTTGTTAATAGGATTAATTTAAACAAATACTAAGTTCACAATTTAAATAATTGAAGTATAAATTTTGTTATAAAATTTTTATTTTAGAAAATAGGTACATTAATAAAACTCATAAATAATTTTAGTTTAAATTAATACATAACAATTTCAAATCAAGAATACAGAAAATTTCTACAAAAGGTTTTTTGAATAAAGACTGTTGAAGGAGTCACCTCAGTGGGTTATGGCATGCTTGATCCCTGGATCGTCCTAAATTGCATGTAATATTATTAACTAAGAATTTGGTCACATATAGCATATTTATTTATCCTAACAACTCATTGAGTCCACAAAGATTAAAAGAAAAGTCAAAGTTTTAAATATTTTATTATTAATATATTTAAGAGATTGAATCTACTGAAGGAAATTTTTTATTAAAATGCATAAAACCCAGACAAATACAATCAGAAATGATATACGTACCATAAATGGAAAAGTCCACAACTGGATTAACAGCTGCTCCGCATCTAAAATTTGGAAAGTTGTCATGATTATACAGTAATTTCACTGCCAAATAACCACCGTATGTCTGAAAATAAAAAAATGGAAAAAATAAATTTATTTCAATTTATTTAGGTCATCAAAATAGTGTTAATTGGTATTAGGATCTTATTTTTATTAATTTGATGATTAAAACAAAAGTTATTCTACATTTCGTTCTGATCAGTTAAAAAATGCCAAAATGCCAATATAAGATAAAATAAATAACGACATCCCTTTCTGAATTTTAGAAACTGTATTTTCTACACTTGCAATTAGATTTTGTATTGATGTCAGTTTTTTTTCAATTGTTGCATTTACTCGTCCACTTAATTGTTTTTAACTTATTAAACATTCATCGCTTGGTTATGTAGAAAGGAAGAAGAGATTATTTTGCTTAAATAATCAATTGAAAAATGAAAAATAGAATATTGAAAAACCGTGTTTTCATTAGTTTATTTATTATATCCATATCTTACAGGTTATATTTTATATTATTTATATTTAGGATAAATTGAGTTTCGGCGTCTTTTGGACACCTCGTGGATTGAACTGTTAATTTTTTATAGAATTTGACTGACCTTTTCTGAGAAATACGTTTTCTCATTTTTGAATCACTAATCGGTACAAATCTTTCGTTAGAATTCTTTTCATCATGGATTTTTAAAAATGTATGTTATTGATTAAATATGTTTATTTTATCAATTCCCTGTATTAGTGCTCTAATTTTTATTTATAAGGCAGTTATAAAAATTAAAGGTCTGATAATGTCGGATAAACGGAATCGCGCTCTTATTGATGCAAAATACACAGAAGTACAAGCAGTACTGTATAATCTTGATGAAAGCAAATAACATTAAACCGATATGAGCTCTAGCTCCGAAACAATTTGCCGAAAATATTATTTATTAATGTGATTTATAGTTATGATACTATATTATATTGTAACAAAGCGAGTCGGTTGTTAAATTGTTTAAATCTCAACACTGTCTGCGATCGTATTTCTTTACATAATATGCCGATGCCAACAAAAGTTACGGATGTATGAGATAATTTACGTATAATGATAATATACATGTTGATTAAAGCAAATTTTAAAAGTTCAATTAAACATTACTAACCTGTCCAATAACCCCAATTGATGAATTGTCAAGATATTTCCTCTGACTAAATACAGATCTAAACAAAAACCAAATTTATATTTAATTATAAATAAATGAAATTTTCCATTAAAACAAAATAATATAAAATAAACAATTTTTTTCTTTGAATGAATTGGAAATTAAATTTGATTCACTAAAGAATCAAACGAACAACTGATGAAAATTGATAGGACATGAATTTCCACTTTCTGTCAGGGAATTGTTTTTTTTACATTTTATATAATTCGTTATGAGATTAATTTTCTTTTCATGAATTTCCGTATTGCACTTATTTACAAATTTCTTGAATATGAAATAAACATAAATTTTTTGTTTTAAATAAATAAATTTTGTTACATTCTCTTTTCATTCTTAATTTTTGAATTTTAGAATAGAAATTCCTTTCATAAATTTTCAATGTTAAAGAAATAAAGTACATTGTAATTTTTTAATGACAATTAAATTATGGCTTTATTGCTTATCGACATTATGGAATAACCGTCAGAAATTGAAAAGCTTACGATAGAGCATCCGAACACTCCATCAACAGTTCAGATTCAATATTAGAGTTGTATCAATCTTATTACATAAATACACTATAGTCAGTGATGAGCTGCCAAAATTTTAACAACCAGTTTTCTCAAAACTAAAAACTAACAAAAAAATTTTTTTATAGAAGACCGTTTTATTTGAATAGAATTATTATTTTTATTTATTTGATTAGCCTCTGCTGAAATTATATATTATTATAACAATTTCCAAATAAGTTCATTATTTTCATTAATATTTTTTTTGCTTTATTTCGAACCCTGGTATCATCAGCTGAATTATGATTCCTTAACCAAGTTTTA
Organism: Schmidtea mediterranea; assembly: GCA_022537955.1. Taxonomy (NCBI): domain Eukaryota; kingdom Metazoa; phylum Platyhelminthes; order Tricladida; family Dugesiidae; genus Schmidtea; species Schmidtea mediterranea. The sequence goes on from CM039679.1 coordinate 123,987,200, forward strand.
ACATATTATTCAGCATTCCATCTGTCAAGTGGTGGTCCAACCATATTAACAGTCATTAAACTAGAAATATGTTCTACCGAAAGATTAGCTCTTTTCTTTTCACAAATGATATTCATTAATGAAAACCCTCGTTCGGCCTCTGCTGAACATATAGCAATAGTATTAATTTTATTTTTAGCCTTTTAAATTGTATGTATTACGGAGTTTTTTTCTTCAATTATATATTGTACATAATCTCTGAAATCGTGTATGGGAATTTTGTACCTAATTATTTCATTCATATTTCTCAATTTTCTCCATAAATCCACGGGCATGTAGCTTCTTCCAAATTCCAATCACTTCCTTCTAGTAAATTAAATATATCAGCTACATCGTTTTTTCCTCATTTTTGTTCATTCTTATATGTCCACAATTTAACATTCGAGAATTCATTTTGTCAATTATTGTTTCAATAAGTTTTTTTCGTGGGAGACTTTCAAATTTTTTATTTTCTATAAAAGGAATATCGGCAAATGCAGGTGATGATAACATTTCTTCAACTTTTTTTTCTATTTACTAGTTTGGTTGCCTTTTGAAGAGAAACAAACCTGGCTTACAACCCTATTGATAAATAAGAAATTTCTTGAAGAATATCGATCATAAGCGCTTAATCCTTTAAAAAATATTTGCAAGTCGGTTTGCCATATCAAGATATTTTGAATCTTCGGTAAAAAATTTATAAAGTGGTAAATAAGCACGCCAAACAGCCAAAGCAGATCTCAAGATACATGCTGCCAATCTTGTACCTAAAACACGGCCTATTTTGATTATTTCAATTCGAAAATCGCTTGATATATTTTGTAAAAGTAATTGATCGTTATTTGATTGGTGAAAAATAACATAAATTTTATGCATAAATGATTTTAAATGATTCACTTGCTTTATTTTACATATTGTATCATCCAAAACATGCTGAAGGCGATGGTTTAAGCAATGCCAAACTATTATATAAGGGAATTATTTTACTAATCTTGTAGTAACGCCTGACTTTTGACCAAGCATTGTACTTGCACCGTCAAAACCAAAACCAATCAAATTTTCTTTCAAAAATTTCACGGAAAAGCCATTTATTATTAAAATTGCAGCAGGATATTAAAGATATGGTCAGCGGTTTGGAATTCTAAATGAACTAAATCCAAAAAAAGGTAGGGTTTTCTAGCTCCATTTCAAACTTCAAAAAAATGACTAGGACAGATTTACTTGATATATAGTTGAGGCTTCATCAATGATTACGCAGATTTTTGAATTGGATGTTATTATTTTTTTCATTTGCTTTGCTATATGTTCTGCAATTCTAAATGAAAGGGCTACAAAATATTTTGATATAAACTAAAAAACATAAGTGTACTCACAATATAATTATAACTGGAAATCTTATTTCTATAGATAGATATAATAAACCTATTTAACCGAAATTATAAATAGTTTTTGTAATAAATAATAGATTTTATTAATTTATTCCGAAATAATAACCGGTTCGATTAACTATTAAAAATTTTAACAACCGGTTCTATCGAACCGGCGAAAACCGGCTACAGCTCATCACTGATTATAGTGCATAAATAAGAGACTCAAATCTTTGTACCACTATATTGGCGTAGCAATTTTTTCAACGTCTTTTTTAACTATGTTTGGCATATTTTGGAATCAAACTGACAAAAGTAATAATACTTAAATGGTATACATCATACAATAAACCCACACAAATTAATGAAGGGATATTCATCTATACTGTAAATTTTTTTTTAACAACACAGTTAAGAGCAATGTTGCATCATTGTAATACAATACAAAATCACAGAGAAGACCAGTTCAATATTGCCAATAAACTATTTTCAATCTATTCATCCTTAGGCATCTGTTTTAGAAGTTCCTCGAATATAACTACCAACGAAATTAATTATTTCATCTAAATAAGGTTCACATAGTGTGCGAGACTCGCCATTTCTAGATGGTCTAAAGCCAACAATACTTGCACTGGATCCTCAGAATATATCATCTAATGTTGATTTGATTGATTCAAAAGTATTTACATTTTCAGTTCTTAAGAAATATTGTTTTTATTTTGTTCTCATAATCATTGGCCAAAGATTTTGGTTTAATTTTATTCAAAATACAATACTTTTTACTTTAAAATTGCTTCATTAACATTACTTAAACATCATCAAATTAAGATTTAATTGATGTATTAAAACATCAAATAAAAATCTTAAAAATTCTGTTTAAGAATTGACTAATCATACTATATAAAGCTTGTCTGGCAGTCTTATTGATAGTAAAAATACAAAAAGATGGAGCCAAGTCACATCCAGAGAGTTGTTGACTAAGGACCTTATACTAATTCACTTTCCATTCTTTGGACAAAAATTCGTAATATTTATAAATAAAATAATAAATAAAATATGTAAATAGCTCGTTTCTATGCAATTTATTAGCTTGAAATGATTTCCACAGTCTCGTTAGTATAATTACTAAACAGAAATTTCTGCCTCCACTATCCCCATAAAACTGCTGATTTCCTCTTTTTTTTCTAATTACAAGATGGAAACGTAAATTAATTTGATTTTTATAATTATTGATTTTTTAAAAAAATTAAGTGCAAATTGGCTGGGAAAATCTTTTTTCTCTATATTGACTTTATATAGGTTTTGTATAAGTAAAAAAACTTTTTAAAAACTAAAATTTTAAAAAATGATTCGATTTATTTAATAATATAAAATTGAAATTTGAAGATTCAACAGAGAAAAATAGAAAGAATTTCTGAAAAACAAGTTCTTAAATAAAAATTAAATTATAAAATATTTGTGATGGGATATTAGTAAAGTTTCGGCATGAATTAGCTCGGAATCTGGAGCTTTGTTGTCAGTAGAAAATCAAAGAAATACTCAAAGTTATTATTTATTTATTGATTTCACAAAAACAAACTTCGTTCATAATAATTTCAAAATATACTTTTGTTATATTTCCAACAGATTTCAATCCATCTAAGACCAACATGTTGTTCCTATTTATATATACTGGCTGCCATCAATTAGTGGTATTAACAGGATTAAATTATTTTGGGACCCACAGGAAATTCATTTGTTTTTTCATTCCAGCTCTTCCTACTGACCTTCTTTCATTTTAACATTATTTTACTTATTTTCAAATTCTAATTAACCTTCGGTTACCACTGTTAGAAAACTTTGGAGACATATTATTTATTACCTAAAACAAGTTAGCAACTCCCAGGAAGAAATTATTATATTGTAAGTATCTTGAGCAAGACACACACATGCATACATAAATCACACCTTTGACATTCAGACTTACATTTCATAATCTTCAGTCATACAAATTCAACATACCCATATATACATATTAAATAATTTAGAATATCTATTATTAACTCTTATCCTAAAATCAATTTTTCCCCGAAAGATATTTCCATATATTTTCTTGTCAAATAAATTGATATATTTTGAATTTCATAATTTATGCTTAATTATCAAGATTTTAAACCTGTGCAATAAAGTATATATTTCATCAAAACCAAAATTGTCGCCCACAATCACAGTATTGTTTTGTCAGGTACTACTTTTATGAGTAAGGGTTAGGGTATTAGGTAAGTTTTCATGGGATAATATCATTCTTTCTTATTCATGATTTTATTTAATCCTATTAATTCCAATTTTACTACGTTCGACCACATCAGTCTGTACATATTCAAGAAATGGAATTACACTTGTAAGTTGTAATTTGCTGAAAGTAACTATCTTCCCTTACGTTGGATTTTTAATGAAAATTGGTTAAATTAAAATTTTTAGTTTTTACGTTATCTCTGATTCCTAGTGTTCAAAATTATTTAAATGAATGCTTCCTATTGTTGGGTTTTTATATAGAAAGTCGGTGCTTAGTTCTGACTCCTTGGTGTCATTCTTTAATCGATTCCATTAACCCAACACAATAAGGTTTATTTCCAATTTATATATCACAACTTTATTCACAACTTTCACAAAAATCGATTCAATTCACAATACTCTACACAACTACTCTGCACGATTTCACAAAATTCAATGCGTAGGGATACGTCTTCCAAAGGGAGATGTCCCTGTCTGGTACGCAATTTGTTTGACTGGTTGATTTACCTTTAAGTTTATTACCTCATTTATTCCGCTCTCTGAAATATTCTCTTCGACCAAATAGGCAATTTTGTAGATCTGCCTTTTCTTTTTATATTCATCTCGCAAATCAAGTCACCCGCAAACTTAATTGGTTTTGGCATTTCTGACATCTCTGTCCAAAACCAAATTAGATATTTCTGGGCTCCCGGTGTTTCCATTTGTTTACAATAATTATTTTGGTGGCGGGTTCCTCTTTTATCCCGGGTTTCCTTCGTCAACCAATTTCGTTTTCCGTAATTAGAAAATTTGTTGACGTTCCGTGTTTCTCACACTATTCGGGTTTTCTGTTGGCTCGGACTTCCCATTAGCCAATTAATTTTTAACTAATTTCTATTTTTATTAAATATTTCCTTCTGGGGAACCCTAATCGATTTGATTTTAATATATTTGGATTCGTCTCGTCATTTGGCATACGCCCATACCCGTTTCCCCGATAAATATTTATTTAAAAATTTTAATTGATTTTGCCTTTTTAATTATTATTTCGAATATCAATGTTTTTATTGATTTCTCATTTTTTACTTTTGTGCATTTTGTTAACCCCGAAATTATAATATATCCTACATCTTTCTTATGAAAACAACATATTGGATCTCATTAGACCAAGCTCTCTTGCAAATATCATGACAGATATTATACATCTTTGAGATAACATACCCTCCGCTAAACGAGATCTTAAATGAGACCCTAATTAATAACGATTACAAATAATAATGAGAACTATTTATTTTAACATTTAATTGCATATTTATAAGGCTCAGGATGCAAACATTTTTTGGACCCTTCTAAACATGCAACCTGAGAGTCAAGGCTGATAGTATTTAGCCTTCTTGGAAAACGTTGACAAAATTGAACTTGAATCCGATTTTGTACATATAAGTTGTGCATAATTGGTTTGTTGGGTTGACTGATTCTATAATGTTTCGAAATTTATCAATTTCAGATGAAAAAGCCCAGATAATCATAAAGTTGTAGTCAAGAGCTTTATATATACTATAACGGCTCTAGGAATTTGAAAACTAATAACAGTTTTACTAATAAATGTTATCTAAGGGAGTTGTCAAATGCTTCACTGCCATCGATATCAATTAAAGATGGAATAACTTTCGACAAAAACCTTATTGAAATACTCGAATAAAGCGGAAACACGTGGAAATATTAGATTAATAACATAAATATGAATAAAATAGTGGTAAAAAAATGTAATAAATAACATAAGAAAATTAATTTGATTAATTTTAAACTTATTATTTATAAATTTAAAATTATATATAACTATCACTGTCTCCTTAAAATTCATAAAATATTTATTAAAACTTCGTCGCAAAATTTCAGTTTTTTAGTTTGAATAAATGGATCAAAAATTATTAATTTTTATTAAAGTATTTTAAATTTTAAAATGAATTAAATTTCACATGATAATAATAATAATAATAATAATAATAATAATAATAATAATAATAATAATAATATTAATAATAATAATAATAATAATAATAATAATAATAATAATAAAAATAATAATAATAATAATAATAATAATAATAATAATAATAATAATAATAATAATAATAACAATAATAATAGTGTGTTTCATTCTTGTTTATGAATTTACGTGAAATTGGTGTAAGGAGTTCTTGAATATTTTCGATTGAAGAGATTGATCAATATCAGTGAGCATAATATGGCCTGTAGGAGAAAATATGCATGTCTAATTTTTAAATTTTATTTAAAAGTTTTAATAATTATTGGGTATCGGTTATATGTGAAGTATTGTTGATGAAATCATTAAATCCAATGATTATTGTACAAAATGCTAGGAGAACGAATATTTTGAATGTTTTCAAATATTTTGATTATGTTATATTGGGATAAGTTAAAATGTTGTTTCTTAATTTTTAAATTTAAGTTTTCATTAGTTTAAAGTTAAAAGATTTTTTAAAAATAAAATATAATTTTAAAAGTTAATTTATAAACACAAAAAAGGTATTAATATTTAAAAAGAATTAATTTATTCGATTATATAAATTAAATTCATATCATTTTGGTGGTTTTAATCTGATGATCGCGAGGAATCTGTCGAAATATATCGTAAAATCTTTGCGTTTTCTTGTAATTAAATCACTGCCATGTTTATTTAATTATTTATTTTATAATAATAATAATAGTTTACTTGAGTCCGTTTATAATATCATTGAAATCACTAAATCCAAGCTTATATTTAAGTCCAGCATGATAATTATAATAATGGCTTTTAGCACCTCGAACTTCCATCCGAATTACCACATATTGGAGAAAACTTGTTAAATATTCTATCCACCCAATGTTAACATCGTCTCGGATATTTGTTTGATATGGATCATCCGGTCTGTAAACATTATTAATGTTAAACATTTTTTTTAAAAATTCGAAATTAACTTTATGTAAATGAGTAAATGTCGATTTAGTTTTAACACGTTAACCGCCGTATATTTCGTTCGGTGCTTCAGGTACCGTGTCAGTTGGCTGTAAAAGTTGCTGTTAACGTGTTACCAATTGTTATATTTTCAAATATCAAATAATTAGATTAACGTAAATTTAAAACTGTATTAAATTAACACAAATATTCAAACAAAGGATGGCAATTCATTTTTTTATTATCATTCACATATCTGATATGTTATATCACAATAACGAACTTTTTTAACAAATTTATCCTCCACATTTCTCATTACCCCATTTATAAATCATTTGGCATTTTAATCACCTTTAAATCTCCTCTACAAATTTCTCAGTGACATAATTATTGGAATTTATTATAACAAATTATTTGTTATTATCATTAAATAATTAAAATAATCGTGAAAAATAATTTAACGAATCATCCGAAATTGCTTCAAAAAATTCATAATTTATTTTTAAAATTTGATGTAAATTTATTAGTATTTTGTACTATAGAAATTTTTGAACGAAGATTGTATGCAAATATTTATTTTTCTTCTTGCCTGAAATTTTTTATCATTCGATAGTATAAGGTCCTATCTAATGTCAAAAATTTAATCTTATTTCAATTTTAGTCATGAGATACACGCATTTATTATAGGTTGGTCCTTTTATTTATTATTTAAGGTGCAATTTAAGTCCAATTTAATGCCTGTTAGTGTTTAATGCGCTTATTCATATATATATTTTACATTTATATTTTACTATATGATGTGTTTATGTGTTCATTTTATTTTTTCTCAGTTTTTATAATAAATGAGTTATAGTAATTGCAAGTTAAAAATTAAACACAAAGGTAAGTTTGTGTGTTTCTCTAATTTGATTTAATGATTGAAAATGGACGTAAGAAGAATTGAAAATTCAGTAATTGATATTGAAATATAAATTAAACCATACAAATGACATGCCGAGCTGAGGGAATTGTAAGCAAAAGAAAGCTTTATATATAAAATATCATTCTTTAATTTTATAAATATATGTAAAAAGTGATTGATTGTAATAATAAATAGAAGTATTATTTTATAAACCAGGAGTTTGTTTTATTTATATTAGAATTACCATATATCGAAACCTCAAAAATTATAATTCATACTTTAAATAACTTTTTATTTAATAAAAAAATAAAATTTATTCTAACACCAAGGAACACAATAAACCAAATTAAAATACTTAGGCTATTATTAAAACAAAACCTTAAAACTATTGGAAAAATAAAATCTAATTAAATTTAATTTATTCATGAAAACCGATTAATTCAACTAAAATGTAAAATTCTGTTTGATGTCGCATTTTAGTAATTAAATATTTTTTTGAAAGATATTTTAAATGAATTTTACAATGGCAAAGAAACTTTTTTTCTTCATTTGACAACTAGATCCGATTCAATGATTATAGAAAAGTCCATTCAAACATTCCGGGGCTATGTGATGTTTTAATTAAGGTTCTGAATTCAAAAAAATGGGTTAAGAACGTTTGGATAATAAAATATTAAAATTTTTATATTTAATAAATGTATAAAAATTAATCACTCTAGTCAAGATTGTAAAAAAGGATCTCGTTTGAAAACTAAAATATACTTAAATATTATATAGCCACGTGAAGTGCTAAGTATCATGCTAAACATCAAATATAAAAATGTCAAAAGACGCAATTGAGGTTCATTCATAAAATTCAAAGATTTACGAAAAATCCGAATGTGTAATCAAGGTAATTTTACGTTCCAATTATCTACTTCGTCTAGGCATTGAAAAAGAAGCCCAATCTAACACTTTACTTCACGACAAATATAATGTAACACGATAAAAATGATTGAAACAAAATTATAAATATACGGTGTAAAATAATATAATAGTAATATATAAGTTATATAATCGATGTTTGATGTCTGATAAGAAGTGAGGAAGTGATGTAAGTATGTACGTGATCTGTATCAATAATTTACACTTTTCTAGTGTTACAATTCCAGTTTGTAATATCTTAAATAAACATTGATGCTTGATGTGGGTCACGACCACAAAGGGGATCACATGACAATTTGCCAAGGTAGCCTGAGACCTTCTGAAAATAATTTGTTTACGCTAGTCAGCGGTTTCTTATTATCATTTTAAATTAAAGCAATACTCCTACTCTGATTTTATAGTATAAAGTATAAAATATAAATAAAATCAAATATTTAGAAGTCAAAAACGTAAAGTTAGATGCAAAAATGCATTGACCGAGGAGCAACCCTATTAATTGTATAGTTCGGGTAGTCACAAATTGGCAAATGTGATCATTGGGTCACAGCATCAGAAAGAATGGGAACCACTGTTCTAACATATGATGCATAATTTGTATAACTTTACCAAGTACTTGTTTTCAACCTGCCATCTACTTTTATAATTGTAATAATTCAAAAATAAATTTATTTATGTTTTTAATTATTTCAGTATACAATTAATTATCTAGTAAATATATATTGCATGTAGTAAATACATAGTTTCACTATTTACAACTGACAAATAAATAAGTTTATATACTCAATGTCATTTCTTTTAAATTTTAAAAATAAATGTTAAAAAATTATTATAATAATAATAGTAAAATAAACTGAAAATCTTTTCATAGCTATAACAAAAATCATTGTAAAAAAATTCATTTTCAGCAGATAAACAACTTATTTAATTCACAAAACAGTAATTACAACGTCAACCATATTATAGATAATAATAAAACAAGAAATAATAATCAAATCACAAGTAAAACAAGTAAGAAATAGCCCATATGTCACTCAGTTGGAATTTCAAAATTGCGAATGTTTGTTTTAAATATTATTTTCCGAAAGCGTCAGATTCAATAATTTTATAAAGATAAATTTTTATTTTGAAAATAAAGATTAATCTTGAAATTAAAATGATTTATTTATGTTACCGGTGTTCAGTTCGGAAATTGAAAATTCCATTTTATCAAAATTGGAATTGGTTTCAACTTATTCAAAAATACACCTCAGCATCAATTTAAAATAAAAATATCACATTTGTTGGGTGTTTATCGAAAGTCGGTGCTTAGGTCTGACTCATTGGTGTCCTTATTTATTCAATTCAAATAACCTTACACATAAAGGTTTATTTCTAATATATCTATTACAATTATACTTGAAAATTTTATTTACAACCTTCAAAAATATAGATTCAGTTCACAATACTTTACTTTGCACTAATTCAAACAAATCAATGCGTAGGAATACGTCTTCCAAAGGGAGATGTCCCTGTCTGGTGCGCGACACTTTAATTTGTTTGGGTAACACTAAATGGCATTTTCAGCGCTTCTACTAATCTTGGAGATGGCAAGAATACCAATCAATACCCCAGCTCAAGTCTTAAAAACTACATGTGTAATACATGTGTATTACACATGTAGTTTCTATTTTATAGTATAAATGCAATCTAATAAAATAATGCTTTTTATCACAAACTGAATCTTTTATAAGCAGACAATCTATACATCGTATTTACATGGAATTTTTGGGTATTTTATGAGTGTAATCTGTTTACAATTTTAAGATAATAATAAATTCGAATTTTTAATTCTGCAAATCTAACTGTAACATTAATAAGTATGCGTGCATGAATTGGGCTGTGTATATGCCTGTATATGCCTGTATATGCCTGTAGAAGATCGAATTTGGAAATGGTGTATACCTGTATATAAAACAATACGTCATTTTCAATACTGAATAAGCATCCTCCAATCGGCTGTAAGCAATTTATATTAAAATTTCAATTTTATCCAAAAGTTTCATATAAAAATCAAGCCCCAACTCTGTATTAGAAATGTTACGAGACGTTTATATGATCATGATTTTGAAAAAATAAGAACAGAAAAATACTTACAATATTAATAAAACAGGATATTTTATTGCATGTTCAGGATTAAGATGTTTTGGATGATAAATCTTTGTGAGTATAAAATAATTTCTGTGATTCTCCGACAATTTAATTGGAATATATTCAATTCTTGGCATGGATTTATTCAATAAATATTCATAGAAATCTTTATTCCAATCTAATTTAATAGAAATAGAATGATTGAAATTGTCTAGGAATCTTTTAATAATCAAACAAGATCATAATAATAAAACAAACTCGAATTCAAATAAATAATATGATAGCTTTTTGGTTTCATATCAGAACATTCGTGGAGGAAAACTGAAACATTGCTGGAGAAATAAGCACTACTTCTGTTACAGGAAACGATTTGACATGAAATACATTCGGATCTCATACTTTCAATGTTAGTACTGAATATAAAACAAATATCCAATGACCAATTTTAAAAATATGTTTGTTTAAATCTTCAGATCAATGAAGATTTCTAAGTGAATTCTGAAATGTAAATACCGCAAGTACCATATTTCCTTTAAAATAAGACCGGGTGTTTTATTAAAATTTTCTGCGAAAGACGTGTTAAGATTTAATTCCAGGGAATGCTTACTTTTTGTAATTTGCAAGATATACATTTATTGAAATACAACGCTACCATCTTCTTCTAGGAAATCGTCATACATTTCTAAACCCGAAATTCCGGCTTGAATTATTTCTGATTCCATTTCCAAATAATAGTAGGTATTGTTTTTGAAGAAATACAGTATTTTGTAGTCGAACATAAATTATGTAAAAAAGGATAATTAAAGAATATTTTATAATTAACGGATAGCTCTTAATAGTATGACCAAAAAATATTTTCTTAGTTTTAAATTTAATTTGATCATACTATTTGGATTAAAATAAATGAAATATTTAATCAGTTAAATCATTATAAGAATAGTCATACTATTTATTGGTATGACCTTTAGAAAATAAATGGTAATACAATTATTAATAGTCATACTATTAGGAGTTATCCGTTAGTTAAATTAACATGTTACGTAATAGTATACCAAAATCGGAGTTTGAAGATCAGAGGTTGGTTATGATGTTTGATGGTTGTGTTTGAATGCTGGTATGTTTGTGTATTCTGTATCAATAATTAGAAAACCAATAAACTTCATTGTAGATGTGACGCAACAAAGAGCTATAAAAGAGTATTTTAAAGATTTATCGTGAGAATGGACATCGTACACTTATGTTTCTTTTTAAAAACCGATATGTAGTATTTTAATTTATTTTGTTAAAGTTCCACATAGGCTGTGCAAATTTATAGAAAACAATATGATAGAACCTTATAAGTACTATAAATTATTAATCTAAAATTAATTAAAAAGTTTTTATTGAAATTTAAGTAAAAAAACTGCAAACTGAAGACAATTAAAAAATTAAATTAGTTATCATTGAAAAAAAAACAAGATTTGATTTTGTCATTCAAAAATTACAAGAATTAAGACTGAAAAATAGTAATCTCTAGTTATTAATGGTGAGAACTAACATTATATAAATGTTACTAACTTAATTCAGAATTGCCAGTTTAGTAAAGAAAATTAGAGCTTGCACTACAACCAGACATAGAAAATCCTGTTTTATAAAGGTGATTATTGCGAAATCATTTTTCGGCAGAGTTGTGAGTCACAAAATGTATTAACATTCACTTCAAAGTGGAAGTATTTTCATATTATTTAGACTTTATTCATTTATTTTCATAAAAATATAACTATTTAGTCAGTTAAAACAAATTCACTTTGAAAGACAAATGATCCCGCTGTTTATAATTCAAAGTTTACATAGATACCTTTAATGACAATAAAAAAATATTTAAACATGTTTATTTATTAAACGAAATAATGTGTATCAGCTATATACGAAAACAATAATGATGAAATAGTTATGATTTCAAGAGTTAATTAAATAAAGCCTCTACTTATGTAGTTATAAATAATGATTTATAGCTTATTTAATTTAACCCTTCGACCTCGGAAGACGAATTATGGGATTTTTCATCTACTATCATGGCATCGGATATTTGATTTAAATAAAAACTTCCATTTATTATGTTATTTTCAGTCAAAGATTTATATTATCTATATATAATCTTTTGATAGAGATTGGAAAACATTCAGAGAATTCATTGAAATCAATATAATTTATTTGGTTTTGTTTTAATATCTTAAAAAACTTTAAAATTATTCAATATATTTTTACTAACTAAAAGTCATTTATACATTGACTAAAATTTGCATTTTTACTGTACCAGACACTAGTGAATTTATACGCTAAATAGAAAGTGTTTGCATTTACTGGATTAAGACTTTAACTACTAAACACGTTAGATTGCATAGACTGAGTATTTATAGTATCCATTAAGATTAATTTTAAAATTCGAACTTGATATTTATATCACAATATTAAAACACAATATGATGAACAAGAACTCGATAAACACTTCATTTTACAAACATATTATTTTAAAGTACATACTAATATTATAATTATATTTACACATACATTGCTACTTATTTACAAATATACTTTGCACATAATACTAATTAAATGCTAGTTTAATGAATATGTAATTTTTGAAATGTTTAATTAACTAAGTTAAATTATATACCTGATTTAACATGAACCTTACTGTAAGGACCTTACATTCCCCTTTCAAAGGTTAAAGGCATAAAGTTAATACATTCACTCTCATTTGTGAATACTTTCTCAAAACATTTCAGTCACTCTGTAACACACACACACACACACACACATATATATATATATATAATTTTTAAGGAAATATTGAAATTTTAGAGGTAAATAAAAAGTTTATAGACGGAAACTTTACTAAAATCTATGAAATAATTATTAAATATTTATTCCAAATTATGTATTTCTTTGAGTAACAGGGCCAGCTTTACGTTCAGGCAGAGCAGGCGGCTACCTGTAGCGGCCGTTTTATGAGGGCGGCCGAATGTGTCCCTCGTAATTTTGATACTTGCATGTAAAAATTGTAAAACAATATTCGAATTTTTAAAAATATATCGTGTGAAAAAATAATAAAAAGAATAATCTCGGAACATCAAAAAGGACTAGAGGTGGCTTGTTCGCGCTTATTTGGTGTGTACGGGAAAAAAGGGATTTGCTTAAACGCTTACAGTACGATATAGCTAATTGATAAACTATACTGGATAACTGTAGTATTTATGAATGTTCCGGTCACATAGATGCAAATGTACATTTATTTTGTACTTGTACCGCACACAGAGACGATTTAATTTTCTAATTAAAATTTATGTTTATTTTACTTAATTCTACTCGTGTTAGGGGCGGCCAAAAAAAATCTTGCCTGTAGCAGCAAAAAGTCTAGGGCCGGCCCTGATGAGCAATCATATAAATGTAAAGTCCGATGATACCTATAAACCAGACTAGTTGTGGCATTAATATCCAAAGAGAGATAGTAAACATCCTTTGAAAAAGGATCATACGCAGTCAGCTGTGAAACGTATCTGTTTCCCATTGAGAGCCACTTTATGATATTTTTAGACTGATTGTTTATCTACAATCTTTCAGAACAAATAATTTAGTTACCAAATTCACAAACCGATACGATAGCCAAATGTCGACGGGCATAAAATGTGTCCGAGGTGGTTATGGCTATCGCCAGGGAATGCTGATCTTCCAATGGCAAAATATTTTGATATTCTTCCTGAAATATAAAACATATAACTGAATTGCTGATTCTATCAAATCCAGTTCAATGCATTAAAACAATGTCAACTTTTCCTGTCTGTTGACATATTGGGTAATAAGTAGAATTATAATAATGATAATAATAATAAAATTTATAATTATATAAAATTTTATTATTATTATTTTTTTATAAGAATAAATCACCCCGAGCCCTGTATTTGTATAAACCACTAAATAACTGAACTGTCGGTCTGAAAAGCCTAGATCTGTCTAACGGGAAAATTATATAACTAAATAATTTTTAAAGATAAATTTAGAATGGATTTATATTTAAAGGTTCACATATTTATAACTACCGAATTGGGCAAATTTTCATTTATTCATCGATCTTAAAATTATTCTTTAATTTGTTAAATAAATAAAATATTTCCAATTTAATACAAAAAAACTAATGATAATTTTTAATTAGAAAAAATCTTTTTTACTATTAATTTTTTGAATCATGTTTCTATATTAGAAAACAATATTTTTTTTTATTTTGTTTTAATCATATGAAAAAATAATTTTAATCAATTTAACATTATTTAATATAAAGCAATAATATTTTCAAAATTTGCCAAACATATTTATACTAACCTTAAAGTATGTAGATTTATGGTCACTTTTGATAAAATGGTAACACCTTAAGTTATACATGCTTTATTGAGGTACTAATTAATAACCTCAAAAATCATGACGTACTTAAAATATTGATATTGTTGGATTATTAAGGAAAGGCACAGTAAAATCAATAAAACATCAAAATGATAAAAGTGCAATATTAATTAAAAAATTTATAAAAATTCGAAAGTAGTATTGATCGGAGGAAATTGGTATGGTTGAACGCCAAATTGAGAGACGAGTCCAGAAATAATAATAAAAATTGAGTGAGGGGTCCCTAGAAAATAATATAAGACAAATAAGGAAATTAATTTTAAAAAAATTAATTACTAATGGTAAGCCCGAGGTAATGGGAAACCCGAGAGATGTGGAAAATCCGAGAGATGAGGAAAACCCGAGAGATGAGGAAAACCCGAGAGATGAGGAAAACCCGGCGTGTAGACGGAATAATATAACAGGGTAAATTGGCCTAAACAATATTAAATGGGCGCCACTGAGCTACGGAGAGGTAATTATTTCGTAATTTGCAATTTAGTAATGGAGCAAACGTTGTTGACAAATGTCGGCTAAAGAGGTCTGTGGAAAGTAATTATTCTTAATAATTTAATAATGTAGCTTATGTTGTTGACAATCGTCGGAAAACAGTCTGAGCGGAAGTATAAAAGGAAAAGGGAAAAACACGAAAGGACCAGTGGATCGACGTGAACGAGAAGTGTAACTAGGTTAGTAGAGGAATCTAAACCCTAAGATAATCAAAGTCATACGGTGGTTAAAAGATGCAAATAAATTTGTGAAATTGTGATTACAAAACTTTGAAATAAATCAGAGTGAGTTGTAACTGTGATAAAGTGCAAATAAAATTATTCTGTGTTGAGTTTGCTTATTTGATTCAAAAAGGACACGAGGAGTCAGAGGGAACCGACTTTCAATAATAATAACCGAATAATATTTAAAATAATAATTTTCTACGATTTTAATAGTGTACTTCCCCAAAAGATAACTACAGTAGTTGCAAAGGTTGTATTAGTAAAGCATAGAAACTAAAAACAAAAATATACAAAAGAAGTTGTAATTTTATATAAAACATAATTTATAATTATCGCATTTAAACAAAAAAATGAGCGTTTCCACTAAATTGTAAGAAATTATTAATAAGCAATTTCTACGTTGCCCAAATTAGAGAGAATGATGAAGATTTGTTTTTCGAAAATTAATCCGGCAAAACAATTCAAATAGTCAATCATTTGCCGTCGGCACTACCGTTAAAGAAAAACGAGACAACATTAAAAATTAATCAAAAAGAAAATTAAAAGATTGAAGAAAACTGTATTTTATCTCAATTAAAATTAATTTATTAATTAAATATTTGAAACCGATAATTTCCAGTTTATGCATAATTTAGATTTGTAGACACATTTAACAATAAAACTGAAAGTGAAATCGATAAATTAAAACAATGAAACTAAAGTTTTTCACTTTTTTCAAAAACACATTTAAAAAAATCCAAGTTTAAAATGAAAATAAAAATCACAAACCATGTCAATCCATCCACTACCAAAAATCTGATCGACGACCTGCAAATATTATAGGGAATTTCTTAACGATGTAAATATTAAATAAATAATATATAAAACATTAAAAACTTATATCAAGATTTATTTATTTGCTATATATTAGGCCTTTATTCTAAGGTGTACACGTATATCTTTGGTAACTTGAAATTTTGTATGAATTACTAAATGGAGAAAGAGCTGAGTCGAACTTATACATACATTTCTTACAGTTTCAAAAAACTCACGATGTTTTATGCAGTTTTTATTTAATTTTGATTAATTACACCATTTTCATTAGATATATTTTTCTGGTTTGTATTCTCTTTTAAGTAAGCCTTAATCTATCATATATTTACTGTGATGTACAAGTATAAAATCTATTATACATCATTCATCGCTAATATTCCATACATGATTATTGTTGAAAAAAGATTCGATTATTAAATAATTCTCTTCAGTTTCTCGCAGAATTATTATCTTCAATGAGAAAGTACCAAAATACGTCTGGAGGTTTGACTGATTGAATTGAGATACACCAAAATTGGACATGTATGTATAACAATTGAGTTTCCAACTCACCAATCTTAATTGCGCTTGCATGGAGTTAAGCGATTGCATTTACGGCAGTGAGTTTCTCAAACAATTCTTTATAGCTACAAATTTCAGTATTGAATTCCTCGACAAAATTAGAAAGACACACAGAATAAGTTACAGTGGGATGAAGTAAATACTGAACAAATCCAATCGACTGCTCATAATAATTACCAACTTCATAAATCGATTTCTGATCCCATAGATCATAGAGAGTTAAAGTCAAATGAAATCGCCTCAGAGAATAATCATCGGACATAAATATAATTTCTTTTTAATTACAATTAATTTGTAGATTCAAGGATTTATGGATGCAGTCATATCATGATGAGTTCCAATATAGAGCATATGCAAATACGTTTCCAAATTCAAAGAATATTAGGCTGATTTTAAATTGTTGTAAATTTCCTTCACTCGAATGACATCCTGCTCACTGCTATTTTATTAACAAAGAACGGCTTGTGCGAGCCGAACCCAGCCGGCTCAAGAACACACACACACACATTTACTGTTAAATGCCGGTCAAAACAGATATATAAAATATATCAAGCCAATTTTTTCATTATAAAATGTTTCATCGTGAAAATATTTTCATTGAACAAAATTAATTCCACAAATTTTCCTTTTTTCGTCATTTCAATTGTTATTTCAAGAGCCTGGCTGTTAGATATATTTGATGTACAACATTGATAAGTATATCTCTTCAAGTTCCTGAAAATTTCAATTCTCAAATTCTACATTTTAGACAATATTTGATATTATAGTTTTTATTCATGAAATTTTTGTTAAAATATTTATAAATACTTGAAAAATTTCAGAACAGAAAAGCTGAGGTGTTAAATAAAAAACAAAACATTTATCAAAAGTTTAAAATGAAAAAAAATTGAAAAATATTGCAGTGACTGAGGAGCAACCCTATTAATTTTATTGTTTGGATAGCCACAGCTTGAAATATGCTATCAAGGGTCACAGCACCAGAAAGGTTGGGAATCGCTGTTCTAGTGACTAGAGTAATCCAATCACAGAGCTTCTTAAACTTTTGTAATTCACGACCCCATTTATGATTGCGAGTTTCTTGACGACCCCATACAAATATAACTGACGAATTCGTAATAATATGCACTTCGTTCACAATCAAATAATGACTAAATGAGAATAAAACGAAATGTTTATATAGTTTCTTCAGAAAAAATACCTAGAAATTTTGTTGATAATATTTCTCAAGATCATTTCGATTTTTAGAGATTGAGAAAAATAAATTTATATTTTTTTAAAATTCCTGTAACATCTTCTAATTCATAGTAAATGTTATTCAAGTTATTACAATACTCTTAATAGAAATGCAGGTACAAACAATCTTTCCGAACTAGAATATTTTATGATAT
The DNA here is from genome assembly GCA_022537955.1 of Schmidtea mediterranea. Classification (NCBI taxonomy): domain Eukaryota; kingdom Metazoa; phylum Platyhelminthes; order Tricladida; family Dugesiidae; genus Schmidtea; species Schmidtea mediterranea. Next base: position 124,005,661 of record CM039679.1, read on the forward strand.
ATTTATCTACAATAATTGTTATTATATCTTTATAACAATAATTTTACAAGTTAAAAAACATTTTCTGCTAAATTGTATTTTTATCTCTCGCGACCCAGAATTTTGCTACGTGACCTCAAATGGGGTCGCGACCCATGGTTTAAGAAGCCCTGGTTTATTAAAATATTTATAATATTTGTGACAGTAAATAATGATTGATTTTGTTTTAAAGGAGTAATAATTAAGTAAAAAGGTAAACGGAAAGCATTGTTTTTCACATGCTTTATTAGATGTTTCATTAGTCAAAAACATTTGCAATATGATCATAATTATGAAACATTATATGCTTTACAGTTTTTACATTTTTAAAGTCAATAAAACTAAATTTATTTAATAAAATACATTATCTTTATATCAGGATTCCGTAAAACCCAGGATTGAAAAATCTGTCCGTGATGCGTGCCTTACTAGATCAGCGTTTCTCAAAGTGTGCTTCACGGAACCTTTGGACTCCATGACTCTCATAATCAAATTTGAAGAAAAAATTATAAATTTAAATCTGCTAATAATTAATATATAATTATTAATTATTGTTAATTATTATAAAATAATAATTAATAAAAACCGATTTCAGTAAGCTTATTTTGAGATAAACGTGATGTATGCGGCATTGTTCCAATACACACCCACCTCATCCACCGTTATGTGTTGGGATAGAAAGTCTTTCCGTTGGTGCATCGCTTACAATTTGCCACAAATTATTTCCCTGTTGGCTTTATTTTCATCTGACAAAAAATGTGGTAGCCATCTGTTACCCAAGTACTGATTGCCCATTTTGTGCAAGTATCGAAGTACTTTTGTGTGAGACAACGACAGGTCTTCTGCCATATTATGAGATGTAGCATATTTGTTGTATGTCAGAAACTCTTTGATTCGATCTTCTACATCATTTTTAACCAATGATCACCCATTTCTCTCTTCATCATCAACGACGAAATTACTAATAATGAATTTTGCAATTATTCGCTGACAGTTTCTCGCGGACACAGTACCGGTGCCACGCACGGAGTTAATCTTCTTTTCAATTGCTGGCGTATTCATTCCACCTTTCCGCAAAATATACGTCAGCTTTTTGAAGTTGCTTCGCTTAAATTCCATCATATGCCACAAAATAGAAATTAAACATTTATTAAAGGATTTAAAAATGCATTTAAACTAAAAATTTCTTCATAAAACATTCAAATTTTTTAGATTTACAGACAATTGATGTTTTGTTTATTGGTTAAACAAATATTATTTTCTATCGGACAAGACTTTCATTGCAAATTTTTATTTATGCATTCTAAATAATTCCCAAATAGTTCCTTAACATTTGAATTATTTAGCGCCATTTTTAAAAATAGAACATAGGTTAAGCGTCTAGTAACTTAAACAAAACTGGAGGTTTCATAAAAACATTGACTGAAAATTGCATAATCTTTGGATTGCGTAGGATGGAGTAAAAATTGAAACGTATATATATATATATACAAGATATGTATATAAGCAGTGGGAAATCTCTGACCAATTAAAACAAGATTTTTCACAACGTAACACTTTTTACTTCTGCCAGTAATAATGTAATATTATTTTTTTTCATAATTTGAGTAGTTTCCCACGATATCCATTTACTTATTGATATACTTTGCAAAAAGAGATTCGATTCTAAATTTTAATTCTCATTTTTAATACCAATATAAAAAATGATAGGAGATTGCACATTGGAGGTGTTGAGGTTATTAGTTATCGGCTGAATGTGAAATTAATAGATATTGATCTGACTACAAGGTCTTTTTATAATAATTAACAATTCCAGATAATATAAAATTATTTATCAATAAATTTGATTACCAAATCACAATGGCGAATATCACAACAATACGAATCTTTAGGAAAAGTGAAACTAGCAACCGCTTAAATGCTGCATCTGGTTTCAACACCTGGTAAAATCAATTTTGTTGCTTTCTTTGTTTGGACTTGAAATTACTTGAACGCTTGATAATGACTTTACTAACAAATTCAACTACTACTTTATACTAACAATCTGTTTTCAACAATAATCTCTGATTTCTCAATAACTTGTATCGTTGCTTTTTCTTACTTTGTTAGTTCTGTTTCAACTGCTGTATCTACTTTTTACACTGATAACTTCGTCATTTTTCTCTTTTAATTTAATATACGCTTCAATTTTATACTTCGCTATCTTTTATACTCCTTTATCTTTCTGACTGCCGCCAATTCCCTCTGCCCATTCAAAATTGTGTCGCTACCTCCAACTATTGTCAAGATAAGCACTTTTTGCCTCATTTTCCATTTTTATTTTCTCGATTTTTCAGTTCCATGATAGAGATAAAGAAATTCTATTATGATTTTATTGTTTGTTGTTAGTATTCATTTTTGATATGCACTTGTTAATTAAGAAAGACCTTGAGGCATTTCATTGTTTTATTTTGTTGATTTCCGTTATTCATTTTTGATTTTTGATTTCTCTCTTTTCTTATTTCTGTTTTTCAGAGTCTATAGTAGGATTCCCTTGTTCTCATATTTCCTCAACTATTTCTGTAATTTTAATAATTATTAAATTTCATTAATCAGGTATCTTCCAAAGAGGTGTTGTCTGACATTTATTCTTTTGTTCTCATTAATAAATTTTCATTCATTATATCTTAATCCTTCGAGATTTCCAGTTCACAAACCAACGAATTAAAACAAAATATTAAATTTTAAACATGTTTTATTCTTTAATTAACCATCTGTAAAGTCGCTAATTTTTAAATTTGCCTTTGGTGTTTATTTCTTTTTATTTAATATTTGATCCCAGATTAATGTTTTTTTCTATTTAACAGAAATCCTTTTTGAATAATTTTTAGGGTTCAACGAAATCAACGACATCGAATCATATTGTAGAAACCTATTTTAATAAATGATGTTCTTCGTAATATATAATAGTATTATTAATTAAAATCGAGTCTCTAAATTATTAAAAATAATCCAACATTTAAACAAATAAACATATAAATGTAATCATTTGCTGTAATATGAGTCAATTCCAAATTAGAGCATGTTTGTTTTTATTATTTAAATTAGTTTAAAGAAATAATTAATTTTTTGATTGGGTTTAAGTATTTATAGTTATTTAAAATAATGACATACAATTCATAACAAAAATAATATTCAATTAAAAGTTTTATAAACCAAATAAGGGCCCTAATTGGTGTTCATTTATTGGTTGGTTCATTTAAAAGTGTTCAATTAAGCAATTAATTTAAATATTAAAATTGCCTGAACCAACCAGTTAAGATTAAATATGTTCAATTAGAGGGTTTTCTCATTTATCCGAAGTTCAATTAAACGAGTTTTACTGTATTTGATAAACATTAATCAAATTTTTACTATGCAGAAAATTTAACAGTATTAAATTTATAATAATTTCTGTAAGATATAACTCCAAAATTACATCATAAATAATAAATTAATTGATAAATTGTTGATTATTAAAAAACTAACAACAAAACATTCGACATTTGATAGAGGACAAAATAGAATTGCAGCTCCATTTTGTTGATGTGATAACAAACTGATTATTAGAGCTGATGAGCCGAACCATTGGACATGGACAACGTAAAATAGGCTTAATTAATCAAATTTAATCAGATCAATTACATTGTAATTCAATAATTAATTGCTTTTATCTTTTGTCATTTACATTCAATTATTAATAACAGTAAGAGAAATCATAGCTATAATAATAATATCAGATAAGTGAGTAACAAAATAAGCCCTTGCTGCGAAGTAATAATTTTATTGAAAAAAGTTTCAATTATTACTTCGCACCAAGAGTTTATTTTGTTACTCACTTATCTGATATATTAATTTATGCTGCTACCAAGGAATCGCCGTTTTATTTAATAATAATAATAATAATAATAATAATAATAATAATAATAATAATGATAGTATATTCAAATCATTTTAAATATTTTTTTCAATGTATCATTTCAAATACAGAAATACATACACAAGCACATCATTCTTGCATACAAACTACTCTCTAATCTCTTATTGTGCTCACTAATATTAATCAATGCTTTGAAATGACAGTGATCGATAACTTGAGTATGAATAGTCATACAGATGTGTTATTGCACCCATGACATTCAAATTGATAGCAAAAGTCTAAACACAAACTATGTAAAACATCCACAAATAAACATGATTTACAAACAGCCCAACAGTAATGACAAAACGGCGCCCTGATCATACCCCCGGGGGGGTAAAATTTATTTATTTATTTTTGTTTAAATGAAGTTCACCTCGGATGGGGGTAAATAATTATTTTTGTTTAAAGGAAGTGAATTTTTTATTTAAATGCATAAATTAAAATTTTTTTTACATGTAAGCATAATGGGCACGCTATAGTAATGTCTACATTTAGTTTCGTTAAATAATAATAATAATAATAATAATAATAATAATAATAATAATAATAATAATAACAATAATAATAATAATATTAATATTAATAATAATGATAATTATAATTATAATAATATTAAAAATAACACCACATGTAAAAATATACAATTCACAACAATATAAAAAATCATTAGAAAACAACTAAATAAAAAGCTTAATTAATTCACATATAAAAGATTTAAATAAAAATAATACAACAACTAAAATTGAATAATAATTTTTATTTTATTCAATATTCGTCCGAGAAACGTGGATGTCGAAATCTGTATTATTCTCGAAAATCTGGATCATCTTCATCTTCCGGAAAATATGGATGAGAAATTTGATCATACATTGAATCCATTGTTTCTATACCCATAACCGTGTCACCCACATTATAATGCCCATAGGCTAAACTTTTGTTTTTCTTAACCCAATACCTCTTGCCATCATTATTTGTTAAGGCTATTTTACTATTTTTAATTGTAAATAATTGATAGTTTTTACTTGCTATTCGAGATTGTGCTACTGAAATCATCGAATTATTATGATAACAATCAAGATACGATTGATGTTTTAAATCAGTACCCTTCAATGTTATTCCTTTAGCCTTGTTGCTCTCTGTATCACCCAAAAAACTATAGCATTTAGGTCTTAGGAACACCCATTCATCTTTGAATTTACCAATGACAGAATCCAGAGCTATTGAATATAATTCATGTGATGTATCATAATTCGATGTATCCAGTAGGTTATCTCTTATCATAGCTGGTAAAAGAATATCTAATTTACACCCTTTAATTCCGGGAAAAAATGAAATAGTGTCATCTGCAATAATATTGATTTTACAATTAAATTCCTCTCGATATTTTTGTAAATCAATATATTGCAACTGATACATACGTAATTTAGAGAGATCTATTACAGTTTGACCAATGTAGATAGGTCTATCTAAACACACTGATTCCTTATATATAAGATTGAAATTAAATTGTCGTCAATTTTATAAGTCTTGTTAAATATTGGTTTAGAGGAATAATATAATTTATTTAGAAGCCGAATTACACAGTATAAAGTTTATGCGCTTTTTTAAGTTCTCAACTGTCTTTCCATATAAACTATTATTTAAAAGTTTAAAAGAGTTTTTGTCCAGATTATTTGTTGATACAGCCCTAAGTCGAGTATTCGTATCAATATAATTCTTAAATATTGAAGACTGTTGAAACCTAATGGCTCTATAAATTTTAGTTACTTTTAACCCAAGAGAAAGATAAAGTTGGAGAAGTCTCCAATGAACAACATAGTTCTCTATTTTAGAAGCTGGAGCACATAATCTTTCAGCTCCGACCGGAAAATCATCCAGTTTATAGTGAATAGATGTTGGTATATCTAAATCAACTTCCATATGGAAATGTATCTAGATCGTTCGATTCACAGTCCTTTAATAAATTATTTAAATCAATGTGATCTATAACTCAAGATAATTCACCTCTAGGTAGTTTTTGGCTAAGAGCCCAGCCATATAAATTATTAATGTCAATGTATAAAAGTTCAGTATTCTCATTTGTTTTAACATAATGTTTGTTTACAAATGTCAAACCCCCTCGTATACCACCCTCAAAGAAATTATACATTTCCATGTCTTGGATCAATTTAATGGGTTCATCTAAAGTCATCAGAGCTGAATACCAAGACATACCAGGAATGCCTAAAAAATTCAATGGTTCAAGACGATTATGTGCTAAAGATCTTGTTCGAAACTGTTGGTAAAAGTCAGCTAGAAGAAAAACATCAAGTTTAAGATATATCACCATATAATCACAAAGGCTATTACATTTGGTTTCCCTCCATATAACTTCAGCCATAGAATATTCATCCTCAGTAACACCATCCCAAATGGGTTGTAATTGGAGAGTTGAATGAAGAAACTCCAAACTAATAGCAATATCATAAGGGAAAATTCCTTTACTATTAACAATGGTTTCCCTAAATTCTGATTTTGTTATTGGTAAATAAGGTAAAGTTTTAACCGCATCCTTTAAAGAACTATTTATGAATTGGCATGAATCAATAAATTTAACTGTTAAACTACCTATTCTAGCAGATAAGGTTAGGAATTTTTCAGACGTAGTTGGAATACATGATATTTTCCAAGACTTAAAGTTACTCAGACCATATTTCAAGATATGATGAAGATCGTATCCTCTCAAGTTATGAAAAATAATTGGGATTTCATATCTTATTTGCATTGAAAAATTACAAGTTGAGCAAGCTGCACCAAAAAATTTACCAATAAAGTGGTCGTGATCTTTTACTGGTTTTATCAAAGGTTTCTTACAAAGATAACAAAACACTGCAGAATCAAAAGAAGTTATATCTGTAGCTGTGAGTATTATTTTCTTCTTATAATTTTTATAAAAGTATGGTAAAACAGTTTTCATACTAATGTCATCAACTTCTTTAAGAAAACGTACAACACAATTAACCCTACAAAGCTTTTATATGTTTTTTCGCCGGTAAAGTTATTAATTAATAGAATAACTGCAGAAATAGGTATGTCTTTGAAAGTATTTATTATCAGTAGGTAGAATAGCCTCAAACTTTGCATCTAATAATTCTATTTTAGGATCCAGCTTTGTACATGTTAAACTATGTGATGGGTTCGATCTTGTCAATTTAATTAGAACACTTACACCGGGTAATTGATATTTCGGTTGATCCATGAAATCAAATTGTAATGGCGAACATAATGAAAATAGTTTAGATTTTGCAATCCAAGCTTTTCTTATATTATCATCTTCACTATATCCCATGCTTTCTAAACATGCATGTTTTGTATCGTGATTATAATTTATTATGGTTTCAATGACCAATGGCCTTATGACCAAAATGTATCATTTAATCCTTCAACTTTGATAGAATTAAAAACTAATTCGGCTTCTTTGAAATGAGTTTGAAAAAAGAAATTGTTTGCTGTTACATCAGAATCATTAGAAATATTTTCACCTACATTATTTATAACTTTCAATTGAAGATAAAGTAAAGTATCGTTTAAATCTAAATATTCGATTTGTGACCCGTTAATGTAAAATTGAATTGGAGATGTACCAGAATCAGTAATTGAATTAAATGGATAAATATCTTCAAACGCACCATGTTCAATTACAGTTTGAGGTGATATAGTTCCATATCCTTTTATAGTTTTGTTTATATGTTTCTTTGAAAATTTTCTGCGTTTAATCATTCCACCTTTTTGTTCATTTTCTTGTTTATTAAACACATCAGATACCTTATTAATTATAGTAGGTAAATGTTGAATTAAATCAGGTAATGTTTCTTTAATTTCAGATAAAACATTTGATTTTAAAGCAGGTAGAAACTTGGAATTGTTATTTATTACATCATTAGCAGTTTTCATACCGAAATTTTCTATACGTTTAAGAATTGGTAAAGCAAATCGACCTATTGTTTTCAACCATCCTGTTTTATATTGTTTACCAACAAAATATGTTAAATCTCCACCAGATTGACTAATACTATAAAAAATTACAATATCCGGATTATTCATTTATTTTCGAAAATGTAATGTTAAATGTGTTTTGAAAATTGAATTAATTTTCCACTATCGTCACGAATATTAATTTCAATGTTGTTTATAGAAGATGAAATCGGGAGATACATTGGATTCTTCATTTCTAGCTGTACTACCTCTCCTTGTTCATATTTTTTAATCCGTACAGATTTTAATAGAGGAACTCTTATGTTACCAACATTTATTGGTCTAATAATATTTGAATAATTAAACATTTGCTGATGAATTTGAATTATGTTTGGAATTTTCACATCAACAAGATCCTTATCAGTAAATGTCTGATTCTTTATTCCCAAAGTTTTTATTAATTTTTGATCAAAAATGTTATTTGAAATATCTACAAGTTTTATTTTTACCAATTCTTCATTTCTAAAATTGATTTCTTTAAACGGGGAAGGATTAATTGTCATTAAGTATCCATGAAGTTCTGATAATGTTGTTAAGAATAAATCATCTTCAAAATAATGAGTAAATTTAGTCATGATGTCATAATTTATAATTATTTCGATTTGTTCAACAGCATTATTTTCCATAAATTTAACTAACTTTATTCTACAATAATCAGATTCACTAGTGATGGATATGTTTTGTAATCCAAATTTAGACGCATGTTCGTAATCGCGAAATGATATTTTAAAGGGAACATGAGGACAAACAATCATTAAATTTTCATAATTTTCCATGAATACATCATGAATACATTTGAGTATATTTATAATTTAAAATGTCTAAGATTCTATTTTCATTATTTATTTTCAAGTATTTAGTTTCTTCATGCGATTTTTTGAATTCATATTGTATCCATGAATTGCTATAGTACGGAAAATGATTATGCACAAATGTAAAGTCCATCAAAGCCACTTCCCACTTACCATCCAAATAAACTGGATTTTCAAATTCAACAACAAAATTACTAGGATTATTATCAGGATAAATAAGAGGACAACTATTACTAGGTAAAATCATATAAAACTGGTCTTCTTTCATAATATTTATTTAATAAATTGATTTTCAGATATTCAACTAGGAATTTTATAACCATGCCATTTGACATAGTATTGTTTATATTTCCCTCCTGATTTGGTTTTTAAAATATTTTGAATTCTGAATACATTGGGGCTGGAATGACTTGTAGTTCTTGCTCATAAAATTTACCACTGACTTGATTGTTTTCATAATCTTTAATAAAGTACATAACTGGATTCTGATTAGTGTCTATTTTTAAAATTTGAAAAACTTCGTCACTCCAATTATTATCAAAATTCAATTTTACTTATTCTAACATGGTCATCTACTTTATATTTTGGCTTTTTTGTTTATGAATTTTCTTGTTGAGTTATCCAATTATCAATAATATTTGTTGAATAAAATAATTGTAACTGTAAATTATTTTGGAAAAAACATTTAAATTAATTTTAATAATATAATTGTCTATATTTGTTTTAATTAATTGCTATACACAAAATATATATTATTTAAATTTTATTACATTCAATAATGTTGTGATATATAAATTATTAAGGCAAATGTTTTGTAAAAAACATGAAATTTCCATTGGGAAAACCTCAACAATTTGTGGACAGAAGTTGTAAATATCCAATTATATTTTTCAAATCGGGTAAATGTCGCATCATGGGTTGTAAGCAACCTCTTACATTAGGTGATTTAAAATATAAGATACATGATTTACAAATCCAATCCATTACAGTAACATTTGATATCGGAAAATTTATAAATTTATATGAATTATCATGTAATGTTAAATGTATATTTGAACCAGAAAATTTTACGTCATTACGAATTCAAAAATATGATCCAGTTTGTGTAAATATTTTTTCAAGTGGGAAGGTTGTAATACTTGGGATAAAAACTTTAGATTATAATGCATATGTTGAAATTATTATATCAGAAGTTAAAATGTTAATCAATTAAATTTGTTTGTATTAGTTTTAATTTTAGTAATTTGAAATATGTCGAAAAGTAAGAATATATTTTTTATTTTTAATATCTTAATAATCATATTTAGTTTACTTATTTGAAGTGATTTTAAAAAAGATACAAGAACTGTTCCCAGGAATTAAAAATACTCTGGATTATTGTGCGCCAGAGTTGCTCGTTTCAAAAATATATCGGTTTACCGGTATCAATATAGAGCAACTTCTAGAGATGCATTACGACATGGTATTAGGGTCAGACAATAAATGCGTTGAAAATTGTATTGTTTGTAAAGATTCGATGAGATTTTCATGTTCCAATGGATGTCCATGTTGTCATGATTTCAAAAGAGATCAAACAGTACATACCCTAATTGCTGAAATGCGTAAAGCATATTATACCGATGTCTTTGATTTGAAATAAATTTTATAATCGAATGATTATTATTATTATTGATATTATAATTTTTTTTAAACGAAATTAAATATAGACCTTACTAGACCTGACATGTAAAAAAAATTTTAAATTTATGCATTTAAACAAAAAAATATTTTTTTTATACCATATGGGTTTGACTTTTTAACAAAAAATTTTAAAAACTTTTTTACACACCTCGGGTGTATTGGCAGGGTGCCGTCTTGTCACTACTCACAACTCTTAAACAATGGTTTGTACATTCTTGTTTAAAATAACACACAAAAAACAGTATAAAAGCCGACTCAAAGAAAATTGCTCAACTTGCTAAACTTTAAACAAGCTTACTATTTTTAATTTTCATAACATAAAAGTTTTAAAATTAATTATAAGGAGTTTAGGCTTTGTATATGCAGCCTATTTTGCAAGTCTACACTTGCAATTGTTTGACTCAAAATATATTTGGATTAATATTTGTTTTCATACCTCTGTTTTACTTCTGTTTTCAAGACAATGATAATAATTATTTGTCACCAAATGCTTTCCGTGTCAACATTATTTTGTATTACATTGATAAATGTAAACAATGAGCTTTTTTGTTTGTATTAACTGTATAATACTTGTTTTTATAGGAAAAATTATATTTTCATTTATTTGATTATTATAATATAATTTATTTGATTTTGCTCAAAATTGACATCAAATTAGATTTTCAAAATCACTTATTTTAATTTTACAAAACCAATTTGAATTTTATATGTATTTTTGAATATCTTTTTACACCAGGTACATTAAATTGGACCTAAATGGACTTGATATTGTATCTTAAATAATAAATCAAGAAACTGGCCTATAAATCTGTGTATCATTGTCAAAATTGATATTAGATAAGACCTGGATCTCATACTATACGCGGTTAGAAGTATTTCACGCGAGAAAAAAATACCTGCACACAATCTAGTTCAACAAGTTTCTATAGTAAAAAATAATTAGACAATAAATTGTACCCAGAACTTTAAACTTTAAAAAAAAATTATAAATTTTTTGAAGCCATTTCTGATGCCTCATAGTAATAAATATTCTACACACAAGAAACCACCGAAATATTTTAAACTACTTTTCAAATTTAGTTAACTTATTGAGATTATTGCAAAATATCTACCACCGATAAAAATGAATAATTGAAGTTATTGAAAGTGATTTAGGGAGAATTAAAGATTGGATAAAAAAGTATCTTCTTTTCAATATCGTTTAATATTCGAAATGCTGATACCTGTCAAAAAGTCAATGAGGAGCTCTAGAAGCCCGATTATGAAAATGTATTACCCCCATATAAAACGAATATTCGCAAAAAGTCTTTTAGTGAATTGAAGATATTTTATATTTAAATAAATAAAGTGATGTCTTAAATAAATCCAGAATTTCTAAAATTCATTTAAAAAAGCTTATAATAAATTAAAACAATTTATCTTTAAATTAATTTTTATTAAAATTTTACATTAACAAAAACAATTTTTACTTTAAAAAGCATTTTAATAATTCCAGAGTACAATTCAATGTTCACACAGGTTCTATTAAATGTCACTTGGCGTATTTGGTAAATTCTGAATGTGTCTCTTATAATCTCGCTATATTTGTTGAATAGGAGTTAAATCCAGGTCAAAATAAATAGTTAGTGTTTTTCAATTATTAAAACTTTGCTTTCTTTCTTTGGTTAACTGTTATTATTATTATTATTATTATTATTATTATTATTATTATTATTAATATTATTATTATTATTAATATTATTATTATTATTATTATTATTATTATTATTATTATTATTATTATTATTATTATTATTAGTAGTAGTAGTAGTAGTAGTAGTAGTAGTAGTATTGTTTGTTAGAGAATAGGCTCAGATTACAAATTTGAAATTAAAACATTACATAGTAGGAGATAACAAATATAGGATAAATATATATGTAGATCAAGAAATGGACGAGGATTATTGGTCATGATAACGATAATGACAATTCGATGGCAATTCATCACAATTTATGACCATTTATGACCATTTAATATATTTAGACACTCTGTGATTTATTTATGTGTATTTCATCATCTTGCACAATGATTGATTTTGAAAATTTATGATAACATTTAATTCAAACTTGAGAATATTATTGATAATGATGTTTATGTGTTTATTTCTTATATTTTATTTATGTAAATGATTTATTTTTGATATGCTGATAAAAGTTATTGGAAAGATAAATTGAAAACAATAGATAGTTTTAACCCCCCGTAATTAAATGCGTAATAATTAAATATTTAATAAAACGTACTCTAGATGCTAATTAATTATTTATAAAAATTATTTTTAAGTTCATGTGCAAGGCATCAATCATAATTTTCAATAAAAGACGAAAGACGTTAATAATAATTTGTAAAAGAACAGAAACAAAAATAATAAAAATAATAATAACTAATAACTTTAGGTGTCAACAAAAACAAAATTCTCAGTCAAATCACTTAAAATAATAAACTAAGAAGAGTTTGAAATTCAGTAATTGGTATTGCAACATAATTTCTAGCATACAAAGTTACATAACAGAGTTCAAGAAATTGCAAGTAGAGACAAAAAGCAGAGGGACCACAATAAAAAATGATAAAAAAATCTTTGCATAATTGAATAAAAATAGTTAAACCAGCGTTTGTGTTTTCATTTATATAATAACCATAAAGTAGAGATTCTATAAACCGCAACATTATTATTATTATTATTATTATTATTATTATTTATTTATTTAAAAAAATATTATATACAAAAATTATAAATATATCCATAAAAAGTTTCAAAATATGAGTTTCAAATTCAAATCTTACCTAAATGGAGCTGATTTTGTTAAATTAAAAGAAAATATTCTTTGGGATCGAATTTCAATGACGTAAATTTCGCAGTTGTATGGAGCTGGAGATAGCCCTGCCTTAAAGAATTTCATAATAATTATTTGATTACTAATTTAAAAAATATAAAATAAATTTTATTTTTCTTTGCTTATTTTATAACTTGCAATGTAAAAATGTCAGCTCGGTGACATCTGAAGAAACAAATTACTAATGGTCATAAAAGAATTTTATATAAATGTATTTGCTTAATTTTAACTAATCATAGTGAATTATTATTAAATGACAAAATTAATGTTTTATAAATTCTAATACTTTTATTTTAATATTTTATTGACATGTAATGTATGTATTATTTGTAATTAATTAAATAAAACAAAGGAAATGTTATTCTACATATTTTCAAATTTTTGTTTGATTTTCCGAATACACGCTTTCTGTGAATTTTCTACCATGAACATCCACGGCCGAGTCATGATATTTAACCAACTTTTAACATAAAATTCTGGATTCCACTAATCCACCAGTTTTCCAAACATATTGATGGTTATCAAATTAGATAAATGAGCAATAGTTATTAGCCAGCTAATCCACCCCTAAGCAGAAACTACTTTTTCAATGAACTGATAACGAGATCAAGAGTCAAATAGAGTCAAAAATATTTTATTAAAAAATATTAACCTTCTTTAAAAAGTACATAACAGTAGTTTGATATATTTTATAATTGTCTACATCAAGGGTCGGTACCTTTTAGCTGTGGTGTGCCAAGCCACGGTGCTACTTTTTCAGGATGCCACCTTATTTTTCTTTTTTACAAATAAGTAATGGTATGTCTGTCACATTAAATAATACAGTTCTTTATGAAAATAATTTGAATCATCTTTTTAATATATTTAATTGAAAAACAAACATAAAATTCCAACACAATTTAAAAAATTGGAAAAATTGGTGTTTAATAAAGCATAAAAATACCATTACAATACCAATACAAATATATATTTTATCTAATAATATTAGAGAATATATGTGAAACCACCAAAAGTCGCTATTAACCAGACCACTTTATAGTGGGGTATAGAGTGCAATTGACAACTCTACCGTGTGCCATAGGTTGCCTACACCTGGTTTACATATATCCATGTTAAAAATAACGATTAAACACATAATACGTATTTAATTACACATTATAAACACATTCAATATTATATCCACAAAATAAATTTTATGAATGATTCCTTAATGAAATATGAAGTTGTTTTGGAGGTTATCATTTTAAACCTATTGTAGATGAGCGATGATACGAATATATATATATATATAAGGTGACCAACTATTTTTTGTTCAAAAAGACTACACTTTGCAAGTATTTCATAGGTGAAAAAATAAGAAAAATCGATAAAACTTTATTTTCTTTTAAAAACATTTTTCTTCTGAGTGGATTTTTTTTGCCAAATGAGAATGTTCGTCTAATAATGTGTTCGTCTAACTACAATGAACGGAAACTCTTTTTTTAAGTTTTCGTTTAAACAATTTTTCCTTCTTTTGTTATCGCTCATATTTGAATTAATAATCTAAAAACTATATTAGTAATATATTTTTTATTTTGATTTTAAATAGATATTATAATCTGATATTAAGCAATTTGCGCGCGTGAAATTCAAATCACTGTCAAAATAATTTTAAATATTTAATTAATAAAATTGAAATAAAATAATCTAAAAAATGTTTTAGAAATACAAATGAGTATAAAATTATACAAATGAGACTTTCAGAGTACAGGATTTGAAAAGAGTACGGTTTGCGAAAAAAGAGTACAAAACTCAGTAAACAAGTATAGTTGGTCACCTTAATATATATATATAAGCAATTTAAAATTATAATGGAGATTGTAAGAATACATGTCTTATTTCTATGGGATATGGTAATGACGTCGAGTGAGAAATAAGGATTTAAGGTTCAAAAATATTGTCTCCGTGCTCTTCACTATAACGTGAATATTTAATTCCTATTGTTGATGTTAAACTCTGTTGGAAAACCATATTCTGAATATTATTTATAATCCTGAAAAATAAAGAAACAGCATTTATAATTTTGAATGCAAAGTTAATTGTTCAAAAAGTGAGAGTTGGACCTTCAGTAATAATTGCTCATCAAATGGAGCTCATGAAACAAAATGTAATTTATCCAATTAAAAAGAAGGAAATTGTTTCATTTGCCAAAAATAGTGATTATAAAGTAAAATATTAAAGAGAATTTGAAAAAGCTTTAAAATGCTTTAAAATATTCTTTTAACTTGAGTTTTGTAAATTGCTAATAATTTTGAAATATTCTTTTTTATTAGAAAATTAATGTTAAATATTTTGTTTATATATATTAAATAATATTTACTTTCGAGTAAGACAGATTTCTAAACTCAGAATACAAGCTTTTGAATTGAAATATTTCCACTGGAACTAATTTGTCCGGCTTTTCAACCAGAGAGAGAAATGCCAAATATTTCCCGTCTTTATCCCACCAATATGCTTTATTTGTTTTAAATATTCGATCTGTAAAAAAATAATTTCTTGATTAAATATCGCCTGGGAGAACGAAATAAATAAATGAAACTTAAAATAATTTTTTTCTAAATTTTTCATCGACTTTATTTTTTATAAATTTATTTTCAAATGAGATTTAGAAATAAAACTGAAACTCAACCGAAATCAACTTGATAAAATGGAGAAAATAATTAGTTTATCTGCTGAAATTGCTCATTTAATTACGGAGAGAAATCAGCAACTTGCGACTGGGATAACATAATAAATTATATATTTTTATTATATATCAACGTTGGTCAAGCTTTGACTCGTGAGCAACATTAGGCTTTTCAAGAATTGTATTGTTCTTGTATTATTATGCTCAATGTATGGAATTGAGTTAAAATCTTATCATGGAACAAATTCAGAACATGTTTTGTCATCTTTGTGTTGATGCTTAGTTTTGTGTATTTCATGATACAGAATGTTCAGTAGTAAGTTGGAGAGGGATTTTACCTTCATTTTGGGATGGTCATTCTCAGAATGGAATTAAGTTTGCAGACGTGTAAATTCTGGATTTTCTACAAAAGATAATGAACAAAAATTCAAATATTTTAGGTTTATATAGTATGAAAAGTTCTCATGTAATTATTCTCTTTACACGCACACACATATCAGTGGCGGATTTAGATTTTGGTGCGTGGGGGGCGAGGAAAATTTTCAGGGGGCGCCACAAATTATGAAGATGATACTACTCATTTTCCTGAGTATTGAGTGAATACCAATATTATTATAAAGCATTAGATTTAGTAAATTTATTTTAGTAAATTTATTGATGTAACAAACATACCACTTTATTTATTATTTAAATTGCTTCCTGCGTGATTTCATTGAAGCAAAACTATTTATAGTCGATTCAAAGTCAATGTTCTCAGCCAGTTCGCGTTCTATTGAAATTAATGCTAATCCAGACAGACGTTCGTTTGTCATTATTGATCGCAAATAATTTTTGATGATTTTCAGTGTCTGAAACTTCTTTCAGCAGTAGCAGATGTAACAGGAAGAGTCAAGTATATTTTATAGAGAATTGCCAAATTGGGAAGTCCTGGCGCCATCTATTTTCAACCAAGAAAGACCTCTTTAAGTTGTAGTTCACAAGATAGTAATGGGCGTATTGATGCATAGACGTATTTGAAAGTATCATATTCTAGGATTGCTTCTTCAATATTAATATCATTTTAGTAAATGTCGCATAAATTTTGAAAAGATTCTTTATTTTCTTCTGATATTTGTGATGGATCAAGACAGGAGAATAAAGCAACAGTTTATGAAAATCATTAAAACGTTCATCTAGTTGTATTACAGGTGTATCCAAGACAGTGAAATACGTTTCAAATTTGAAGCGTATAGTTGGATCATCAACTCTTTCATCTCTGTTAAGTTCACCTGCCATGCGTTTCTTTTTTGCAATTCGCTTTTCTTTAAATTCTGTTTCAACATCTAGTAAGGAACAAATTTTGATAATAAATGATTTTACAGCAACATTTAGACTTTCAAAAGCTTTATCACTTCTCATATCAGCAAACTTATTTCTGGCAACATAAATCCATTGTTTTGCAAACGCAATATCAATGTCCTTTCGTTGCAAATAGTTTGATAACACAAAGATATTATCTAACAGCTTTTGTAGAAATAGCATCAGAAAAACAAAAGAATATTTTGTTATAAAAATAGATATTCCAATAGCTTCTGCTCTGACACTTCCTTTGTGTTCTTTTGATTCCCCAAAATTTATATCTTCTAGAGTAGATATAATAGCAGAGAATGATCCAGCAACTGAATCAACTGCATGCTTTCGGCTTGCCCATCTTGTATCAGAAAGTCGTTTTAGAGTATCTACTGTCGAATTATATCTAGACTTCTGATGTTCTTCGAGAATATGTAGTCGTGGTAGACTTGATGTAAGGAAAGTATACAACTTTTCTGTTGTACCAAAAAACAACTGAACATCACTGTTAAGAGACATTGCTGCAATAGTCACCAAATTCAATGCATGAGAACAACAGTGAACAACAGATGGCATTTGGTGAAAGTGTCTTTATCTTAGTTTGAAGACCATTTTTAATCACAGACATCACAGAGGCACCATCATATGCCTGTCCTCTACAAAGTGTAATGTCAATGTTTCGCTTTTGTAACTCCGTTAATATTATATTAGAAAATGCTGCAGCATTACTGTTTTCCAACGTGTAGAAGCCTATAAATTGTTCAACAACTTGTCCTGATTTTAACACCAATCTTAAAGAAACTGACATCTGATCAACTCTGGATATATCAATTGTTGAATCAACAATTAGAGAAAAGAATTGTGCAGACATTACTTCCTTATCAATATTTGCGGATATTTCAGAGGCAAGTAATTGAATTAGGTCATTTTGTACATCATGACATAAATAAAGTTCATTTTCTTTTCAAACTTTAGATGATTGTCCAAAGTGGAATCATATTTAGCCAATAAAAATAGCAATTCACGAAAATTTCCAGTATTACTACACTTGTCAGAGCCAGAATGTTCTCTGTGTCCTCTAAATGGCAAACCTTGTTTTGCTAAAAAAAACGTTGCATCTACCATTCGTTTCAAAACTTCTCTATTTTTTTCCACTTGATAACGCTCCTGACTGATCAAACCAGATATCACAGTTTTATCATTTGAAATTCGATATTTAGCCAGCAAATATTGGCATATTGCACTTTGATGTTGATTGGAAGTTTCATGTTTAACGATTTTTTCCATGCCTTTTTTCCAGTTATAAACTCCAAAATTTGGGTCGGACCATTCCTTGCTATAATTTTCAGTTTTACAATCAGCAAATAACCAGCAAGCTTGGCAATGAATTTTTTGATTATTGGTGAATAGACAAGCCAATTTCTTTCCTCCTTCATACTACCTTTTCCAAAACATTTTGTGTACCATGAAATTTGAAACTTGCGCCCCAATTCATCTGACGGAAATTGAAATGGTTCATTGAATCCAGGTTGACATGGTCCGATTTCAAACAATTTTCGTATCAGTTTCGAGCTTATGCTCGTATTAATGTAGAGTCCTGGATCTGTAGGGAAGTCGGATTGAGGAAGAAGTGGTTCTTGTAAAATATCTGAAGCAAGTTGTTTTTCCACTGTATCAAATTCTGAATCACCCTGATTATGTTTCAAGCCCTGAGCAGGTAATGTTACCGTCTCAGTATTCTCTGCACATGAATGTATAGCTGGGTGTTGTTCATGAACTGCAGATAGTACTTGCTCATCTTCAACAAGAACTTCAGATGATGTTTCTGTCTCAGCAGGCTCAGTACAGGAACTCGAATGCGTAGATGGGTGTTGATCATCAAATACATGCTCATTTTTAGCAGAAACTTCAGCTGATTGAACTACTGGTAGTTTAAACTGATTAGTTATAAATGATGTTAACTTAATACGTTTACTAGCATCTGCCTTGAGACTGGCTTCCTTTGCCAATTTACGCCTAGATGATCCACTTAATTTGGTAACTGATTTTCTTTTATTAGTGTCACCAGCTGACTCAGCCATGGCTCTAATTTAAATTTTATTTGAATTCAATATTGAATATTATTTTAATATTTCAATAGTAACGCAATAATTTGTTTGTCAAAAAAGTCCAAATTGACAATAATTATAGTTAGATTTATGTACAAACACTATACAAGCTTAAAAATTTCAAACTGTCGCTCTTCACTGGAGCTATGTAATATTATTAATATGATGCAGCATAACAGCTGGAGTTGCTTAAATCCAGTTGAACTTTGTACACAGACAAAACTGTAATAAGAGAAAGGTCAGGCCGTCTGGATAGTGGCATACTCAGCACTGCTAAGTAAACAGTAATCTGCACTACTGAAGAATTTTCCTGCTGCTGTGCTGCATAAACTATGTTTAACAACATAGCAGAGTGAGTAATATGTACTATCAATAATAATAATAATAATTTATAAACGGTGACTCCGAGCAGCTGTATGCTGTAGGGATAGTAGAATACATTTCAATTCATTTAGATCTTCCAAATCAAAGATATATTAAATTGTCAGTGTCAGTGATCGGATTAATCTTAATGCTTGTACACATTCATAAAAATTTTCCTTGGGGGCGCCAATTAGGATTCAACAGGGGCGTGGAGGGGCGACCCGCCCCCCACGTCTATAGCTAAATCCGCCACTGACACACACACACACACACATATATATATATATTCTGAAATCACTAATGAAAAGACAAAAAAAATATTATTAATGTAATACTAGTAAAAATATAAACAATTATGGTTAGTTTTAAATCGGATTTATAATCTATTGAGGAAGAGACTTCGTTATTTGATTAAAATTAGTAATTAAGTATATAATTAATATTAAATATAATTAATATTAAAAATTATGGAAAGGTGTTGTGAAACTTTCAGAGGTTGTATTATAGCGCCATTGCATAACAATGCTGAAAACCCCTGGAAAATAATACAATATATATTGGTCCTTAGTTGGTGTGATTTGTATATTTTCGTAATAAATGTGACTCCATTAATTGAACAAAAACATATCTCAAAAACTGTCTGTGAAATATATATATATATATATATATATATATATATATATATATATATATATTATATATATATATATATATATATATATATTAAGCATGCTGCTAATCACCTAGCAGACAAGCTCTATTAATTTTAAGTTAATTTTTGAAAGCTCATGAAAATGGATCTACAGCTTTTTGTATAAAAAAACCACAAAAGGTTTTAAGTTCAGTGTATAAAATTCATTTCATGAAATCATGGATATATTATAAAATTCATTGGACTAAAAGAATAGTTGTAAATTCGACATTGATGTACCCAAATATTTATATTATCTCAGAAATATTAAAAACTTACCAGCGTAATATCCAACAAAATGTCCGTACAGCCGATTTTGATTCAAAGGACAACTGATACAGGTGAATGAACTTTGAATAAAAGGATTATTCGAATAATAAATGTTTTTTTGAAACGCGATAATCTAAAATCAAGTATCAAATGTAAAATGTAACAATCTAAATTATTTGACTATTTTAATAAAAATATAGAAGTTTCATAATATCTTTCAAATCGCTCAAATATTATCTGAATTCTTGCATTATTATTATTATTATTATTATTATTATTATTATTATTATTATTATTATTATTATTATTATTATTATTATTATTATTATTATTATTATTATTATTATTATTATTATTATTATTATTATTATTATTATTATTATTATTATTATTATTATTATTATTATTATTATTATTATTATTATTATTATTATTATTATTATTATTATTATTATTATTATTATTATTATTATTATTATTATTATTATTATTATATTATTATTATTATTATTATTATTATTATTATTATTATTATTATTATTATTATTATTATTATTATTATTATTATTATTATTATTATTATTATTATTATTATTATTATTATTATTATTATTATTATTATTATTATTATTATTATTATTATTATTGTACAAATAAAATCAGTATTACGTTAAAAATTTCACCTTCAATAATTTTTATTTATTTTTAGATTTTTTTCATTAAAGCTGTAAGCAAAAGAAAAATCAATCAATAAAAAATAATTTAAAAATACATTGTATTTTCCTAACAATAAGAAACTTAAACAATAGAAACAAAGGATAATGAAAATAAAACATTTGAGGTATTGCTGTATTTTATTATGCATAAAATAATAACTTGAATTAAAAAAAGTATAATAATAATAATAATAATAATAATAATAATAATAATAATAATAATAATAATAATAATAATAATAATAATAATAATAATAATAATAATAATAATAATAATAATAATAATAATAATAATAATAATAATAATAATAATAATAATAATAATAATAATAATAATAATAATAATAATAATAATAATAATAATAATAATAATAATAATAATAATAATGATAATAATGATAATAATAATAATAATAATAATAATTTATCGGAAAATGTAAAATATTGATAAGTTATAATTTACCATAGATTTAGATGTTGGCCCCCAAGCTACTGAATTGAAATAATTATCATTTGTCTCATTAATTTGTAGAGTCTGAGATTTGTGAGAGCCACTACAAATAATGAATTCCGAAATACTAAACAATTTATTAATAAATTCTCCCACTTACTTGATAATATGCACCAGCTCGTAAGTAAATATTTTGGGCCCGTCATGATTCTAAATTAGCATGTGTAATTATAACTGAATCGGTCAAAATATAATTTGAAATCTTTACACTTATATATACTGAATTTTAATGTTTTTGTTTTGCAAGTAGCTCCCCCCTCCTTTAGATTCGGCGAAATTGAAATTATTTATAAATATCAAAAGACAAGTCTATAATTTTATAAATGAAACATTTCCAGTAAGATTTTAAATACAAACTTTAAACTCAGAGTTCCTGAAAGTGAATATCGAGATCTATCATTGTTGTTTTAATTAGTTCTATCAGTATATGGAACGATTTCATGCAAATAATTTTATATTTGTGCCTCTATATATGGAAAGTGACAAAACAAGACCTGATTCTCTTATTTCTGTCCAAATCATGAGATACTTGAGATAGATCAGTCCAACTAAGAGAAGACTCGCACCATACAGTCTAAGTAGGATTCATTTAATCCAGTGATTCCTAAAAGATTATTCATTTCTTGGAACATTTATATTTAAGCAAACCGTCACTAATGAGTTTCGGTAAAATTTTAGGGTTAAACTTCATTAATTATATTTTTAAGTTATTGTTTATTTAATATTTTCAGACACCTTTCTAAACCATTTTTGAAAAGTATAATTTCATGTCATATTGTGTCTTTCTGTAGATATTTTTATAGTTTCATTATTTTTTCTTTCCCTAATTTTTCCTGAGGTATATAAAAATTCCGATGGACACCCTGTCGAGTCAGACATTTTACATATTTTTGATATTTTATCAAATAACATCAATATTCATGTTTCTATCATATTTTAAGTAATATATTTTATTTGATGAAATCAAAATCACCCTAGTCATAACGATATAAACAAATAATCGTTACACTTAAAAATTTTTCCGAAGAAATTAATAATAAATTAAATGGATAAAATCATAATTCTCTTCACAAATCATTTAATTTAATTAAGGGTTTTTGTTTTAACAACTATATTAATAATAGTAATAATAATAATAGTAATAATAATAATAATAATAATACTAATAATAATAATAATAATAATAATAATAATAATAATTAAAGAGAACACCAATCCAAAATATTTATTCAACTACAATATATTTCGACTGAATAATAGTCATCGTCAGTTAGTTTTGAACTTTAAACTATTTAGAATTTCTGCTTTTAAATTCTCAAAACATTTTATCAAAAATTAAAATCACAAATTGTATAAAATGTTTAAAAAAATTATTTTTTAAAATTTTTACAAAACCGAGTAAAATAAAATTTTCAACAAAATATTTAAAAAATTTTTTTACCGAAACTATTTTACATTTAGTTTCATCCTGCAACAAAAAATTGCGCTTACTAATATCAATCAATTACATAAGACGACTGTGATCGAAAACTTGAGAGCGGAAATAATGGGCAGTCATTCCAATATTTGTGGCATTACACCCATGACATAAATATTCATAAACAAGATCTGAATAACATCTAACTAAAACTTGAAATCTATCAATAAACACGATGACGATCCTATAATGCAAAATACAATTCCAAAAAATAATAATAATTATAATAATAATTTTAATAATAATAATAATATCACTTGAAAAAGGATGTGCCGAAAATTTTAGAATATCAATATAATTTCTGATTGATAGCCATATAATAAAAAATTTATTAATGTCATTGCAAAATGAAAACCAATCAGAGGTGAAAACTAAAAAAAGTTATTTCAATATATTTTACATCTCAATAAAATCGATTATTAAAACAAACCACTACTTCCAAATTTATCGATTACTTTTTTTATTTTCTCTTTATTTTACATAACTGCGAATAAGAAAAATAAAATAATTTTCAGCGCAGCTTTTATCAAGTTTTATTCAAATTTTAAAACTCAAAATTTTAATATTATAAATTATTTAGTCTTTCGAAAAGTAATTATTGTTATTTGACAGTAACCAGCTGATTTTTCAGATTGACTTTATTTAAACAACAACTATTAAATAAAAAAAATTTTACTTTGGAAACGTCATTGGGATAAAACCACGCTGTGAGATCATTTGAAATTTCCATGTCTTGTCGAAACTGAACAAAATGAACTTTTAATGCAATTACAAGATATCAGATATTTAAAACAAATTTACTGACATTTCATTACAAAAGGTTAGAAACGTATTATTTCAAACTAATCTTATTTAATAAAATTTATTAAAAATGAAATTAATTTCCGAATTTTTTTACAGAAGGAGATATAAATCTTTTGAGTGACCAGGACACCAAATAAATCTCTAATATATAATGTAGATGTGTTATGTCCCAAAGTTTATCTTAATCATTTTCAAACCCCCAATCACATATTTGAATTTTGCTGATAAATGAACAATTTAGATATCTTTAATAAAAAAAACTTTTATGATATGTAATATTTAATAATTAATATATTTACGTAAATTAATGTAATTTAAAAACTCATTTGGTTATATAGTTTGTATTTATCAGTAGTATTAATAATAATAAATGATGTTAATTAAAACTTTTGATGCAAGAAATCATGAAATCTTTGTGATCCACTTTATTACATGATTAATACTTAGAAAAATTGAACATAATTTTTAACAAAATAATTATATATATATTTTTATGCAGTATAAACTGTCATTAGTTTCATAATTAAATTAATGTCATTATTCAGGTTTGAAAAAAATTAAAACAAATTAATTTTATTATTTTTGATTATTGTGGGAATTCAAATATTTTTTTAGACTAATCCCACGGTGAGCCAAAATGTTTCAATTTATTTTAATAAATATATTTCATATTTTGACAAATTTAAATGAGAGAAAGGTTCTTTTGATTTTATGTTATTAGAAATTAATTGTTTTTATCAATGTCTGATTTAAAGTAATTTAAAATAATATAATTAATATGATAATAACTGACAAAAATTCAAGTACAAAATTAAAATAAATTTTAAGATACGTAAGTCATGAAGCAAAAATTTTATTTAATAATTAAATAAACACGGCAATAATTTAATTATAAGAAAGTTCCACTCGAACATCTGTTTTATTATCTATTTTGACAGTTTTCTTGTCATCATCAGGAAGAATATAGATATTATATATTTAACAAATCAATGACACAAATATTATTAATATTTTTAAATTTAATTAAAATAATAAATTATTTTTTTAATTTTCAATATTATAATTTTAATTTTAATTAACAATCGTAACCAAATGATTTGAAATATAAATTAAAAATTAATTTAATAATTTATTATATTTGTTAACAACTTTGTAAAATGACATGAAGCAAGACAAAATTATCCTGTTTCCGACATTGAATAATATTTTGGACCTTTATCTTATTATACATTTAATTAATAAATGCATTATGGTCGAACAACTAGGCAAGGGAAATAAATATTTTTGTAGAGTTGGAAAGTGAATGTCAAAAGAATCCACAACAGAGGAAAACGGTGAAGAACTAAGAGGCGAGTCTGATTGAAAAGAACCCCATCGATGTATAATTACATCACCTTATACTTTAAAACAGTGATTGAAATGTAAAATTTATAAAAGATAATAATGCATTTATATTAACTAAAAGTTTACTTGCGAAAGTCACAAGAATAATGTATGAAAACCTGATTATTCTAGTCAAGCAAGATTTGTTTACGTGTTTTAATCAAGAAAATCCTAAAAGGTTTATAGGTCAACTACACGCACAATGTATATTTAATGTTGAAGTAGTGCAATTCCTGTAACATGTGATAAAACTCATCGAGTCCTTTTGAGCAATACAATTAAAGGAAATAGCAGTTATTATGAAATCAACTATAATTTCTCCTTCTTATGTCGGATGCTGGCTATTATGAAATAGCAACAAATTTAAGATAAGAGAGAATTATTATGAATATATACATTGAATGAATGGTACTAATCAGGTACTAACTCAAAACACTTAAAAATGATAAAATATATGATAAAAATAAAATAAATTATTACGAATCCATTTTGTAAAAAAAGAATGGTGTTTATTTGATTGTGATTGGACACGGTAATTTTATACAAATCACCGCTGCTGTTTCGGTAGAGAAGGGCGCCTAGATTATCAGCTACAGAATATTGTTGAAAATGGTAAAATTACCTTCTTTCCATTGAAATTCCATTAGGAAATCTTTCTGAATTTTGAAAATATCACTGAAAGAAATGGGAGTTTGATGATCATTGTTTTTGGGAGCTGAAAAGAATTTTGTAAAAACTAACACAACAAAAAGCATTGTATTCAAAAGAAATTCAGATAAGAAGGAAATTCATACAGAATTTCAAATGTTTCAATGTTTTGTTTAGTTGTATATTTTCTGATTTGCAAAATTGAATTCATTTTATGATTAGAAACTGGAAATTTTCATTTATTGATGTGACCTTGAGTTTTAATAATTTAATGTTTTCATTTAATGATGAATTTTTTAATTAGATAATTTTAGTTATTAAAATTCTTTAAATATTCAAAGTTCCTTTGGTTTGTATTTTTTGTATTTTGAAAAAATAAATATATTTTTTTCTTTTATTATTATTATTATTATTATTATTATTATTATTATTATTATTATTATTATTATTATTATTATTATTATTATTATTATTATTATTATTATTATTATTATTATTATTATTATTATTATTATTATTATTATTATTATTATTATTATTATTATTATTATTATTATTATTATTATTATTATTATTATTATTATTATTATTATTATTATGTAAGAATTCAGACATTATTTGAGCGATTTGAAAGATATAGAACTTATATATTTTTATTAAAACAGTGAAATAAATCTAAATAAAACTAATACAGTAAAACTCGTTTAATTGAACCTCAGATAAATGAGCAACCCTTTAGTTGAACATATATAACCTTAATTGGTTGGTTCAGGCAATTTTATTATATGAATTAATTGCTTAATTGAACACTCTTTTAACACTAAACCTACCACCACGGGTCAAATGACCCATTTTAAACTTTTTGTAAGAATTTCTCGTAAATAACATTATCACATCGCCATTTGACTTTACTACTTTTTTTAAAAAATACAACTAATGTATTTTTCAACATTTGCTCCTCTCATGTTAATTTTTTTACCGAAAAATATGTTATTTACCCTAAATACCGCAAAGGGTCATTGGACCCTTGCAAAGATTCATGTGAAACCATTTTTGATATTGCATAATATATTGAATGTAAAAAATGTTTACATTCATAATGTCGAAACATTCAAGAATATGTGAAATCATTGGAAATTATAAATAACATAGATGAAAAGTGTTCGGAATATAGAGAAGAGAAACTATCTGAAAATGCAGTGGACAGCATAGAACAACATGATGAATAATTTGACACTACGGACGAATGTGAGTAATCAGGTTAAGAAGGTGAAGACGAGAATACTTTGAATATATATATAGAGGACAAAAAAGAAAGACCGTTAACAAGTTAACCGAAATTGCGGCTGATGGTACGCAATATATGCCAAACATACCGGATAAATTTGGTATCAAATTCTGGGTAGCATCTGAAGTCAGCCTAAAATACATTATAAATGGATTTCCATATTTGAGAAAAGACGAAAACAGAGGAGCTTCAATTCCGCTTGGGGAATCCATGCAGATTTTCATCAATATTCTTGACCTAGCTGGAATAAACTGATAGGTTTTATAAAGAGAAACAACCGGCATTAAAACTTCTATACAACAATTTGTATTCCAATTAACTGAATAACTTGTCGAAAATTGTCAACATGAGCAACAAGGAGAAAAAGAAATTATACAGATAACGTCATCAAATTCAAGTTCGGATTCTTAGTAAAGTAAACAAAACTATAAATATCTGTTTCAAATACAATAAATATGTGCGTGGAAAATGTGCCTCCGAGAACCCATTATTTGCAAAATATGCGATGAACATGAATAAAGTTAGCATATTATTTATTTTCTAAATTTAGGATTCAATTGAAGAATATTTAATTTTTTTATTGTATTATTTTTATGGTTTTTAAATTTAATAGACATTTTTTAAAAGTAATTTGAAAAAAATTGTTTTATTCATGTAACAAATTGTGCTATATAATATATTTTTTGTTATACATGGTAATATATATATATATATATATATATATATATATATATATATATATATGAAATTTTAAAGACGGGTTTATTGATACATGAAATTTGGTAGGTTTAGTGTTAAATGAACAACCCTTATTATTGAACACCAATTAAGGCCCTTATTTGTTTTATAAAACTTTTAATTGAACTTTAATTTTTTTTTATTAATTGGATGTCATTATCTTACATAATTATAAATACTTTAACCAATCAAAAAGTTATCTTTAACTTTATCTCCTTTCACCGACTTTGTACACGCTGGGCTCATCAGAATTTCATGTTGGGTTTTTTTATTCAATAAACGAACAGTATCTCTTACTCCTTGTGCTCTTTGACAAAATAAATACATAACAATTCCCAGTGCATCATAAATCCCCGACAAGGCACTGCTCAACTGTCACTACTAATAAAGGACTTTTTTTGTTTTTCACATCTTATTTTTTATAAGTGACATAATATTTTCTACAAAATTTGACTACGAATCAGATTTATTTAAGGTACTCACGAATTGTTATTATGCTGGCATTTTATGCGTACATTTAAATTATTGGCATTTGCAACACTTTTTGGACACGACTTCAAATCATGTAATGGATGACTTGACCAATGGAAAACAAGATATAATGTATCCAACATATAACGTCCAACTAAAAAACAAGCATTAGACGCAATCAACACATTAAGATATTATTTTCAATGTGATGAAGCTGATACAAAAGATGAACTTTAAATTATTTAAACCAATTTATAAAACCAAGCCTTTGCTATAAGTTTCAAATTTATTTAAATAAGCTCTTAATCGGTGAAAACTATTAGTACGGCTGTGCACTACTGGCCGAGAATGTCGACATTTCCATTACACATAACACTCGATCTGATCTGGCAAAGTGAGTACAAAGACAAGATTGTTTACAAAAATATAAGCCGCGTTAACAAACTGTAAGCACAGAAACAGTTGTAGACAATGAAATATGTTCCAGTTAATCAAATACCATTTCATATTCAGAAATTCTCATTTTTGTTTGTCGTAAACTTACAACTTGCAACGAAGGTTCATTACATTATTTATTAATTATATTATTATTATTATTATTATTATTATTAATTTCAATGTATATATTGAATGAAAAAAGTTTCGATTATAAATAACCTTTATCAATTTCCTGGAATTCATCTGTTTTCAGCTTGAAAATACATTTTGGTTTTCATTTTAAATTTATTTTCTATTTTTTCTGATTCGTTTAAATTTTTTCTTAGAATTCTTAACACTTTTAACGAATTTAAAATGCTTTAAATTTGTATTTTTATAAAATTTGATAATCTGGAACACAAATTAACCAATATCATTCTGACTAAAAGAATAAAATATTCCAGAATTTTTAAAAGTTTTTGAAAGTATACAAAGAACGTTTCTTTTTAAAAAAGAAAAATCTCTCCAAAACAACTGAGGATTTATATATAATTGTACTTTGATTTTTACTCTTAAAAGCTCTAAAGTAATTTGCTTATTTTAAATAATTTAAATTTTATCTAATTAAATTTTTTTCTAATGGACTTTTGTAAAAGTTTTTTAAATCTGTTTATAGTTCTCCTCTTCTACATCGATTGGCTATCCCCTGTTTCTCGTTCCGTATAACACCCACTTTCTGTAAATATAGAAATTCTGATCTATTGTTAATAAATATTTTTTTTGTGTTCTGGCTTTCTGTAGAATCTGTAGGTTGGTTTGTTTACTTATATTTTGATTCTTAAATCTAGTAGATTGAGTGATCCATGGTCCGCATATTCTAATGAGTCTCATTGAATACATGAAACATTTCTTTCGCCGCTTTCTTATTCTCGGTCGTGAAAAATATATCATCTACATATCTTGTGTAGAGATCAATAAGATTGTATTATTCCCAGGGTCTGTCTTTCGAGGTTAACCATAAATATGATTTTTAGCAAGCCTCAAATACTAGAACCCATGGAAGACCTTTAACTTGTTTATATATCTTTTTGCGTTTTCGAGGATGTCAGAAACAAGTTTGATGATATTCTCAGTATTCATTATCTTTATTAACAAATTCCTTCTAAGTTTTTCTGTAAGCACTTTATAACGTCTTTTGGATCGATAGACGTGTTTAGTGAGAAATTACAGTTTTATATTATTGTTATTATTTTTATTATTATTATTATTATTATTATTATTGTTATTATTATTATTATTATTATTATAATTTTTGTTATTATTATTATTATTATTATTATTATTATTATTATTATTATTATTATTATTATTATTATTATTATTATTATTATTATTATTATTATTATTATTATTATTATTATTATTATTATTATTATTATTATTATTATTATTATTATTATTATTATTATTATATACAGTATTTAAAAATTTATGTTGTAAATAATTTCAATTATGAATTTACCAGTTGTAAAGCAAAAATTCCGTTAATCTAATAAAAAATTAGTTAACAAAATAATGTTTACACGCGTGTTTAAATGCCAACAAAAATTTATTCGCTAAAATAACTTTAAATAAAAAAGTTCGCTTGATTATTGATTGAGGAAATTTTAGGAAATTTCATAATTAATCGATTTAAATAAAATAGTGATAATTAGAATTTGTTTTAATTAGTAGTTATAAATGAAAAATTACGTGGCATTGTGAGATAGGTTGCGATTGCAATTAATCCTAACAGGAAAATAATCACCAAAACTGCTATCACCCCTCCGATGTAACTGCTTTTATTATCATCTTCTTTAATTAGTTCCTGAATGAAAAATCATACTAACCGTAATAATATTAGTTATTATTATTAAATAACATAAACAAATTATTGAAACATTTTATTATCAAATGTTACAAAGTAGAGAAAATAAATATTGCATAATTGAAAATTATTATTTAAAAAACATTCATTTTAATTTTTTATTATTTATATACAATAAATTCACTGGCCTTTCATCTGACTTTGTAGACCGGCCCACCGGAAATTCAATATATTCACTGCCAAAAATACTTATTGGAAGGGTAAATAATCAAATCTTAAATCTGAAATGTTCAAAATTTAACATAAAAGAAATGTACGTTTAGTTCTTCACTATAATTCAAAATCACACCTATAAAACTAAAACAACAAATTAACTGTTAATTAAACAAAGGCTTCGACAGATTTTATTGAGATTCAATTGCAGTTTTAATTTTGAAAGTTTTATTATTTTACTGAACAAACAGACAAAAATTCTTCCTTTAATTTTACCCGTTTTTAAACAAAAAACATTTTGTTCGATGACAAATAAAAATGTACATTTATTTTCATTTTGCCAAAAAAATCAAAATTAATTCTTAGCACGGCAAAAATAATGAAAATAAATGAAATATTAAAACAAAAGAAAAACTACCTATTGCTATTTAAAACGATGATAAGCAACATGTTGCTCACCAAACATACTTTATGTAACATAATATTTTCTACAAAATCTGATTCATAGTCAAATTTTGTAGAAAATATTATGTCACTTATAAAGAAATCAGAAGTAAAAAACAAAAAAGTCCTTATAATAATACGTTATGTAATTTTTAAAACATTCATTTATTTTCCACAAAAAACGAAATCGTTTTAAAATCATCGAATAATTTACTTTATATTATTATAATTTTATCAAAATTTGTTATCCTTTTATTAGAAGAAATATGCATAACAAACAAAATAGTTGTTGGAAAAAAATTAATTAATTTATAGCCTCATAAGAGCAAATAATAAAAAGCTGGAAAACAAATAAAATGGCACCAACGGAAAAGTATATATTTAAGATATAGTTATTGAAAATATTACATATTGGTAAAACAAATTAAAGTGTATGTGTGTTTTTGTGTTTGTGCTTGTGTTAAAATGCTTTTTCTATAAACTGAAAGAGTGATTTGAAAATATTTTTTAAATGAATTTGCAATGAAAAGGAAGTAATTAAATAAATTGATCATATTAATAAATGATGTTTTCTGGGTCTAAAAGCTAATTGTCAGTAATTATTAAAATAAATCCCTTGGGAATGTAAATCACTCATAAAATCCCAGATAGCATCAGTGCTATTGGTAGACAATGTCTAAAACAAAACGGTGCTAATATCATAAATCAATGATAAATATTGTATAATCAATTATTTACTGAATATTTTTTTAAAAATTTTAAATGAAAGTTCAAGAGAAATATAAAATATCAATAAAAACCCGACTCACATTAGATGACATGGAAATGACAATCAAAATGGCCTTGAAGTGCAAATATCCAAAATTTTATCAACGCATTCCCTTTCTAAAGACACATCGTTGGGAAAGCAATAGAATTCTGGGAGCTACATAAACCTGATGGCCGATATATTTCTAGGCGCAGTAACCAACAGGGAAACACATTTATGTTCAGCTTTTTCTGTATTGTTAGACAACTATTCTCATCCCTCAATATGTTTTTATAGTAAATTCTTAGTGCGAGTGTAGAACAAAAATTTCCATTTTCATAACAAAATAAAAATTCATTCAGATTTCTGAAAATTGAAGAAATTGCTGTTTTGAAAATTTAATTGGGGAAAATTTTGGATGTTTATAATTTTCCCGGGGATTTTTAATTAATTTTCAAATCGATTTCTAGCGAAATAATATAATTGATTAACGATTAAAACACAATAAATAATTGATTAAAAAATTTATTTGAAACAATTTAAACTGTTAATCTGGCTGATTATCGAAAATTGAAAATTACAAATTTAATTAATTTATTTTCAAGAATGAAATTATTTATTGGAATTTTTAAATAATTTCATTAAATAATTTTTAATTTAATTATTGTATTATTAAAGGCAAATATTCGAAAAATATATTAGAAAATATTAAAAAAATGAAATGTGAAAACCGATATTTTGTCTGCTTTTATTTTGTAATTATTATTTAAATTTATGACTTCAAATTCAAACAAAATTAAGGTTTAAAAAAAATCTTTGATTAAATTGATTAGTGACAATAAATATCAGCTTTTTATATATTCAAATTTTAATTTATTAAATTATTATTATATTTTAAGTAAGTAATTTTTTTACAATTTCAATCAATCTTAATTTTAAAACAAAACCAAATTGGAAAATTAAATTATTTTATTTCGACAGCTTGTCCGAGATAATAAATAAATTCACATATATTGATGAGGTTGATTGAATTATGCTTATTAAATAAATTTATAGAATACTACTGATATTTTTGAAACTATTGTTGATTTATTGATTTATTGATTTATTGATTTATTGTCATCTAATAACAAAATAATTTTTATTTACCGTCAAATTATGAATAGTATATGTAAAATGAATATAATTTGAATTTAATCTTTTATAAAAATTGTTTGAAATATTTTTTTTTCATGCACAAAATTTTTGTTTGGTCGCACTATAATCAGGGGGTATTTTTGACTCTCGATAAAAAGCCTAAGATAAAAATTGGCTTGAATCGTCTACGATAGCCACAGAGGGTATTTTTCATCTACAAAATATTTTCAATCACACTATAGTCAAGGGGTATTTTTTATTCTTGATAAAAAGCCTAAGAAAAAATTGGCTTGAATAATCTATCAATAAAAAAGCATAGAAATATTTTATCGATTAAAAGCCAAATAAAAAATATTTCGTTTATTAAAAAGCATAAAAATATTTTCTCACTTTAATGATTAATTTCCTCTTCGATGTATATTTTCTCCATTAAAAGTATATTAAAGTATATTTAATATATCAATTGATATTTCATCTATTTAGTAGATACCTTTAGCTATCCCACCTTTTTTCAGTAATTTTAACAATTTTAGTCACTTAATGTACTCTCTCACCAATATTACTTCTTCACTGAAAATTTTCTTTATAGAATACAATCTCTACTAATTAAAATTCCATTTGTTGACTTATTATTGACTTGTCATTTTCAATGAAAATTTAATTAACTTTTAATAAATTTAATTACACCCTTCAGTAGATTAGGTTGTACTCGACAAAAATAAAATAATTTTAGTCTATGTAAATCAATTAGGGCTTTTAGGATAATTTTATGATAATTTTAATAATATCAAGTTTTACGTGGTATTTATTTTAGTAAATTTTAATCATCTTTGTGAATTTTATGTTTTCTGTTGAATTTGAATGGATTTAGGGTTTGAATATGTTTTTAATAAAATTATTGAAGAAATGAGGGTAAATCTATAATTTTAGAAACAGCTAATTTCTTGATAATTTATTAGATTTAACTTGATTTTAGGATTATTTTAAATAAAAGTTTATTTTAGGAACAAAATGTTTATGAAACATATATTTTGATAATTACTTACCAATTAGATTCCAATTTGACTGATAGATTTTGAATAATAAATGATATTTTAATTTTAATTTTATGATCTATTAAAAAAGTTGATTTTTAAAAATATTTTAGTGAAACCTAAAATTTTAATTGATTTTACAGTAAAAAAAGGTTGTCAATTAATTACTTTCCTTTTCCATTTTATTGATTTAGTGGATATAATCACAAAAGTAGTATAATTTAGAGATTTTTAAGAGTATGCTCAGTATGGTAATCAGTATACATATGAAAATCGTTGAATTATATCTATGGGTTGACTGGTAATTTTTATTGAATTTATACTCGATTTACTGATTAATTTTAATTATTTGAGCAACATGATATATATTTTATGATTTTACAATAATTTAGTGAAATTTAATTTATGTGGGAAACATAAAGTTTATTCGATGAATTTTTTATTTGATAGAATTTGTTATCAGAATCAAATTATGGTGATTTTCGACGGAAAATGTTGGGTATAACAATTACGTAATACTTTAAAGAAAATTTATTTTTATTGGTAAAATTCAGATTTTTATGATAATTTTAAGGGAATTTGATTGGTTGAATACATATAGTAAATATGATCCGAATGATGAATTTTTAAGGATCTTATTCGGTTAAATATAGATTTCTAAAGAAATTTTACAAAAAATATGTATATTGTTGGTGCATGGGGGAAAATGTAATTTCAAGGAAATGATTGGTTAAGATAAAATTTTATGATATTTTAAGGGGAAATACTCGATTAAGAACAAGTTTGTTGTCATTTTTAAGGGGGTTGAGTTGGTTGAACATATGTGTTCAAAAGGTAAATATTTTCTAAATGGAGAATATAGAGGAGTAATTTATAATATTTAGGAGGCTTTGTTCAGATAGATATTAATATGTGTGTAAATCTTTTGTGAGAGTGGAAATATTGTCATTTAAAGAGACATGATTGGTTAAGCGAGAATTTATGATAATTTTAAGGTAATTTGATTGGTCAAGAGAGGAATTTTATTTTAAGGGATTTCAAGAAATTTATTTGGTTGAATATCGGTATGTCGGTGATTTTTTATGAAAATAATGAATATAGCTGGGATTATTGTCATTTAAAGAGAAATGATTGGTTAAGAGAGAATTTATGATAATTTTAAGGTAATTTGATTG
The DNA here is from genome assembly GCA_022537955.1 of Schmidtea mediterranea. Classification (NCBI taxonomy): domain Eukaryota; kingdom Metazoa; phylum Platyhelminthes; order Tricladida; family Dugesiidae; genus Schmidtea; species Schmidtea mediterranea. Next base: position 124,041,493 of record CM039679.1, read on the forward strand.
GTCAAGAGAGGAATTTTATTTTAAGGGGATTTCAAGAAATTTATTTGGTTGAATATCGATATAAGTCGGTGATTTTTTATGAAAATAATGAATATAGCTTGAATTATTGTCATTTAAAGAGAAATAATTGGTTGAGAGTACATTTTATTTTATTTCAGGGGGAAATGATTGGTTAAATTTTTATTCAAAGTACTAACAAATTTTATTAAAGATCTATCAAAACTTGACAAAAATTATAAAACTTTAGTAACTTTAATAAGTATTACTCAATAACTAATATTTTCTTACCAATTTGCTGAAGGTCTTTTTTAAAATTTCTTCAAAGTACTAACATTATTTACAAATTAAGCAGTTTTATTTAAAATTTAACAACTTAAAATATTTCTCACAACTTTAATCAAATTCTAATCACATGATAATCATAATTTAAGGATAAGTGTTATTTTTACAAAAACAAATATTTTACAACAATTAAACATACATATTTGGATTTTTAGTAGATTTTATCGGTATCTATCAGTACCCGTTTCGTGTAGTTTTTTAAGCTTTGTTAGAAATTCAACTTATTTAGTGGTTGGTCGATAATCATTTAATTTCTAGTAATGTGGTAGATATTATTTTTTTTATATCAGTTTTATTCAAACCTTTAGCATCTTTGAGTTAATAATTTTAAGAGTTGAATCATTTTCAATAAATATATGAAGTAATATATGTTTTGAGAAATTAATTTAAGAATATTTTTCTAATTAAGTTTCTTTTCACTAGCATTTAGATTAACCACTACTTTTACTTACTAATTAATTTATCATTCAGTAAACAATAAGAGTTGGGGGTGAAAAGATTAGAAAATCTATAAAAATAAATTTAAGTAATTTTTTGATGTGTTAGCAATTAATTTATTTAGGGACATGTGAAAATTAAATGAAAAGGTTGACATTTATCTTTGAAAATAACTTTAAGTAATTGTTCATTGTTGGACGCAATTAAAAATATTACAAAAATATTAGAAAAATTTCAAAGTCTTTTAACTAAGTTTTACAAAATGTCAATAAATCACATATAAGACTTGTAAAGCAATAAATTTTATTCAGAGAAAATACAACACTTGATTGGACTTCAATGATTAATAGTTTCTTGTAGCAATCAGGTAACTAAGCAACCAAATAATTTGGAGACATTATCGATAAAAGAGTGGAGAAGTTAATAAAATTTCAACTTGTATTTCTTTTGATTGTTCAAATTTTTATGTGCTTTTATTTAAAGATTTCTTGGTCAGTAAACAATTTTGGTATTGATTTGGTTGGTAACTAGTTATTGATAACATATTGTGAGTGTGTGAATAACCATGTATTTTAAAGGGAAATGATTGAGAGAAAATTTTATTTTTTAAGTGGGTTAAGTTGGTTGAATATCGGTTTTCAAAGAGTAAATATTATTTAAATATGTCATTTTAATGAATAAGTTAATTATTCAATGCCTAGTATGTATATAGAGAGTTGTACAGTACTCAGTTATTTGTACACAGTACCTAGTGATTGTTGTTCAGTATTAATCAATGAATTATTCACTGTGTATGGATTATCAGTATTCACAAGTAAATATAACAATGGATTTGGTTTCAATGAATTTGATTAATTATCGCTTGATAACAACAAGGTAACTAAGCAACCAAAAAATTTACCAATTTCGAGACATCAATGATGTGAAAGAGTGTGAAGAAGTTAATAAAATTTCAACTTGTATTTCTTTTGTTCAACCTTTTATGTGTTTTATTTCAAAACTTGTTGGTCAGTAACTGATCATTAATATTTATTGGTTCAGTAACTAGTTATTGACTAGTTATTGGTAACATTTTGGGTTTATAGTCAATAACTATGTATTTTATTTAAGGGGAGATTATCGATGGGGAACAAGTTTATTGATATTTTTAAGGGGTTGAGTGGTTGAATTTGTTATTTAAAGGGTAAATACTATCTAAATAAATATTTTTATGAAAAATAACATTTAATAGAATAATAATTGTTCAAAATTGAATACATTTTTAAAAATAGTTGAAAACTGTTTGACTTTTACAAAATAATTTCAATAAAATTTACCAAGAAAATTTACCAATTTCGAGACATCAATGATGTGAAAGAGTGTGAAGAAGTTAATAAAATTTCAACTTGTATTTCTTTTGTTCAACCTTTTATGTGTTTTATTTCAAAACTTGTTGGTCAGTAACTGATCATTAATATTTATTGGTTCAGTAACTAGTTATTGACTAGTTATTGGTAACATTTTGGGTTTATAGTCAATAACCATGTATTTTAAGGGGAGATTATCGATGGGGAACAAGTTTATTGATATTTTTAAGGGGTTGAGTGGTTGAATTTGTTATTTAAAGGGTAAATACTATCTAAATAAATATTTTTATGAAAAATAACATTTAATAGAATAATAATTGTTCAAAATTGAATACATTTTTAAAAATAGTTGAAAACTGTTTGACTTTTACAAAATAATTTCAATAAAATACAATAATCAAATACAAAATTTTATTCAGAAAAGAGTCTTGCTAACTACTCAGTAACTAAACAAACAAGTGATTTACAGATATAGATACATTAATGTTGTGAAAGAGAGTGAAGAAAATTTTTTTTTAATAAATTTGTATTTTTACTTGTATTTCATGTTATTGATTTACTTTTATTTAAAGTTTTGTTGGTAAGTAACCAAATATTTATTTGTTCAGTAACTAGTTATCGGTTACCTAATATGTATACAAGTAGTCGGAATGAAGTTCCCAACCGGAAAACCTCGACATGTAATGGATAGAAGTGGAAAATATCCAATCTTATTCTTCAAGAACCTAAATGCAGAATAATGGATTGCAAGAGACCGTTACAGGAAGGGGATCCTAAATATCAGATTCAAGATTTACAAATTCAATCATTATCTTTGAATATTGACATGGGTTGTAGAATCAAGTTGTACGAATTGTCTACCAAAACACAGAACATTTACGAACCGGAACTGTTTCCTGCATTAAGACATGTCAAGTATAATCCACTTTGTGTGAATGTATTTGCAAGCGGAAAAGTTGTTGTCATGGGGATAAAAACACTGGAATACAACAGTCTAGTACAAGAAATATTTAATTTTATAAAATCAAAAACTAATAATCTTAATACCGACGAAGAAATACTAGATTATTTATTAAGCACTGATTGTGTTTAAATAGATATAGACGATTGTAAAAATTAAAAATAATCGACGAGCAAGAAGCATACGTATTCGAAACAATTGTGATGAAGATGGAAGAACTGTTTCCGAATATGAAAAACAAACTTTCCTATTGTGCTCCTGAATACTTGGCTACACGGATCTATCAAATGACAGGAATCAACATCGAAGAAATTGTACGGATGCACTACGAATCAGTTCAAGGATCTGGTTTGAAATGTTTAGATGACTGCATTGTTTGTGCAGATCCCTCAATGTTGACTTGTCCATTTAGATGCAGATGCTGCAGAGACTACAAGAAGAAGGAAGTTGTACATATTTTGTTGGCTGAGCTAAGAAGAGCTTATTATAAGCAGATTTGTGATGATGTAAATAAATTTTGATCTTTAACGAGTTTATTTTATGTGTTTATAGTTTGTATAGGTTTTTTTGTATAAAGATTTTAATTGGTGGAATTATTATTATTATTATTATTATTATTATTATTATTATTATTATTATTATTATTATTATTATTATTATTATTATTATGTTAAAGCTAAATTTCTTTGATCGTTATCAACGTGTAAAAAAAAATTCATTATAAAATTTATTACTTATTGAAAATAAATTCGAAAATAAATTCGAAAAAAAATACACACAAAAATTTTTGAAAGAATTCGAAAAAAAATACACACAAAACTAATAAAAATACACACAAAATTAAGGTTGATTACATCATTAAGTAATCAATACACACAGAAAATAATCTGTAAATAACCCCCCCCCCTCCCCCTATTTTATTATGCAATTTTTTATGTTGCAGTGTGCCCTTAACTACCTACTTATTATTATTATTATTATTATTATTATTATTATTATTATTATTATTATTATAATTATTATTATTATTATTATTATTATTATTATTATTATTATTATTATTATTATTATTATTATTATTATTATTATTATTATTATTATTATTATTATTATTATTATTATTATTATTATTATTATTATTATTATTATTATTATTATTATTATTATTATTATTATTATTATTATTATTATTATTATTATTATTATTATTATTTATTTATTTTTTATTATCATCAGAATTTACGATTAGACAAAATATTGTCGAATCAAATATTCAAACAAAATTAGTTCACGGTTCTGACCGAATGGCAGACATTAGCAAACGAATGTTTTTTGAAATTCAAACAAAATGTCTAAAAAATTATTTCACAAATTTAATGATTTTAATTTGTCTAATAAAATATATACGGAAAGTTAAATAAAAATATATATTTAAAATTTTAAAATGCTGTAAAAAATTTTTCTTTTTCATGTCTTATTATACATTTGTCGCTGTTAATAGAACTCGTTCAGAAAAATCTTCAGATGGTTCATCAAATAAATGAACAATAGTTTTCGACCTAGCAGTCATAACTAATTGAATGATATTTGTATTGCCGCAACGTTTGATCTTATAAAACTCGATTTTTGTAACTAAATTGAAATTCACTGGTGAAGCTGACTATTTATATGAAACTCAAAACTTCTAGAGTTTTCTAGAATTTCCAGGAACCTTCTCAAGTTTTCCACATTTTTTAGAAGATTCTAGAACCTTCTACAGATTTTATAGAACCTTCCAAAACCTTCAGCATTTTCTATGTGCTTTATACATACTCATTCAAAATTCATTCAAATTGATGTTTCGGCCAAATAACTGTAATATTTGTAATCGCGTCTGTGTGTGCACTGAGTTTTATTTTGTATTGTGATCCTTGTGTCTGTATGCGAGTTGCCTTTTGTGCAATTGAGATGGAATTTTCTTCGAATAATTGGAAACTATTTGGACTTTTGTATTTTGTTGATATTTTGATTTGTTTATCTAAATCAATTTGCTTGTACTTGTTTATCGTGAATTGAATTTTCTTTATGAAATTATTGTGGAAATTTGTAATTATGAAATTGTTTTAAAATAAAGTTTTAGTGAAAATGGAGTTTGGACTTCCTGTTGATATTAATTATTCTCAAGAAGCTATATTTTATGATAGAAAAGATAATTGCAATTTAGTTAATAATTTCATTAAGATTCCTATAATTGAAAAACATTATCGTTTAATCGTAAAAAGTGGTACTCAGAAAGGATTAAATTCGAATTCAAGCGATGCTTTAGACAAGATCATCTACAAAAGATGAACAAATCCATCAGTTCTGGATATCGTCAAAGAATCAATGAACAAAATTATTCCTGATAAAGATGCTGGAACATTAATTATGGCCGACACCGATATTGGTATGACGAAAGCAGATTTAATTAATAACGAAGGGAACAATAGCAAGACCAAATCAAATAGAGGCTGGCTTAAATTCATCGTATGATATATATATATATATATATATATATATATATATATATATATATATATAACTTCGCTTTTTATTTATTGGGTTTCCATGTGTATATATTTTATGTTTCAACAATGTTGCACACCCGATGTCCCATTTGTTTGCCATAAAACAGACTGGTAATTCTTTATAATTTTCGTTAACACCATATTGTTCACTTTTAATTCTTTTCTTGCTATGTTAAATCTTTCTGTTCCTGATATAAGCTTCCCAAAGTTTGCTTCGATATTACATATGTGCTCATCACTCGTTGATTTTATTTCTTTCTGCGGCCATTGTATTTGTATTCCAAATTCTTTCCGAACTCTATACCTCTAATCACTTATGGCGATATGTGGTTTCCCGTGGTGAACCTTACCACTTTACATATTCACATTATTTCAACATCCATCATTACTTTACCTTTAGTTTCCAATTATTTGCGCATTTTAAAATACTTGGCGTATTTTTTATATTTACAGTTTGTGGTGGTCGTGTATTAACTATGTAGATATCAATTTAAAATGCAGAAAATACGCGGACTGAACGAACAAAGGAAGCATTGACTAGGCCGAGTAAAAAAGTACAAATGAACTGATTTGAATTATGTTGAATAAATATTGTATGTAACTATGTCTTTTTCTAACAAATTTGTTTAACGATTAAACTTAATATAGCTTCCAGCTTCGTTCTCTAAATGTGAATTAAATTATACTTAAAGTTTATACAGCTTACCCGTAGCGTATAGGGCACATTACGTAAATAAGAATTAAGCCACATTTTATCAGTAGAACAATTTTCCCTAAAAGTATTGAGACGCCTTACAAAAACTGCATTATTTATTTACTAATAGACTTTAAAATCGGGCGAGGTGGATAATTATTTTTCCTATTTTTAAATTTTATATGATCCGCCCTTTCATTAAATTCCTTGGAAACCTAATTATTTCAATGAATTCAGAAAATTAGAAATTTTTAATAAGTGCATAGAGAACTCAGATATATAGTTTATTTAATATATATATATATATATATATATATATATATAATATATATATATATATATATATATGTCGGTGTTTTCTAAGTTTACAGTATACATCCACCCACATATTTATCAAGTTTTAGAAGAACTTAATATTTTATAATGAAATAAATAGAAACTGACTAAAGAATCGCTATGGGATGGAACTTAGACATTGTACTGGATGTCAAATTTAAATATCATAAATCTACTTTTGTTTGAATGTTTGAATTTAAAGTAATCAAACAAAATCATTCATTTAAACATAAAAGAGCTGACAATTGAAAATTTAATATAAATTATATAGCGATTGTCAAGAGACAATTATAGCATAAAACAATAATGATTATATATAACAAATCACAATTATAGCTCAATTTGCCTGGTTCAATTTTGTTTGTATTGGAAATTTTGTTTAAAAATGAATTGAAACTAATTATACAGTTCAAATTAGAGAAAGCCTACTATTAGATGAATAAAAACAATATTAATAATAATTACATTATTAATAATAACATAAACATAAAAATGGAATTGTCATAAATATTAAAAAAAAACACAACTCGGCAGGTTCCCTCTCATCTCAGGTTTCGTTTATACATAATTATGACTGTGAACCTGTCGAAATATATAGTACACGTCATGTTCAAGTTGCGGTTTTTGAATATATAGTATTAAGCTATATATGATATGGTGATATATATGTCTACTTTGATATGTTAACTTGTCTGATTATTTTGTTTAAAATTATAACATCAGATATCAAACATATATGTCCGACATGGCGTTTTCTATGAAAGTCATCAAATAAAAGAGTTGATAAATAAAATCCCAAAATGAAATTTAAAAATTTAATATTTATATCAATTCATTCTTAACTGTTCCATATAAAAAAAGCGTACAAAATCAGTACCCAAGACACCTTTAAAAGCCACTTGCCAAATTGAGAAAACCTTGTGTATCAAACTGACATTTATTGCACTAAAATTATAAACTGTAAAAATGTGCGCAATTTGACATTTTCCTTTTATAGGAATTTTAATTTCATACTTTGATCAATAATTAGCAGAAATTTAATTTTGGATTAAGAAAGACTTACATATTATAAAGAGTAAAATAATAATAATAATAATAATAAAATAATAATAATAATAATAATAATAATAATAATAAGAGTTACATTACTGTACTTATTATTATGGTTTATAATAATTATTATTAATCCCCAATGTATAATACTTGAATAGTAAGCAAATAAATGTTTATATGAAATAAATTATATACCACCAATTCTTCCGGAAGTTTAATAACATCAAAATTAGCTTTACTTCCTCTCGAATGTTTTCGTTTTGGTTTGCTTATGGAATTTTTCACACTGACATTTGTCGTAGCTTGCATATTTCGGATTATTGTTCATAAAGATGTTTCACTATTTTTGTTGTTACACAAACCGAAACCTTAGTTTGAAAAAAAATTAATATTGGCGGAAATTGACGGTTAATTTCGATTGGTTAATAGTTTCAGCGAATAAAAATTGAAATTTCCAAACGAATCCAACAGTGTCCTAACAACAATAAAACAAAAAAATAAATTGTCTTGAGTTTCACAGATATTGTTGACTTTATTATAAGTTATCATACCAGCTGTTGGAATATTTGGAATTTCATCTGGAGGCAGATGTTTCAATCATTTCATTTTAATGTTTACTATTTTATTTAAACAACATCAATGACTATATAAATTTATGAAATTAATCTAATAAATCAGATCTAAACCACAAATCCTCTCCAGCTAATTTCAAAGTCAATGTCGTGTTACGTAAAAATTCAAGGTCTAAAACAGGGGTTCCCAAAGTGTGGCCTGCAGGCCAAATACGGCTTCGAACTATTTAAGTGCAGCTCAGGAAGTGCCAATGTAATATCGGAGAACTTAATTTTTAAAAATAATTTGTATTTTTATTAAAGGAAAATTTCAGCTTAAGTGAATTTAGTTAAAGGCAAACCTATTTATACTTGTAACTTTAACGATTAGTAAAAATACAAATTTAAACCAATAGAAAATAAAACTTTTCAGTAATGGCAGCTTTCCTTGCTGGGACACTTCCATGGAATTTTATAGCGTATTATAAGTAGAAGAAGTAACATTTTATACACTTTTTATACTTACGGAATGTATTTTTATATATGTATATAAAAACGAGTATATGTATACTACAATATATTACTACTTTGTAAACCATTTTTGTATTTTGACCCGCCAAATATTTTGTAATTTAGAATTCGTCCAACCTCCTACTAGGTAAAACCTTGGGAACGCCTGGTCTAAAGAGGTAAGTTAGATTTAAGTGTTCATAGAAGAAAAGAAGTCAAGAAATAAGGAATTTGTATAAATAATTTTAAAGTGATTTATATTGTTTTAAAGTCAAAATTTATAGGTAATAAGGAAAATGGTAGTCATAGAGCAACTAAAGCACAATAAAAAGGCAGGTACCGGATAATCATCCAACTGTTTTTATATATTAATAATAATAAAATAATATTATAAGGACTTTTTTTTTGTTTTTCACCTCTGATTCCTTTATAAGTGACATAATATTAAAAGTAATAATTATAAATTAAATACCAATGGTAGACTAGATCTTTAGGCTTTTATTAGGACCTCTAAAGCAGGAAACATTAAGATTTCTAGCCAGGTAAGTATAAGACAAAGCCAATACAACACATTATATCTCCACGACTCCGGCATAGAACGCATAGTTATCCAAAAATAAGATATTATTAAAAAATTAAATATTTAATTGATGATAATGTTAATTTAGTAAATTTAAGTTTTAATTTTATTAAAGAATTTAATTTATAATTTAGATAAATATTTTAATTTATCTTTAAAATTTAGATCATAGCAATTATTTAGAATTTGAATTTAAATTAAGATTTTATTAACTGTTTTAATTCAGATTTCTGATTTAATTGAAGTTTTTATTTTAACTTGGATTAAAAATGTTTATTTAAAATAATACTTTAGTTAAACAATATTCCCATTTATATGGTAAATCGGTGTTTTCGATAACACATAATCCATCTAATAATTGATACAGATTACTGAAAATGAGATAATTTTATTAAATCAGTGAGTTATTGATGCAGGGCTGGATAACGTATTCAGGGGCCCTAAGCACTTACCAAGTATGGTGCCAAACAGCCAACCAAATCCAAGTAAGTGCAAGTTATGCAAAATTAATATTTAGTACAATATTATATACACATGCTATAGTCTATACATCACACATCATGTAACTGTGATGATGTAAGTTGTGTTGGTGTACGGGTGAGTTACGAATTTCTGGTTACCGTGGAAACCTCTGTTATCCTTTCTTATATCATCTTTCCCTAGGGAATCTCTCTTCCTCATACACCTCATAAATTCGCTCTACCATTATGCACCCGTGAGCTAGCTCACGTTTGTACTGTACACAATGTCCCAAAACCATCCAAGTAGGTGAGCACTGTTATCAATACTACTCCTAGGATGACCTTCGTTTACGGGTTCCAGAGCGCATAGAAGAGCTTACGTCTTTTTACAAATTACAAATAATACCACCAACTTGATTTCAACTACCTCTTCCTTTATTCTACTAAAATTTTTGTTTCGATGTAAATTTATTAGAAAATAAATTTGCGGTGTTTAAACGCATGAAATTTGTTTATTAAATTATAATTATTCAAAATTCTTTAACTTAGCATTTTTAATTTTATTTACTCTACCCTCATCGGGAATTACCTAAATGTTATTTTAAACGTAAATTTCGTGATTACTATCTAAAATGTGTAGAAATTAAATTAAATTAAGGATATGATATAAGCATATTGGATTTATAATATATTCTTTGTGTGGCCTTAAATCCCTACATATTGCCCATTAATTTATATTAACGATAATCACAGTTTGGGATAATAGATTTCAATTTTAATGTTTTCCAGTTCTAGATTTATTATCTGGGGATGAATTTCACCATTTTTGTAACAGATTTCGTCTCATTCGTTGGTGTTACTCTCAATTATATGTACTTAAAAATTTAGTGGATATGAAGATAAAAAGAAAAGGAATTCAAACGAGAAATTCGACTATTGATTGTTACTCGTCGATATCGACGGGAAAATATCGGTGCCTGGGCGTTTGTCGTATTTTATCTATATGTTTCTTCACGGCATGTCCCGATGTTGGATCTATACATGGTTTTGTCAATGAGAATGTTAGGCCGGGAAGTTCGCTAAGGTCGATAACTTCCGGCAGCTGCTGTCACCGCTGGCCTGCCGCTATGGCTAGTTTGAATTTTTCTGGAAAATTCACATTTAACTGTTACATGGTTAAACGGATATTTAATGCTAACTCATTTTGGGCAGTTGATGACTTTATGGGGTTTTAATCTTCCGGTTGTGATGGACGAACATTCTCTGGGGTGGACGTCGAAAGAACTGGTGTCGTCGATATCCCATTTGTCTGTTCAAGATGAGCTAATAATAGGGCATGTTCCGCCAGTCGCCGTTCGCGCCGCCGGCGATTCTTGTTGGGTCTATGTTTGGGGTTCTTAACCCGCGGTAACGGAATGTTGGCCGGGAAGGGGATCGGGTCCAAAGACATGTTGTTGAATTTCAATGATCCCGACGGACGATCATGTGGAACGTACTGGCTTGGCACAATATCGATATCTTGTGCCCAATAACAACTGCAACTCTGCCTCAGTAAAAGGTCTTCTCACCAGCGTTGTGAGGTGGGAGTTGAGTACTCGCTGTGCTCTGTTCTTCACTATTAGGTTGTTGCGGCAACGAGAGAGTCGATGAATTTTTTGGTGTAGTTCTTTGGTCTTCTCAGGTTGGGACCATGACTCTTTTATTTTTTCATATTTAGTGTACAAGACGGAATATTCCTCCTCCATCGGAGACGCGACCGAAGATGGCTCGCTTAGGGGGTGCTCCTCACGATTTTTAGAAGCTTATACACTTGAAGTAAAATTTATTTAAACTACCCTAATTTTTATAATTTGTCATTATTTTGTTAAAATATAGTTAAAAGAAAATTTTACTTCTGTTAGTGAAAAAAAAATTGTTGATTTAAATTATAGAAAAAGTTTGAATTAAGTGTAGTTGAGGGAGTTTTTGTAATTCATACGATCTCTGATGCATACATACTCAACAACACTAGCACGCATGGCTCTCACATATTTTGGGTTTAATTATCTATTTACCCCACCCCGGAAGGATTTTTCCCCATCAATTTCTACATGCATGCTTAGTTAGATTACTTTCCGTCTGCATTCAGCAATGTACGCCACGTGGTTATCATTCTAGTTCCATCATCATTGCAAATCACCTTACGTTTAATTATCTCTATTAAGTCATGGAGCACAACTACTACCACTCTCCACATTTCCCTTGGTCGTGTGCAACCTACTGTCAGAAATTAGTCGACATGTTCTACTATCTATGAGGTCGTGATTTTGCGGCGTGGCACTTATTGTTTTAATTTTATCTGATTCATTGTAAAGGGAAAATTTAATTGAGAAAAACCCTCGATTGTTTCCAGATGGTGTTTGCTTAGTGCGTACTACACTGATAAGAAAAATTTATCCTTGAACATAGGTGCGTGTAGTCGACAAAGGCCTTCGTCATCTCGCTCTGGTTCAAATTAACATGGAATCATTATGGTAATTAGCGTTACACAAAATTACATAATATAATTGTTAATATTAGATTCTTCTGAATATTTTATGAGTTAGACTAAAATAATTATCTAAATAATTTACTTTAATTAACTCCTAGCGAAATGAATTCTAAAATAATCTAACTTCTCGAGTAATTTTAATTATTATTTATATAGTTAAATGGAAAAATCTCAAATTATTGAGTAAATTTGGCTGAGTGTTCTACCTAATCTCTACATGGACAGACTTTTGTATAATGGTCTGAAAATTTTTATTGAAATCATTTCTGAGTATCTCAGGCTAGTGTCAATACGTAAAAATTAGGTGTTTCCTTTCCGCTAATGATATTGTATAAAAATTCGTTTATATAGCTAAACCAATTTAATATTGATGATTCCCCCATTAAAATCTAGAACAAGTATTTCAATTTCCCTTAGCTCTTCAGCGCTATCTTGACTAAATAGTCGAACTAGATAGTCGAACAGCGCTTCCAACAGCTAAACCGAACTAGCCCGTAGCGCCACCATTCGACCTCTAGAACTTCTAGTACATAAGTATAAAATATTTGAAAAGAGGGACTTGCCAGCGACACTAAAATATGTCGCGACCATCCAAAGCATATAATATAATTTAGGATGAATTCATTAAGATAAAATTATATTATAATTAATACACACAATTTACGAAACAAAAAATAAAACAAAATTAAATCCTCACTTTCAAGATTTCGTAATAAGATTTGTAAATTAGTAATCAGATAAATTATAGTTAAAGTTGAAATTATGAAATAAGCCGCTGCTTATATAGCCATTTTGTGTGTGTGTGCGACCAATAGGTGATTTTTCGCCATTTTAAGAGTTTTTAAATGATTTTATTAATTTTAAATATTTTTTTAATTTTTTACTCATTTTTCTTTTTTTTTGATATATTACTTGTATTTTTTGGAATTTGTTTTTTTATATTACTTTTTAATCAATATTCCTTTTGACTCTTAAAGTTTTGTTTCTTATTCATCGCTTGCGATGCGTTTTTCCTAAACTTTATTTTGCAAGGTTTAGGCGGTTTTATTTATAAAATATGTGATTTGTTCTGCGTCTGTAGGCTTTTATACATTTTATTAATATTTGTTATATTTTTAATTTGTTTTATTGGTGTTTTTGTTTTATTTTTAGTTTCTGCTTGTGATGCATGTATATGTCCAGTGGCCATTTTCATTATTTTTATTTTTGTTTTAAATAATCCTAAAAAACTTTTGTTTTAATTTTGGCTTTAAGCCCAACAGTTGTAACATGTATGATGTAAACAGGCACGAAACTACTAGTAACTACTATAATTTTTATAAATCAGACATTTGGTTTCCTATTTTGAAAGTTCAAATAATTGTAGTAGCTCGTCTTGGTTCCCTTTCCATGTGGTGCCGTAAGCACATGTTTGGTGTGCTTATTGGTTAATCTGGTACTGAATTTATGGATACATATTACTCATGCATTCATAGATAAGTAGTGATAAGACGGCGCCCTGCCAATACCTCAAAGGAGAGGGTGTAAAAATTTTTAATTGTTTAAATGAAGTCCAACCTTGGGGGTGGTAAAAAAATTAATAATAATCATTCGATTATAAAATTTATTTCAAATCAAAGACATCGGTATAATATGCTTTACGCATTTCAGCAATTAGGATATGTACTGTTTGATCTCTTTTGAAATCATGACAACATGGACATCCATTGAAACATGAAAATCTCATCGAAAATTTACAAATAATACAATTTTCAACGCATTTATTGTCTGACCCTAATACCATGTCGTAATGCATCTCTAGAAGTTGCTCTATATTGATACCGGTAAACCGATATATTTTTGAAACGAGCAACTCTGGCGCACAATAATCCAGAGTATTTTTAATTCCTGGGAGCAGTTCTTGTATCTTTTTTAAAATCACTTCAAATAAGTAAACTAAATATGATTATTAGGATATTAAAAATAAAAAATATATTCTTACTTTTCGACATATTTCAAATTACTAAAATTAAAACTAATACAAACAAATTTAATTGATTAAGATTTTAACTTCTGATATAATAATTTCAACATATGCATTATAATCTAAAGTTTTTATCCCAAGTATTACAACCTTTCCACTTGAAAAAATATTTACACAAACTGGATCATATTTTTGAATTCGTAATGACGGAAAATTTTCTGGTTCAAATATACATTTAACAGTACGTGATAATTCATATAAATTTATAAATTTTCCGATATCAAATGTTACTGTAATGGATTGGATTTGTAAATCATGTATCTTATATTTTAAATCACCTAATTTAAGAGGTTGCTTACAACCCATGATGCGACATTTACCCGATTTGAAAAATATAATTGGATATTTACCACTTCTGTCCACAAATTGTTGAGGTTTTTCCAATGGAAATTTCATGTTTTTTACAAAACATTTGCGTAAATACAAAAGATACAAATAAAATAGATGTAAAGAAAAACAACATAAACAAAAACCATACAAAGAAAAGAAAGGCTAGACCTAATGTAAAACTTTCAAATAATAGTAAAAAGTCTGCATATCTAAATGTGTCATTAAAAATGAAACTAGAACGTAGCTTACCATATTTTAACGCCTTGTTAAAGGCTCCAAATAATAAAAGAATAAATATATTACAAGCTTTTCTCTCATTCGTTATTAATGATTTACTTAAAGTTATAGTTAACATAGTTCATGGAAATATAAATATTAGTAATCCCAAAATGCTCGTATTACAAAGACATAAAAGTTCGCTTTTATCATTAGTTAACACAAAAAATCGAAATTTAATGAGAAAAATAATATTTAAACAACAGAGTGGATTTTTAGGAACATTAATTCCAATTGTATTATCGGCGATAAGTGCAATTTCGTCATTAAATTCATCTTAAAAATATTTAATTAAATAGAATATAATGGGCACCAAGAATTCATTACCGGATAAACATAATTTAGATTTAAATATACTAACAGCTTGTTGTAAAATAATGAAGCAAACAAGTAAGGTGAAATACAAGAAATTATTAGAGAAAAATCTCAAAACAATATGGACGAACCCGAAAGATTCAGATGGTTTTGGTGGAATAGGAAAACTTGCAAAAAGAGTAATTTTTTCAAAGAAAGAAACTCAAAATTGGTTATCTAATCAATTACGATATATCCTTTATAAACCAATGTTAAAAAGATTTCCAACGATGTCTTATAAAACATTTGGTGCTAATGATTTATGGCAAATGGATTTGATGGAAATGATTCAATTTTCAAAAATCAATAAAGGATACAAATATATTTTGACTTGTATAGATGTATTTAGTAGATATGCTCGTGCTATACCAACTAAAACTAAATCAGGTAATGAAATGGCATTTGCAATAAAAGCCCTAATTGATGACGGAAAGCCTCGTAATTTACAAACGGATTTGAGTATATAATTAAAATAAGTTAATTAAAATAAATATAATATTTAGGTAAAGAATTTTATAATAGTAAAGTAAAAGAAATTATCAAAGGAATTAATCATTATTCAATATTTTCCCAATATAAAGCAGCACGTTGAACGATTTAATCGAATTTTAAGAGATTGTTTGAAAAGATATTTTGTTGATCAGGGTGATAAAACTTGTATAAATGTTTTTTTTCCAAAATAATTTACAGTTAGAATTATTTTATTCAACAAATAATATTGATAATTGGATAACTCAACAAGAAAATTCATAAACAAAAAAGCCAAAATATAAAGTAGATGACCATGTTAGAATAAGTAAAATTGAATTTTGATAATAATTGGAGTGACGAAGTTTTTCAAATTTTAAAAATAGACACTAATCAGAATCCAGTTATGTACTTTATTAAAGATTATGAAAACAATCAAGTCAGTGGTAAATTTTATGAGCAAAGAACTACAAGTAATTCCAGCCCTCAATGTATTCAGAATTCAAAATATTTTAAAAACCAAATCAGCAGGGAAATATAAACAATACTATGTCAAATGGCATGGTTATAAAATTCCT
Organism: Schmidtea mediterranea; assembly: GCA_022537955.1. Lineage (NCBI taxonomy): Eukaryota > Metazoa > Platyhelminthes > Tricladida > Dugesiidae > Schmidtea > Schmidtea mediterranea. The sequence goes on from CM039679.1 coordinate 124,057,870, forward strand.
AGTTGGATATTTGAAAATCAATATATTAAATAAATATTATGAAAGAAGACCAGTTTTATATGATTTTACCTAGAAATAGTTGTCCTCTTATTTATTCTGATAATAATTCTAGTAATTTTGTTGTTGAATTTGAAAATCCAGATAATTTGGATGGTAAGTGGGAAGTGGCTTTGATGGACTTTACATTTGTGCATAATCATTTTCCGTACTATAGCAATTCATGGATACAATATGAATTCAAAAAATCGAATGAAGAAATTAAATACTTGAAAATAAATAATGAAAATAGAATCTTAGAAATTTTAAATAATAAATATACTCCAGATGTTGATGTATTCATGGAAAATTTAATGATTGTTTTTCCTTATGTTCCTTTTAAAATATCATTTCGCGATTACAAACATGAGTCTAAATTTGGATAACAAAACATCCATCACTAGTGAATCTGATTATTGTAGAATAAAATTTGTTAAATTTATGGAAAATAATGCTGTTGAAAAAATCGAAATAATTATAAATTATGACATCAAGACTAAATTTACACATTATTTTGAAGAAGAATTATTCTTAACAACATTATCAGAACTTCCCCGTTTAAAGAAATCAATCTTAGAAATGAAGAATTGGTAAAAATAAAACTTGTAGATGATATTTCAAATATCATTTTTGATCAAAAATTAATAAAAACTTTGAAAATAAAGAATCAGACATTTACTGATAAGGATCTTGTTGATGTGAAAATTCCAAACATAATTCAAATTCATCAGCAAATGTTTAATTATTCAACTATTATTAGACCAATAAATGTTGGTAACATAAGAGTTCCTCTATTAAAATCTGTATGGATTAAAAAATATGAACAGGAGAGGTAGTACAGCTAGAAATGAAGAATCCAATGTATCTCCCGATTTCATCTTCTATAAACAACATTGAAATTAATATTCGTGACGATAGTGGAAAATTAATTAAATTTTCAAAACATATCAAAACATATTTAACATTACATTTTCGAAAATAAATGAATAATCCGGATATTGTAATTTTTTATAGTATTAGTCAATCTGGTGGAGATTTAACATATTTTGTTGGTAAACAATATAGAACAGGATGGTTGAAAACAATAGGTCGATTTGCTTTACCAATTCTTAAACGTATAGAAAATTTCGGTATGAAAACTGCTAATGATGTAATAAATAACAATTCCAAGTTTCTACCTGCTTTAAAATCCAATGTTTTATCTGAAATTAAAGAAACATTACCTGATGTAATTCAACATTTACGTATTGTAATAAATAAGGTTCCTGATGTGGTTAATAAACAAGAAAATGAACAAAAAGGTGGAATGATTAAACGCAGAAAACTTTCAAAGAAACATATAAACAAAACTATGAACGGATATGGGACTATATTTGAAAAATGATTAGTGCAAAATCTGAACTTTGTATTTTTGATAGACCATCACGTCAAACTGTAATTGAACATGGTGCGTTTGAAGATATTTATCCATTTAATTCAATTACTGATTCTGGCACATCTTCAATTCAATTTTACATTAACGGGTCACAAATCGAATATTTAGATTTAAACGATACTTTACTTTATCTTCAATTGAAAGTTATAAATAATGTATGTGAAAATATTTCTATTGATTCTTATGTAACAGCAAACAATTTCTTTTTTCAAACTCATTTCAAAGAAGCCGAATTAGTTTTTAATTCTATCAAAGTTGAAGGATTAAATGATACATTTGTTCATAAGGCATTAATTGAAACCATAATAAATTATAATCACGATACAAAACATATATGTTTAGAAAGCATGTGATATAGTGAAGATGATAATATAAGAAAAGCTTGGATTGCAAAATCTAAACCATTTTCATTATGTTTATCATTACAATTTGATTTCATGGATCAACCGAAATATCTATTACCCGGTGTTAGTGTTCTAATTAAATTGACAAGATCAAACCCATCACATAGTTTAACATGTACAAAGTTGGATCCTAAAATAGAATTATTAGATGCAAAATTAATGTTAAGAAGAGTTCGAGTTGAACCATCTAATTTAGCAGGTCACCAAATTGGACTTGGATCAAAAAACGCAATTTATTCATTGAAAAGTTAAGAGGTTGTTGAATTTGCTTTGCCTATTGGGTATTCTGCTTTTTATAAAGAACAAATCTTTGGTGATAGACGATTACCAAATTTTATTCTTGTAACATTTCAAGGAAATAAAAGAAATAGTGGATCACTTTCATCATCTTATTCAATTTATGATCATAATAATGTTAAATTAATAACTTTATTGAAAGGAAGTGACTATCGTGAAAAATACAGTCAATATTTTGAAAATGATAATTATAGTACTAGTTATATGCAACCTGTTGTCAGAAACATGGGTTACTTTAATAAGAATATTAATTGTGGAATCAGTATGTCTGATAAATATGCATTCTTTACTTTTGTATTGGCTCCTGATCAATTACCAAAACAAGGGAATCTGAGACTTGATATTAAATTTGGAGCACCACTTACTGAATCAATTTCTGTAATAGTCTATGGAGTTTTTGAAAAAGAGATTCAAATTACAGTCAATCGCACAGTATTAGTTTGATAAAAGGTTATTGGTTTGAACTATAAACCAAATTATGAAAATTAATTATTTAAAAATGAAGAATTTAATTTTAATTATTTGAAATTTATCGATACTAATTCTATTCAGATGCAAAAAAATGGTCAAAAATGGTTGGTATCTGAATTTCTTGGAGTATTTCCCATAGATAAAATATCATATATTGATATAAACAAGGCATTTATTGTACATACTCAATCTTGTAATTCAATGGAGAACATTGGATCGCAGTCTTTGTGAAACCTGAAAAAATATATGCATTTGATCCAATGTGTTTCTATTACCCCCTTTTATTAGAATCAGAACTTCAATCCTCCTTAATGCCTATTGAATACAATAAAATTCAGTATCAAAACCCGATGACAAATACTTGTGGCCAACATTGTTTAGTTTGGTTAAAATCAATGAAGAAACATATTATATTTGTTTTTAATTAAATTTTAGTATTCAAAATGAACTTTTAAATTAAATTCTATTAAAGCAAACTCATCAATTAAGAAGGTCTCTATTTAAAGTTTTATAAAAGCTGATTTATTCATTAATTTATTTGCATTTTTGGATTAAATTTTAATACCATGTAAATTATGATTTATTGGTTTTAAATATTTTTCTATCATTTATTTTTCTTTTATTTTTTATCTTTAATCACTGAAATTATGTCAATGACCCCATACATAAAATTTATGTGATTAGATGATGATAATGAACTCTTACATTGTATTATATTATATAATGACCCCTATATTTTATTACATGATAATCACTAAAAGTTTAGTGTGTCATTAAAATTTTTTTAATTGGCTATGTTTAATTAATTTGGATTGATTAATACAAACCTATATTGGTATTCATAAAGATTACAAACATTTTTCACTTTTTAAAAATACACAATTATAGTAAGTATTGTTTTTATTTTTATTCATCTTTAAAATTAATATTTAGATAATGAATTCAATAAATAACAGTAATGCTGGAAAAGATATTAGAAATAAAAATAAACGAAATAAAATAAACGATGGAAGAAATAAAAGTAGTGTTGGAAGAAAAATTGATTTTAAATGTAAGTATATATTCATTGAATATTATAAGTTAAATAATATTTATATAATAAAAATTTTTATAAATAATATTCATTTCATTAACAAATTATTTTTAAATATTTTTAAATAAAAATTTTATACAATAAAAGAAAAATTTAAAATTTATTTTAATATAACATTATTATAAATTTTAATTTACTTTCATAAAATTAATTTATTTTGGTTTTAACAGTTAAAAGATATGTTTAAATTTATTAAAATAAAATGAAATTGATAATCGAAAATTTTATTTAATTATTCTCTGAAATAATTTTGTTTAAAACTTATACATAATTATTTCAAATAAATTAATGTTTAATAGATCATAGAATAAATAATAACAATAACAAAAAATTATAAAATATATTTAAAAACATTTATTTGCCTAGAATATTTTCCAAATAGGTTTTATAGTTTCACCCTCATTTTTAAAACCCAGAAATCTTATTTTTATCACGAAATATGAATTTTCATTTTTAGAATTTTCTAAGTCTATATCTTTTCGCAATTCATGAAAGTGAAATTCTCATTAAATTGAATATCTTTGTTGATAGCCATCATTATTTCTAAAATACTTTTTCTGTCAATGTCACCAATTTTTCCTACTTGAATATTATATAAACTCTGCTTTAAAATTACTGGTTTCTATTAAATTTTAAATTATATTAGATAGAATAAAATAAAATTACTTTAAACGATTGGGTATTTTAAATATTTCATAGAATATTGTAGAAATTGAACAGGAGACTTCCTAATAAAATTCACTGCAGATGCTCAATTTTCTTCTAGCATTATTGAAATTATATCTTGATTTATTTGTTTCTCTATCTTTTATACTGAGTTTTCTAGAATAAAGAATAAGCAATATTACATAATGAAAATAAAATTACTTTTATATGTTTGCATTATTTATTATAGTAATTTTTTCATTATACTTTGGATATATATGCTAAAAATAAAAATGGATTTAACGAATTAGATTATGTTTGACATATCATATTATTATTATTGATGCATATTTATTTATTTTTGTATGTATATAATATTTTATTGCTTTATTACATCTTTAAATATTTATAAATTTTTATTTTTTATATAATTAGTTATTTTTAAATTAAGGTATATTTTACCCAAATTTTTGCAATAGTTCTTTTCATGACGAAACATGTCATGAAACTATGAAAAAATATTATGGTCAACCACATAACCGTGTCACTTATTTTGTTTGCCCAACATGTATATTAACAGAAAAATTAAATTATTTAGATTTTTATGATACACACAAAAATCATTTAAATCAATTTAACTTATTTAAGAAAAAGGAAATTTTTAAATTACCTATTAATAATAATAATATTAATAATAAATGAAAGTCAATTTATCAATAAATAAACCACGTCCTTCTAAACTTAAAAATTTAAATAATATTGAAATATTAACTCATTCTGATTCTGCTTCTGAAATAATTAATAATCCTCTTCAACATGGAGGATCACTTGATGCTGTTGAAATAATTTCTGACTTTGAAAACAAAGACGTTGTCCCCAGCAATGATGTAGAAATAATATCTCTCTCTGATTCTGATTCTGAAATAATTAATAATCCTTCAATATTTAAGAATTATATTGATATGAATACTCGACTTAGGGCTGTATCAACAAATAATCTGGACAAAAATTATTTTAAACTTTTAAATAATAGTTTATATGGAAAGACAGTTGAGAACTTAAAAAAGCGCATAAACTTTATATTGTGTAATTCGGCTTCTAAATTAATAATTTATTCCTCTAAACCAACATTTAAAAAGACTTATAAAATTGTTGACGATTTAATTTCAATATTATTAAGTAAGGAATCAGTGTGTTTAGATAGACTTAGCTACATTGGTCAAACTGTACTAGATCTCTCTAAATTACGTATGTATCAGTTGCAATATATTGATTTACCAAAATATCGAGAGGAATTTAATTGTAAAATCAATATTATTGCAGTTGACATTGGTTTATTTTTTCTAGAAATTAAATGGTGTTAATTAGATATTATTTTACCAGCTATATTATGATACATCACATGAATTATATTCAAGAGCTCTAGATTTTGTCATTGGTAAATTCAAAGATGAGAATAAAGGGCTCAGATATAAGAAATGGGTGTTCCTAAGACCTAAATTTGGGTCTTAGGAAGTCTTAGGACCTCTTATGGGTGATATAGAGAGCAACAAGGCTAAAGGAATAACATTGAAGGGTACTGATTTAAAACATCAATCGTATCTTGATTGTTATCATAATAATTCGATGATTTCAGTAGCACAATCTCGAATAGCAAGTAAAAACTATCAATTATTTACAATTAAAAATAGTAAAATAGCCTTAAAAAATAATGATAACAAGAGGTATTGGGTTATGGGTATAGAAACAATGGATTCAATGTATGATCAAATTTCTCATCCATATTTCCCGGAAGATGAAGATGATCCAGATTTTCGAGAAGAATACAGATTTCGACATCCACATTTCCCGGACGAATATTAAATAAAATAAAATATTATTTAGTTGTTGTATTATTTTTATTTTATATGTGAATTAATTAATTTTTTTTATTTAAGTGTTTTTTAATGATTTTTTTTATTTATTGTTGTAAATTGTATATTTTTACATGTGGTGTTATTTTTAATATTATTATAATTATTATTATTATTGTTATTATTATTTTTTAACGAAACTAAATATAGACCATACTATAGTGTGACCATTATGCTGACATGCAAAAAAATTTTTTAATTTATGCATTTACACAAAAAAAAATTCAAAAATTCACTTCATCTGAACTAAAAAAAATTGTTACCCCCCTCCCCGGCGGTATGGGCAGGGCTCCGTCTTGTCACTACTTACATACATACAGTTTACCTATGTTAAACACCCACACATCAACCAATCAGAATTGTGCATTAATATTGCTTCTTTATTACATAAATGTATTATAACACTTATAGTTTATTAACATTTTAAGTAATCTAATACACCAAATTAGTGTTTTATATGCACAATTAAGATGATCACGATAAGGAATTGAAATGTTGTTAAATAAATCTTGAAGTTCATTTATATAATATTTAATTAATCTCAAATTAGAGAAACATTTTTTCAAAACAACAGGTTTCCTTGATCAGAAAATATCCAATCACTTAACATGCAATACATAGGTCTCAAAATATTATTCACATTCTTAATACCTAATGCGTGAATACTTAACACCGACATTATCATTATAACGACAAATATCAATAAAATAACAATACTTTATTATAAAGTTTAATAAACTAAATGTTTATAAAATTTTAAAAGCAGGAACTTTAGTCAACCAAGACAATGTTAACCAGAAGTGGGTGTCATTTGATAGTAATATTGAATTTTATTGCAGGCGATTGAATTGAGACCAGTAACATCTAATGGAACAAAACCTTTATCCTGCTAAGTTTAACATACATAGTTATTCAATGTTCCCCACCAACAGTAGATGTTTGAGTATTGGCGATATTTGCTACTAATGTGGAAGTTGGAAACAATAATAAAATTTAATTAATTAAACTATAATTAAAAACATTTATAAATTTCGGGTAGTGAGGAGAGATTGATGGATTGCATCTGGGTTAAATGAGGAAATGGTGAATAATTTTGATCCCTTTGGTGTTAATAATAAGTAAACTCTTAAAATAGTTGATTTATTAATTAAATATTAATTATAATAAAAATCAATTTAATAAAATTTGATATACAAATTTTTCTGTGACGATTATCATAAATTTTAATTTAACTTTAAATTTGAAAACTTAACAAAACCTCAAGAGAGCTAGCTTGTATAAAATCTTGTGAAACCTCCAGATATTTGCCATTCTGATAATTAATTGAAAGCGAGCCTTATTAGCAATAAAAAATAAAATTTAAATCCCCCCCCCTTGTTTTAGGAATAACAAAGTTATAAATTTGAGAAAGAATATTCTGCAAATCGACTTGTGATAACAAATTCGAGTGCAGCTATTTTAAAAATTAAAATTTTCAATTTTTTAGGATTTATTTATTATAATAGTAAACAGGAGGAGTCAGATATTGAAATTGAAAAGTATCGAAACCATAATAAATCACAACATAATTATTTTTACAGAAAACTCGTTTTCTTCAATTTCTGCGATGAATGAAGTTGAGCATCGTTTCCTAAATCAGAAACTTTTCAAAGTGCTAAAACAATTATTATTAATATTTGACCAGTATATAAATTTAAATTTAAATTCCGGTTACATGTTTGTTCATATATGAAACAAGGATGCTTGTCAATTATTTTGTTTGAATTTTTAAACGTTATATTTAGTGTCTTTCAACTATTCATCACTAACCTTCATCCATGCAGATTTTAGTATCTTTAAAGTAGCGGCCTGCACTTATTGATAAAAAAGAAAAAGTAATATTTTTTAATCAATTTTAAGTTGATCATATTCAAATTATATTCTTGAAAAATCTTTTACATTTTAATTTAACATTAATTTTACTACTTACAAATACATAAGTAATAAATACTCAAATAAAATATCTCAAATATTAGAAATTTTTGTTATAAAAATTATTATTGTAATAAAATAACAATTTTATTAGTTATATTTATTGTTATAGTAGCAAATTAGTCCGTTATTACAAACATTTACCTTTAATAATAACAAAGGAAACGGGTGTCAGTGTTGATGATGGAAACAATGTACCATACAACACTAATAAATTGTAATACTGAAGCGTAATACTAAATAGATCTCTACATTATTGTAAAATATTTATTGAAATAGTTCATTAAAACAAATAATAAATCACATTGCATTATACATTTAATAATTGAAATTCTTAATAATAATTTTCTCGAATTATGTTTAACAAATGGATTTTTCTCAACGTACTGATTTGTAATTGGTTTAAAATTCTTCATAAAATTCATTCCACCAATACTTTTATTTAATATATTCCTAGCCGAGCTAATTCTAAAACGTTTTCAAATATTTCTTCCTATATCAGGAATGGCGAACCTTTTTTGATGTCCGTGCCACAAAGTCAAAAAACATTTCTTTTAAATGCGTATTGTTGAGTTTTTATATAGAAAGTCGGTGCTTAGGTCTGACTCCTTGGTGTCCTTCTTTAATCAATTCAATTAACCCAACACAATAAGATTTATTTCCAATTTATATATCACAACTTTCACTAAAATCGATTCAATTCACCATACTCTACACAACTACTCTGCATTATTTCACAAAATTCAATGCGTAAGGATACGTCTTTAAAAGGGAGATGTCCCTGTCTGGTACGCAATTTGTTTGACTGGTTGATTTATCTTTAAGTTTATTACCTCCTTTATTCCGTTCTCTGAAATATTCTCTTCGACCAACTGGCAATTTTGTTGATCTGCCTTTCTTTTTATAATCATCTCGCAAATCAAGTCACCCGCAAACTAAATTGGTTTTGGCATTTTTGACATCCTGTCCAAAACCAAATTAGTTATTTCTGGGCTCCTGGGGTTTCCATTTGTTTACAATAATTATTTTGGTGGCGGGTTTCTCTTTTATCCCGCGTTTCCTTCGTCAACCAATTTCGTTTTCCGTAATTAGAAAATTTGTTGACGTTCCGGGTTTCTCACACTATTCGGGTTTCCTGTTGGCTCGGACTTCCCATTAGCCAATTAATTTTTAATTAATTTCTATTTTTTTAAAATATTTCCTTCTGGGGAACCCCAATCGATTTAATTTTATTATATTTGGATTCGTCTCATTATTTGGCATCCGCCCATACCCGTTTCCCCGATAAATATTTATTTAAAAATTTTAATTGATTTTGCCTTTTTAATTATTATTTCGAATGTTTTTATTGATTTCCCATTTTTTACTTTTGTGCATTTTGTTAACCCCAATAGTAATGTGAGACTAAAAAATTTCATTCGAAATGTTAGCATGATGAACTACATTTTGGGGTATACGTGAACTACTAAACAAATAAAAGTAATTTTTCTTTAAACAATTTTTTATTAATCAATGTTTTTCAAAAAGTTATACACTAGAAAAATATAACGCCAAAATCAATTGTTTTTAATACGATTTTTGTTTCTGTGCACAAGATGATAAAGATTGTATATCTGGTTCACATTTAGTTAGTTTCAACAGTACACATGCAGAGCTCGACTCATCCGTCATTCTATTCCTATATTTATTTTTTATAAAATTTAATTCTGAAAATAGAGATTCACATGCCCACGTCAATGAAAATATTGATAAAATTGCCTTTGCTAATATTTTTAAACAATTAAACGTGTTAGAAATTGAATTCCATGTAGTTAGAATTTCATCTTCTGCAATTTTATTTATTTTATCAAATAATCGATTACTTTCAATAATTTCTTAATCGATTCTTAAATCAACAAATTTTTGGTTCCATATGGTACTTGACTGAATTTCAACTAATTTCATTTCTAATTAATTTAAATTTAACCACTCAAGGACCTTTAAATGTAATTTTTCAAATGGTATAGGATACAGAATAAATTTTAAAGTTTCTTCAAATTCTTTAAACTGTCTAAATCTTGCAGAAAATTCCTGAATCAGAGATTGAATTACCATTAAAAACTCTTTCGTTGATGACTTATTTGGCTTTTGTATTCGGAAAATATTTATATGAATTTGAAAGAATATCACAATTATAGATCTATAATTTGACTTCGAACGCTTTGATTAAGTCAAACATTATAATTACTGTTTTATTAACACCTTGTAGTTTATTTATTTAATTCATTTAAGTGAGAGCATAAATCAGTGAAAAAATAAAATTTTTCTAGCCATTCTACATCCAATAATTGATTATATTGTCCAATAATGTTCTCGTTATTTAGAAATAATCCTATTTTATCCAAACACTCTACAAACCTTTGCAAAACATTTCCGCGACATAACCAGCGTACATTATTGTATAAAAGTAAGGTATGCTCTATATTGGAACTCATCATGATATGACTGCATCCATAAATCCTTGAATCTACAAATTAATTGTAATTAAAAAAGAAATTATATTTATGTCCGATGATTATTCTCTGAGGCGATTTCATTTGACTTTAACTCTCTATGATCTATGGGATCAGAAATCGATTTATGAAGTTGGTAATTATTATGATCAGTCGATTGGATTTGTTCAGTATTTACTTCATTCCGCTGTAACTTATTCTGTGTGTCTTTCTAATTTTGTTGAGGAATTCAATACTGAAATTTGGAGCTATAAAGAATTGTTTGAGAAACTCACCGCCGTAAATGCAATCGCTTAACTCCATGCAAGCGCAATTAAGATTGGTGAGTTGGAAACTCAATTGTTATACATGCAGGTCCAATTTTGGTGTATCTCAATTCAATCAGTCAAACCTCCAAACGTATTTTGGTACTTTCTCATTGAAGATAATAATTCTGCATGAAACTGAAGAGGATTATTTAATAATCGAATCTTTTTTCAACAATAATCATGTATGGAATATTAGCGATGAATGATGTATAATAGATTTTATACTTGTACATCACAGTAAATATATGATAGATTAAGGTTTACTTAAAAGAGAATACAAACCAGAAAAATATATCTTATGAAAATGGTGTAATTAATCAAAATTTAATAAAAACTGCATAAAACATCGTGAGTTTTTTGAAACTGTAAGAAATGTATGTATAAGTTTTTATTGTTTTATATATTATTTATTAAATATTTACATCGTTAAGAAATTTTCTATAATATTGCAGGTCGTCGATCAGATTTTTGGTAGTGGATGGATTGACATGGTTTGTGATTTTTATTTTCCTTTTAAACTTGGAATTTTTAAATGTGTTTTTGAAAAAAGTGAAAAACTTTAGTTTCATTGTTTTAATTTATCGATTTCAATTTCAGTTTTGTTGTTAAATGTGTCTACAAATCTAAATTATGCATAAACTAGAAATTAGCGGTTTCAAATATTTAATTAATAAATTAATTTTAATTGAGATAAAATACAGTTTTCTTCAATCTTTTAATTTTCTTTTTGATTAATTTTTAATGTTGTCTCGTTTTTCTTTAACGGTAGTGCCGACGGCAAATGATTGACTATTTGAATTGTTTTGCCGGATTAATTTTCGAAAAACAAATTTTCATCATTCTCTCTAATTTGGGCAATGTAGAAATTGCTTATTAATAATTTCTTACAATTGTTGGCAAATTGGGTTGGTTTTTATTTATTTTTTCTAGGGTTTTTGTGCATCTACCCCCCTAAACGCCATCACGATTATTATTCTGTCCCATCTATGTACCCATGGTGATTGCCATGTTGGTACTGTACATAGAGGTTGAAAATTCATGAGCAGGTGAGCTCCATTTCTAGAACTACTCCTCATGATATTTTCTCTTTCGGGTTCTGGACTGACGATGGAAGGTCTTACGTCTTTCTTTTTCTATATACATGGCACATTTTGATAACATTCATTTTCCCAGTGTCCAATTTTTCCGCACGTTCTACATTGTTTACTTTGCGTTAGATTGTTTCCGCCGTTGTAGCTTGTTCTTTGATTATTGCTATAATTATTGTTCGGACGGTTGTTATTCGTTCTTTGCACTGGTGGTTTAAATATTTGGTGAGCTCCTGGTATAAATTGATTCACTTTTGCACCATTTTGTTCGTTTTCTTCTGTCTTTACTGCCATTGTTGCTATCATTGATTCGTCTTGCATGAGTGTAATCTGTGATGGCAGGTGTATTTCCGGCTGATTTGCCCTAGCTACCGCTTCGTCTAATGTTGTTAACATCTGCATTCCTACTGCAGATCTTAGCTCTGGTCGTCTTAGTCCATCTACAAATATGCCAATCAAGTGGGCTTCGTCTAATTTCCCATCGGTTGCCGTTTTTGCTAATCTTCTGATTTCACTCGCGAACATCGTGTTTGATTCTCCATGTCTCTGTTTTCTGTTAAATAATTCTTGTATTCCTTGATTTGTCAGTTTTGCCACTCCGAATGTTAGTTTTAGGAATTCTTGAATTTCTTTCCAATTGATCAGTGATTTTCCTCTTTCCTTTGCCTCCAGAAAGATGTCTAGTGCGCTGTCGCATAGGTATAGTGGCATCCTGGTTTTATCATATCGTTTGTCCATCCGCAGACTTCTACATATACCCCAAAATTCCTTAAGAACGTATTCAGTTTATTAGCGTTTCCGTTGAACGGTTCTCCTCGGAATTTTTCTCAATATTCTCTGATTGTTTCGCCGCTTGTTGGTACTTTTGTTGATTCTTTCTCGTTGGTTTTGTTTGGATTTCCGTTATTTTCGGCCATATTGTTTTTATTTGTTGATTCCGGATTATTCAATTGATTCTTTGACTTATTTGGTACGGTTTGTTGTTGACTTTCTATGTTTGTCCCTTGCGGATTGTTATTTTCGTTTCCGTTCGCGATATTTGATTGACTCGTGGTCCTTGTTAATCCTCGGTTTTCCTTGTCGCCTGATCCTTGGCTGTTAGAGTCGATATCTTCGAGTGATTTGGTTCTGTGTAGCTTTCTCGCGATTGAGGTCGATCTCGATTTCTTGGCGCTTTTCCCTGAGAGAAGATAGCTAATGCGCGATCGTAACGTTGTTCTCTCCTCGATAACTTCTGTTTGGGTGGTTTCCTTTACTTTGATGGATTTATTGCGTCGCGTTCTATTATCTGTCGTTTCGTCTGTAATTTTGTCCGTAGTCGGTTCTTTGGTTGCGAATATTTCACTGAGCTTTGATTTGTTGTCGGTTCCTTGTTATTGTCGAGCATTGGTTGATTCGGTTCCTGTATTTGCTTGGGTGTCTTGTTTTGTTTGTGTTTTGGATATTTTATTGATTTGTTTGTATTGTTTGCGAATTTGTTTGCGTTGAATGCTTAGATTGCTTTGGTTGCTTTGATTGAGTTCTAGAACGAAAAAATGAACCGTGTAGCATAATCCTCTTACACGCTTTCAATCTTTCGAACCGCCTCAAATAAACATACTGGGTTTATTTATTATTTTATTTGTTATTTCTTTTATTTTTGTTTGTCTGCATTTCTCCATTATTATTATCTTTTATTTATCGTTACTTTTCTTGGCTTATTCGCCATCTCGGTTTGATTATAATACCCATAATTATAATAATTCATATTTCCCAGGTGTTATCCCGTTTAGTATAATTCCCATACGTTTTGTTTTCCTTTCAATTCATTTTACGTCGATTTTTAATTATCTATATGGGGTAGTAGTAATTATCTATATGGTCGTATGAATTATCTATTTATAATGAATCGTTCGGCTATGCCGTTTCCCAGATTCTATTACCCTCCTTATTTTATTTATTATGCGCTTCGCATTCCCCTTTATTTATACCTATATAATTTTATTCCCCTCTTTTTTCCTATCTTTTGTCATTTCTTTTGTTCCCCTTTTATTTTCATCTTGTCTGATTCGGTTTCATCTTTTTTCTTTTATTCATTTCGTTTTCCTAATTCATTTTCTTTATTCTTATTATTCTTTCTTTATACTGTTTCTCATTTTCTTAGTCTGTCGACTCCAATATCATTATTCCTTATTACTTTCATACAGTATTTCCTTCCCCGTGCACGGGTATTATTTACTAATCATCCCTTTGGTTTATTTCTCGTTATTTCGTTTTCCTCATTATTTATTATATGATTTCTCATTTTATCTTTTCTATCATAATCATGGATCATGTCTTTTATCGCATGTCCTTTCCCATTCTCATTGAGATTATGCTCCGTTAATGCACCTCTCTTTAATCTTTCCGAATTAGATCATGTCTACTACATGTCTTTTATTTTCGACAAATGAGATCAGGTTCCGTTAATACCTGTCTCCAGGCTGAGACTGTGTTCGGTTAATACACATCTCATGGGGTTCATGTTCCGTTAATACATGTCCCTTATTTGAGATCAGGTTCCGTTAATACCTGTCTCCGAGCTGAGACTGTGTTCCGTTAATACACATCTCATGGGGTTCATGTTCCGTTAATACATGTCCCTTATATGAGATCAGGTTCCGTTAATACCTGTCTCCGAGTTGAGATTGTGTTCCGTTATTACACATCTCACGGGGTTTATGTTCCGTTAATACATGTCCCTTATATGAGATCAGGTTCCGTTAATACCTGTCTCCGAGTTGAGATTGTGTTCCGTTATTACACATCTCATGGGGTTCATGTTTCATTAATACATGTCCCTTATTCTCGATTTGGCCTTTATAATACTCCTGATTCGTCTTTTCAGTACTGATTGATACTTCGTTTCCTTGCCGTCTTCATGATCGTTTCTGTTTTCATATTTTATTTATCCCTTACTTGAGTTCGTTAATCATTTCTTCTTTATTATTACTTTCTATTCCTTCGACTTATTCTTTTGTTTATTTCTTATAAGCGCGTTTCTCATTCTGCCTCTTCAAGAGTTCTTCGCCTACCCCCCAGATTTAAAATACATTACGGCTTTGTTGATCTACTGCTGCAACGGTAAGGTGATCAGTCTTACCACAGTAGTTTTTCAACTGGGCAAAACTTGTCGACAGTTCGTCCTATATCTCTCTTCTGGGTGATCGGTTATCCCTCCCGATTTGGCTTTCGGTCGTACTACCCGAAGGTAGCTCAAGGTATTTTCCCTTATACTTTACTTTCGACGTTCGTAACGTTTCATTTCATTTCTTTATATTTTTAGCATTTTACTTTTAAATATGTAATTATTCATATGTTTTATATATATAAATATATGGATAGGAAGGAGGGTAACTAACTAATCATTTATTTTATGACAACTTTATTCGTAATATACTATCACTTTCTCATCAATATCAGTTTTACATAACATACAAATTGTTAACAATTCTGCACATCTTTGACAGTAACAAAAATGTCCACAGGGGAGTATCAGCACTTTTATCCGTTCCGTTTGACAGATGTAACATTGATGTAATGGTGCTACTTCTCGGCGTATTATACTCTGTAAGACGTCAGGTATCGTTTCGACTTGTTTTTCTATTAGGTGATATTTTATATTCAACTCTGGGTTATTTATCCTTTCTCGGTACCAGTCATATTGGTCCTCTGTCTCTGTCGTTTGCATTAATCCTAGTGTTGTTCGGGTGATTTCACGGCTTATCGTTTGTGGGTTGCTTTGTCTTGCTACGTTTATTCGCTTCATCTTTTCGGCTAGTTGTTCTACTGAGTCTGTCTCGATACTCAGGAAGGTTTGTAGTTGGTTTAGTTTCTCGTTATAGTGGTTCATTTTCCTACAAAAATTCAATTTTTAATTAACGGTTTTATTATTCTACAATTAATATTTAATTTATTGATTTTATTTCTTCATCATTTTATTATTTTCCTTTATTAATAATTGGATTGTTACTTTTACTCTATTTATTTTGTTTCCCAATTTCTATTACTTTTCTATTTTTAGCTATTAATACTTTTATTGTTTTACTGATTTTATCTTATTATATTCATTTTATATTTAATTATATTATTTTTATGATGCGTTTTTATTTATTCGATTTTTGTTAATTTAGGATGTCGTATTTGTAGTTTACCGGGTTATTTCGGGTATTTCCATGGTTTTCTCTCCGATTTACGTCACTCTTATTCCTTTCGCTAGTATAATTTTTATTTCAATCTCGGCTAGGGGTTTATTTATACATTCTCTATTTAAACTTCCCTGGGTTTTTGCCTTTCCAATTGCGAGAGGTCTTTAATTAAATCAATCCCGGCTGAGCCCCCAAAAATCATGTTGGCGAATGGGGTTGGTTTTTATTTATTTTTTCTAGGGTTTTTGTGCATCTACCCCCCTAAACGCCATCACGATTATTATTCTGTCCCATCTATGTACCCATGGTGATTGCCATGTTGGTACTGTACCTAGAGGTTGAAAATTCATGAGCAGATGAGCTCCATTTCTAGAACTACTCCTCATGATATTTTCTCTTTCGGGTTCTGGACTGCCGATGGAAGGTCTTACGTCTTTCTTTTTCTATATCCTGGTCCTTACCCGTCTATTCCTACAATTTCCATACTTATTTATCATCTTTACCCATTATTTGTAAATGTATCCTTCAAAAATTTGGGCAGCGTTCCTCCCTTATTTTTGGATAAATTTCCTATTTCATTTGTTTAATCACGGAATCGACTACATTTTTCCTAATTTACATTTATCTTTCCTTGTATTAAAATTTTAATCAACAATTCCTTAATTCCCGGTACGTTTCCCATGATTTTAAGTAATTAAAACCCTCTGCAATCACTTCAATAAACGCTACTCTCTTCTGTAAGAATTATGTCATTCAACCTTTGGAAAACTGCTTTCAAATTTACATTCCTGTACTAACTTATCCTTTCCTATTCGATTTTTAAATAATTTTCCGTAATTATTTTAAATTTTCCCTACAAAACTTTATTCCCACTTAACTAAAGTCGCACTTCCCGAATTTTATTCCGACTCGCTCCGGCCACTTTTCAGCAGCCGCCTCGAGTATACAACGGCGCCCTGCGTAGCGGTCCTGTGCACAAGGCCAGACCCGACTGCGGACTGCCGAGGGGTTCACGAGGCACGACCCACGAGCTCAACTAAGGGTTTTCACCCACTAGCCGGCACACGGTCCGTCCCATGAACCATCTATTTAAATACTTAGTATAAATAAGATTTTAGGGGGATTTGTCAGTGGCACCAAAAGATTCCACGACCATCCAGAATAAAATCAAAGTAACAAGACTTCGAAATATATATTTATACAAGAAATCAATACTTACAACCAGATTGGGAAAATTGGCATAAATTGGCATACAAAATTTTGTCTAAGAATGATTCACTGCTAGTCTAAAAATTTCTACAAATTTTCTAAAAATTTTCTGCCGGACCAAAATTTTCTAAGTCTGTTAAAATTCGGTTAGAAATTATGAAAATGACTGCCGTATATATAGTATTTTCGTGCCTGTGTGCGACCAATGGGCGGTTTTTCGCCATTTTTAGGGCTTTTTAATTATTTTATTTATTTCGAAATATTTTTGTAATTTTTTATATATTTTTCTTTATTTTTTGATATATTAATATTTTATTGTTGGGTTTTATTTTTATTATTATTTTCTTAAAATATTATTTTTAAACCCCAATATTTTGTTTTCTGGTCGCCTCTTCTGCCTGTGTTTTTTCTAAACCTTATTTTGCAAGGTTTTGGCAGTTTATTTTATTTTTCATATGTTTCTTTTTGCATCTGTAGGCATTTTTCCGAATTTTAATTAATTATTTGTTTTATTTAATTTTTGTTATATTTTTAATTTGTTTTAATTAATATGTTTTATTTTATTTTTGGTCTCTTCTTGCGGTGCATGTTTATGTTACGGCAGCCATATTGACAATTTCAAAACTACATTAATCATTTTGTTCTAACTTATACAATTTTCACTTTTTTGTTTAAATTGGTTTTGAAAATTTGTTTTAATTTTGGCTCTAAGCCCAACACAATTTAGTGGAAACGCTCATTGTTATAAATTATAAATTATAAATTATGTTTTCTATAAAATTACAACTTCTTTTGTATATTTTTGTTTTTAGTTTCTATGCTTTACTAATACAACCTTTGCAGCTACTGTAGTTATCTTTTGGAGAAGTACACTATTAAAATCGTAGAAAATTATTATTTTAAATATTATTCGGTTATTATTATTGAAAGTCGGTTCCCTCTGACTCCTCGTGTTCTTTTTGATTCAAATAAGCAAACCCAACACAGAATAATTTTATTTGCGCTTTATCACAGTTACAACTCACTCTGATTTATTTCAACGTTTTGTTATCACAATTTCACAAATTTATTTGCATCTTTTAACCACCGTATGACTTTGATTATCTTAGGGTAGTGTGTCCAATGGAGAACCACCCTTTCTGATAGATAACTTTGACTTTACTTGGGTTTAGATTCCTCTACTAACCTAGTTACACTACTCGTTCACGTCGATCCACTGGTCCTTTCGTGTTTTTCCCTTTTCCTTTTATACTCCTGCTCAGACTATTTTCAGATAATTGTCAACAACATTTGCTACATTATTAAATTATTAAGAATAATTACTTTCCACTGACCACCTTAGCCGACATTTGTCAACAACATTTGCTACATTACTAAATTATCAATTAGGAAATAATTACCTCTCCATAGATCAGTAGCGCTCATTTAATATTGTTTAGGCCAATTTACCCTTTTATATTATTCCGTCTACAAGCCGGGTTTTCCTCATCTCTCGGGTCTCCCATTGCCTCGGACTTCCCATTAGTAATTAATTTTTTAATTAATTTGTTTTTTGTCTTATATTAGTTTATATTAAAAATGACTAATGTAGTCTGTCGTCTGATTCGAGCGCTGCGACTGCAACAACATGCAATAAGATTAGAAGGCGAAACTAGATACACGATAAATCTTATTTAATGCGCATCTTTATATACTTCTAGAGAATTGATGCGATATTTTAATAATAAAATGTATAATTTGACGGTTCTTGATAACATACTAAGGTAGGTATTCAGTACTACAAATTTATATCAAAGATTATAAATTAAGTGTAGATTAATAATTTTTAATTTTTTTCTATCAAAAACGATAATTTAAAAACAAAATAATTTTGTTTTTGTGCGTGCCATCAAAATTTTCAAACTTGCCACTTGTGGCACGGGTGCCATTGGTTCGCCATCCCTGTCCTATATCATTTTATTTTTTTAAGATATTAATCTTTTAATTTTTATACTACATTTTACAATAACATTATTATATTCAATTTTTAAATCTTTCTCGTTAAAAGTATATTTCAATCATGAAGCAAATATTAACTTTGATACAAATATAATGACTTGGTCTGGTAGGGAGGCAAATAAACGGATAATATATTTACAATTTCTTAGCAGACTGGTTCCATGAGGCTGATTAGTATGGATAGGGATATGGCATAAAGGTTAAATGGAGTTTTAGAGTTTTTCAGAGGTTTTTCTAAATAATTTCAATCTTGTCAAAGATAAAAACAACTTTAAGGACTTTAAAGATGAATTATGTTGATTGTGTTAATTTTTAGTTTTACTGGATTGTGGATTATAATCATGCCTAATAAAGTGTTGCTAAAAACACTTTACTTTCTCATGAATTCTTCCTCGATTGAGTGTAATGCAATACGTATGACCTTGAGAAATTTCAACCAGAAAATCCACGATCAGGCAGTTCTGATCTTAGTAATGATACTAATTTATGATCTCAGTTATGATCTAAGTTAAGATAACCAGTTCTAAACTCGACATTAATTAATTAACTTAAATATTATAATATTAACTAATCTTAGTTTTTATTTATTAATTATTTTGAAGAACTTTAAAATCTTAATATTTATGACGATCCGAGAGTAAGCCTACAAGATAAAACTTTCAGGGAAGGATTAACATACTTCATTGTTATTTGAAATAATAATAATAATAATAACAATAATAATAATAAAAAAAATATTATAATAATAATAATAATAATATTAATAATAATATTAATAATAATAATAATAATAATAATAATAATAATAATAATAATAATAATAATAATAATAATAATAATAATAATAATAATAATAATAATAATAATAATAATAATAATAATAATAACAATGTTAATTCATTTTTGTCTGTGAAATCAGTTAGCGATAACGGTTTCCATTTAGAATACATGCGTTTTCAATGAATAATATCATCATTAATGCAGGTTAGTAGATTAAACCAGTGGAAAATTTACTATTTCTATGTCTCATTAAATATATAGAGTTTATTTGTGCAATAAGTTTACATATTGAGTTTAAACGCATATTTTACTATGTGATGTATCTGTGTTTAGCCTATTTTTCAGTCTTCTATGGTAAATAATTTTATTAATTGCAAGATTAAAGTTCGATACACAGGTAAGATTATGTGTTTCTATAATATAATCTTATTGATTTTATTTTCATATTATAGATTGCTTTTAATGAGTGAAAACGAGGGTATTTGATTGATTAGAATATATATATTTAAAACTTTTTAAGACCTTTTAAAATAAATCATATTATGCTCATCTGATTTTTTGAAAAACGTGAAATAATAATGTTTATTAAATCATTATATTAAATTATATTTTAGTTTAAATAGTAATACTAAACAAATCAGAAACAAAAATTTAAATTTACAGTGTTATAGTATTTTCCAGATTACTGATAGAAGGATTACTATGCATTTAAAGGGTACGTATTCAGGTAACAAATCCTATATGAATCTACATTTTGTTTCGAAATTTGGAATAAATCAAAAATAAGCAAAGCAAGAGTGTAATTCGAAAAAAAAACAAATAAAGCAACTAAGTTCTTGCCGCTTTTTAAAATATTATATTGAGTATTGAAAATTAATTTATATTTTATTTATTTTGGTTTTCGTTCAAGTTATTTCAATTTATATATTTTCAAGTCGAATGTCAAGTTGAAAAAATATGTACTTTCGACACCTCCTCCTCTTTGCATTTAATCGAGAGAGATATTTATAAGGCTTCCGTTAGATCGTTTATCAGAAGTTTTGTTTTTAAAATGCTATTCTCAGCTTTTGATCAAACGTTTTCCTTTTAACTGCTTTGAACTCTTCTTTTAGCTCGTTATTTATCATTGCGAAAACAAGAATCGATTGCATTTTCATCGGAATTTTCTCAATTTCGAAGAATATTTGACATTTTGTGATGAATTTATCTCTGGTACTAGTCCAATTAGAATATCCGTTGAAATGGTCACCATGTTAGTTGCAATAAAACAATCAAAATTCAAATTCCAAATATTTATGTAATAACATGATTATTTAAATAACCTTTATTCGTCAGGTTATTTAAATATCTTTTTAAAGCTTCGAAAGTTCTTTTAATGAGTCATCTTTTTTTACTATATATAAGTATTATCAATTGAGTAGTGATATTTGTAGGTAAAATGGTACTTATTTATAAACGAGACACAAAATAATTAAATCGGAGGAATTTAGTTGTATATATAAAATATTTAATGGGGGAATATAAAAAATAAAAATTTAAATAGGAATCAATGTGAATTTTAACACCAGTCACACCCTTTTTTACCCTGCCTTAATTGTTTGATTATTAAAAATAACTTATCCTTGAATTTTAACACTACACAGACTAGGTACGCACCGAGTGTTTTCGCTAGGTGGCCCAGATGCGCAAAATGACTAGTAAACTTACAGAGTATACAATATTTACCACAAAGTGAGCCGCTTATATTACACAGCCAACACCGCTGATAACAATTTTTATTATTTTGTCGAATTAATGTCGATTCACACAAAACAGTGACAAGAGTGGACAAAAGAAAAAGTTTCTCCAGATATTTGAAGGGCCCTGTTCTTACTCATCCCTGGCGTGTCAGTGCCATTTCCGTACCGTGCAAGGAATGCTGTAGCATTGGATCCATCACTTGCCGGTCACATGTTTAGTTAATAATTTAGATAATTTCACTCATTAAAATTGGGTAAAAATCGAAATAAAATTCATGGTTTTTAAGGGCTTGGGAGTCTCAACCCCGTGAGCCACCCTCAAACAAACATATTTTTAAATCATAAATCCATGATCATAAAACCCTTAATCCATAAAACTGACACTAATTGTTTTTTAGTCTAAAATTAATCTAAGGATTTTGTTTTTAGGTCAAAAACTGACTTTTTATTCAAACTCCGACCACAGCCTGACTATTTTCAATCCACCTAGGCTCAGTAGACACATCTTAGACCCTTAATTCATAGAATTTTTACACAAATAAATTTTTTGTTTGAAATTTAAGTAAGATTGATGCTGTTTGATTGGTAACTGACATTCTTAACCGACCCCACCATGACCTGTTTCAATGGAAAAAAAGTTCAAAGTACCCTTAAATCATGTTTTTCATGACTTCTAAGCCGACATTTAGTTATTCATCCAATATTAACCCCAAAATGATATTGCTTGACTAATCATTAAAATGAAACTTCAAAATGATGATTATGTAATATGACCTTGTTTTAGTACGTAATATGAGGGGGCGTGGTGCACACTCCTTATAATACACCTCTCTCGCATTTTGAGTTTTATCTAATTATTTATACAAATTTTAATTGAGTTTATATTTAAATTTTATTTCTACACAAATTAGAGTATCCTAACAGAGTGGGTCACCTTGCATTTATATATTTGTGCCATCACTCAGTGAAATAAAAGACTAAGTGCATTTGAAAGAAATTATTAATATTCAAACAAAGTATATCAAATAATAATTAAATTAATTTCAACAGCAATCAGATTTATAAGTAAAGTAATTGTTATCTTCTTCATTTGGGACGCTGGTTTCTGGTTGAGGGTGGGGAGCAATATACTTAGAGTTAATATCAGATATTAAATCGTATATTTTGGATCTATATATTGTTATTTTATTAAAGACAAAATAGTAAATAAAATAATATCTCACCTCTCATCTCGAAACTTGTATATACAAAGAATTATGGCAATTAAAACAATTGAAATTGAAGCCACGCAGGATACAATAATAATTGTGACCTATTAATTATAAAAAATTACATCAAAAAAATATTGCTTTTTGCAAAGTTTTCAATATATATACCAGACGTGGGCAAATGGCGGCTTACGAGCCGCATATGGCTCTTTAACTCAAATTGTGCTGCTCTTTGAAAATTTGATTAATAAGTCTTTTTATTTGTTGAAACATAATTTTAAAACGTTTTGTGAAACAAAGAAATTAATTTTTCTAAATTAAATTTTTATGTTTGTTTTTTCAAATCGAGAAATTTTACAGCATGATTAAAAAACATTTAAAGGTTAAATTCTCCCCACTATAAAATTTGTTAAATCAAAAAATCGAGCAATTCTAACAGATGAACATTTGTTAGAACTACTTCAAACAGCATCAAGATATTATTAACCTAACGCACGAAAATTAGCGAGCAAGGTTCAGTGTCCAACTCAGTATCCAATTCACTGAACAACTCTGATTAAGAGCAGTTTCATTTTTACAAACAAAAAGAACTATCTGTCCCTGTTAAATATTTTGATTTATTTATTCTGTGATTTGTGATTTCAATAAATAATATTTTTAACCTAATATTTTTAACTGTTTTGATTTTAAAAAAATCAATGCGGCTCTTCATAAATTTATTTTAATATGAATGCGGATCCAAAGACACACAACTGTGACCACCCCTGATATATACGAAACAATATGAATAAAATAAAATTTAGAAAAAATAAGGACCATAAAAATCAGGCAAATATTGTATTTATCAAAATTGTATGTCATTGAACAAATACATTGCGCTAAACAGGGATGAAATAAATATGCACTTAAATAAATATAAAAATTGATATAAAATTTGTATAAAATAATATAAATTTAGATTAACATTCACATTGGATTTATTTGTTTGTTTTAAGACAATAGATCAATAAATATAACTGCATACGTTTATATAAATGTTTAGTTATTTATAATTTGATTAAATTATATTTAAGAATAATTTTATTGGTTAATTTTTATATAAATGTACTAGACCTTTGTCATTGATTGTGGTGGGTAATACACCACAAATAGCTTTTACTAGTGTAGAATTGGAGCACCAACAAAACTTGGAAAGAAATTATTTTAACAATCTAAATTCATAACAAATAACTTTTGATAAAGTGGTTGTTTAAGTGTTGAAGGAATTGTTATAAAGGGAAAGTTCTTAATTCAGGAACATCTTATTAGTCTGTAGAAAAAAATTAAATAATAAGCACAAGAAATTTTTATTCAGAATTTTGAAGAATTTGCAAATGCAATTTATTTGGAAAGGAAAACATATAATTGTTCAAGATATTTCCTAGCACTGAACAAATATTGTTAACTTGAATAAAGATTCTAGATCTCAATCCAAAACTACTTCAAAACGTTCTTAGACCTGTCATTATGTCTTTAATTTTCGATGAACTATCATAAATAAAAAGATTTAAATTTTTCAAATCTATTTCTGTGAATTATTGATTGATTTTGTTTTAATTCTAGACCTAAGTAACTTTTCGAGGATGTCAAATTCTTCTTAGTTTATTTCAAAAGGCAACTATTTCATGAATGACTTTTAGTCAAAAACCAAAAAAAGATTATTGAAAAGAAATCTTTTCCTTAATTTTTGTATATAATATTTTGCTTACATCTTTTTATGTAGGATAACTGAACATATCAAGAATAACCAAAAAATACATCTCACTAAAATCAGAAATTGTATTTTGTACAATTTTGAATTTTTAAATTAATAATAAAGTCTAATACACGATAACATCATTTATCAAATGCGAGAAAACTTGTCGACCAACCGCGCAGAAACTCTATTCGCGAGATTGAAACACCGGAGCCATTTACGGGCATGGGAATATATGCACTAGAACTCATAGTGATCCCATATGGCTCATATCTACATTCTTATTAATAATATTAAACGAAAAAGAAAAAATCAAACATTTTTTTGAAATAAATAATTTTAAATAATCAATATATTATTGATAATTATTATAAACATAATACTCATTAATTATTAAATTAAGTAATATATAATTTATTAAATTAGTTCACTGAGTTCATAAAATAAAGCATTTAATGCGAATGAAAGGTTAATGCTAAATATTTTGTTTAACCACTTGCGATATATTGACATGGCAGGCACGCCTTGATGATTTTTTTCAAAACCGCAAGTGACTTGTATACCACGTCGGTAGCATTTGTCGCAAAAACAAAAACGACGTGTGTGCAACCCCTGAGCTCGCTGACGCGGTGGGACGTCGATGCCTTACGATACTTTACATATATAGTAGAGCGCGGCCCAGCTACCGAAAATTAAATCATAGCGCAAGTGGTTAAATACAAAACGTTAGCAATTCAAAAAATAAACAACCTTATGATTGGAAGTCGAAATCTGAGAATGATTATAAATTAGTTCTGAAGAAAAATTAAATTAATTAATAATAAAAAGGTAACACGAGTTTTAGAACCCATTTTCCCAATAAATTGACTGCAGATATTATCCACATCACAAGTGCCAGTGACAATGGATTCAGGATCCTCGTGGAATGGCTCTATGTAACGCATTATTGAATCATTGATAAAAATCTACAAATGGATCATTTCATTCACTTTATCCTCCAATTATTAAACAACCTTGACGATTAAACCTCGATTTGTAAATTCCACTAATAAAACGTTTAAACTTTCTTTTATAGCTTTCAAAGGAAGAACCTTTTTAATTAAGCCGCCAGAAGTTCTGATATCCAGCACAATTTTGTGATTTTGGTTCAATGAAAACACAATTAATGATTTATTTCTGAGATATTTTTAACCAATCAAATCCTTTGATCAAATTATCCAATCAAATACCTCGTTTTGAATTGCATTAAGCAGAAAATGTCTGTAATTAGATTATGCCATTTCAATTTGAGAATTAGATTAGGTTTATTATTAACAACATAGAAATGTTTAGGTTTACTGTAATAGGGGAGATCTGAAATGTTAATCATATGAATTGAGAATGGGTTTGGAAACAAAGTATTCACTTGCATCATCGGGCCAGCAAAATCTCCTATTTAATGCTGAGAAGGAGCAATCATCAATGGCATAGGAAATTGATTTATTTGTGCAGGTCACATGGTTACACTCTATTTCTCGGTACTGATTTTTGCACTCTGGCAGAAATTTGTTGCTATAAATTTGAAATTGGATTTGTTTGTTGTTGTAAAAGAACTTATCCATGCAACCAATCAATGTGTCTTTCAAGGGACTAAAACATAGGGATTCCTCAGTTGAATTGACATAGATATTTCCCATCCATACGAAAGATTTCATTTTTGAGATTTTCACTACCTTTGGATTTGGATATGCGCTCAATATTCCTAACGTATTCCATTTTGATATAAATAAATAACTTATATATAATAATTTCATATAATAATTTGAAAATGAAAAGATTAAAGCAATAAAATGAATTTTACAATAATAATAATAATAATATTTATTATTATTGTTATTATTATTATTATTATTATTATTATTATTATTATCATTATTATTTCCTTGACTAATTGCCGATTGAGATTAGAGATATGTATGATCCTTTCTGTTTCATCACGATTTGAAAATGAAACGAAGTCCTCTTGATTGACCATCAGGAAATCTAACAACTTTAACTTTATCGTTCCACATATAAATTCCTCCATTGTAAATAAAGATACACTCGCAGAAGCTTGGTAAATACATTCGATAAATGCATACTGGTTTGTTTGACAACTAAAATCTCTTATAATATGACAACTAATACATTGACCAAGATTTCCAAATATTATGTTAATTAGCTGATCATTAACCCTCATATACACACGATTTTTTTGCCTACATTTGTAACCACCGGGGAAAGGGTAAAATTACCCCGATTGGATATCAAGCATTTCATGTTAGATATCGGGAAATACAAAATACCATTTGAAAGTAGGGCAATAACTGTTCAAAACTTGGTTAATGCAGATGACTTTGACAGTAAACTACGTACAACTAATGTTCAGTACGCCAACAAGTATCATGATACCAACTGCTGCTTTCATTTCAACAATGATAAAGTCATCAAGATATTTCGGATTTTTCTCAGCTATTGACTGCCTGCGTCGCCTCAATTCCTCATTGGTATGCTTCAAAAGCTTGTCAAAAAACCAGTCATCCAGGAAAAGTTGAACACTTTCGCAAGGATCATTCATACTCTTGCCACCACGAACAACAGCTCGTGTGACCTTTACAACATTGTGTTTTGAACGTCTAACTTGTGCTGATGACAATGGATTCTGTGACAACTGGACTTTTCCATCCTTTGAGAGGTAGTCAGCTGCAAATGGCTGCTCAATTTCTGATTCATAACCGCTGAACTCGGATTGATGGTCGCTTTCATTCTCAATGATGTCTTCTGCTATGGAACTTGTATCCAAACTTTCCCCTCCGGATGCATCAGCTTCACTCCCGTCATCGTCGTCGTTATCAAGCCACCTTTGTATTTCTTCTGATGCTTGTCTTAGTGATAATCGTCTCGATGACGCCATCAAAAAAAGACAAACGTTACAAATATTGCTGCAAATACGTTGAATGGCATTTTTTATGCATAAATTGTTGTTGTTGTGATGATAACTGTACTTTTTATACTAAAACATATAAAATGGAGTTGCATCCATGAATAATTTACAGTGTGTATCTTTTATTTTGCCTATCATTATCAGTAATATACTGGGCACTTGGGTAGGAAGAAAGGGGACTGTTATTAACGCATATACTGCGTGTACGTGCATTATTCCAACAGCATAAAAATCAAAAGACAGCATTTATTACAGATCAAAAATCATAATTTTATCTGCAGGATGGATGTATATCTGTTTTACAATGAAATAATTTCAACAATTTTGTTGTTTACAAATGGTGGCAATGACGTCATACAAAGAATAAATAAACAAAGAAATAAGTAAGAAAAGTAAGTAAATAAGAATATAAGTTGCAGTTAGTAAAAATAGAACTGAAAATTACTTGAATACTTAGCACATACATCAGCAAATTACCAGTAACATTTCTAGATACATAATTACATACGGGTTAACTACGTTAACTTCATAATAAATCCTGATTTTGACAAGTTCACAATCTTGCGTTGATAAGTAATACAATAAAGATATTGACGAACGAAAAGTTCAAGGCTATTATAAAATTTATTTATCTCAAATATAACAAAAAATTCAAATTTATTAAAGAAAAATACACAAGCTTGATTTAGTTAAACAAATCAATTTCAACAAAAAAATACAAATCTTCACTATAAAAATAATAAAAAATCACACATTATTTAGCCAAACAATTATTATTATTATTATTTTTATTATTATTATTATTTTTATTATTATTATTATTTTTATTATTATTATTATTATTATTATATCCAATATTAGTGAGCACAATAGAGGCTGTAAAAGAGAAATAGGAATGTTTGATTTTAGAATTTTTTTGAAAAGTTTTAATAATTATTGGGAACGCGTGATATGTGAAGCATTGCTGATAAGGTCATTGGATCCAAAGATTAATATGCAAAGTGCTGTGACTACGAATGTTTTGAATGTTTTTAAATAGTTTATGTATGTTAAATCATTTTTATGTATTGTTTTTTTAAAAAAAAACTTTTTTTTAATATTATTAAAATAATTGAAATTTTAAATTAATTAAAAGTTATTTGAATATATTTTATAAATATTTATTTATTACAAAATTAAATTAATAAAAAATAATTTGTTTAAATTAAATGTTAATTCATAATATTTTTAGTTGGTTTTGAGTACCTGAAGATGATAGTTATGCTATCGAAATATATCGTACGAAAAGTTTTTTATTGGCGTTATCTTTTAATTATTATTATTATTATTATTTTTATTATTATTATTATTATTATTATTATTATTATTATTAATTATTTTAATTATCTGTAATTTAGTATGCTTTTTTATCTATTATAATGAACCATTTCAATAAATATTTTACCATATTGTCGTGGACCACTTAGTATTACAACGTTTTCCCGTCTGTTACATTTAATGATAACTTTCATTTGCTCGAGTAACACGAGGAATTCCCAATAGAAATATTTGGGATATTTACTGTGATACGGATCAACAGTACAAATCTCCTTCACAAACCTTTTGACCAAGAATTCCTGATATTTGATGATTAAATTTTCCCCATTTATTAATTTAATAAGAAATTGGTCTGTAGAATCGAATCCGTAAAAGATAATCCCATTTAGGTTTTCTGTAACCAGTGAAAACTGGAATCTGTTTTTCTGAGCGAGATTTCCGTTGAGTTGTGTGGAAATGAATCCCGCCGGCAATCTCAGATTTAGATTAATAAAAACTGCAAAAACTATTAATAATATCCCATCAAATGTGCTTACTAAATATTGTCAAACAGTTTTCATAATGCCACATAATAAATAATAAATATTTAATAGTTACGAATGAAATCAATGCATGTTATTATTAATAACATAATATTATAATGTTTATATATGCTATACAGAAAATGTTTATAATAACCAAATAATCTAATCATAAAGAACCGAATTAATAATATTGTTTAATATAAATATATATTACAATTGCTATGTTACTAAAATAATTTCGTTTCTTTGTGATTATATAATCAAATTATTTGGTTATTATAAACATTTACATGCTATTAATAACTAAAGAAGGGAGCATCACTATTCAAAACAACTCTAATATACCGAACAGCATATATAAATATTATAATATTAATAATAAAAATAATTGAATTACTCTGTAACTATCAAATATTTACTAGTTAATATGTGGAACTATAAAAATTGGTTGACAATATTTAGTAAAAACATTTGATGGGATAATATTAATAGTTTTAGCAATTTTTATTAATCTAATTATTATTATTATTATTATTATTATTATTATTATTTTTATTATTATTATTATTATTATTATTATTATTATTATTATTATTATTATTATTATTATTATTATTATTATTATTAATTGAAAAAGTAAGGATCCCATTCAGATTTTCTAGACCCCTTTATTTTATTTTTTTAAAAAATGAATTTTGTTTAAATCAATGGTTACATAATTTCAAAAAAATTTTTAAATCGATTTTTACGGCTAGAATTTTGACATTTGTTTGGAATTGTTGGATCCTATATGCGTCAAATTTTATGTTTGTTTTAATGAACCTTTTTCCTTGTCCTACATTTGAAATTTCAATTTATTTGGAAAATTTTAAATTTACATATAGTTTTCGTCGACACTCAATATTTTCAATCAAACAATGAATAGAAACAATTTTATTCTATAAAATATGATATTAAAATATTTCAAAGATGATAATTATTACAGTGTCTAACTCAATGTTAAAATATTTATGACAAAACTCGTCTAAAGTAGAACGCTACAACTTATTAAAATTATAATATCATTATCTTGTACGAAATTAAATTTTGTCTATAATTGGTTACACTCCAAATATGATAAGACCCTTCAATTTTCGTCAAAACGCGCCTGAAAAAAAAGTGCAAGTAATACAACATGTGCACTTCAGAACAAAAGAATAGTACGTAATAAAGAAATATTACATAACATTTTTTCCTACCTCCTATTTTTATTTTAAATTTTGGTTTTGTTTAAATTGGTGATAAAATAAAAATATAAAATAAAAATTTTAAAAAAATAAAAAATTAAATTGTGATCACGCCACTATTACATAACTTATCCATAATATATTTACATAGAAATGCTTACCGTGTTGTGCTGTACCATTACACCAAACTTTGCTTACATCAATTATTATATAACTTTAATAACCTTTTTAAAATCATTGAAAACGTCACCAATTTTAACATCCATCTAGAACTGTTGATCCCTTTAGTCAAAATTTGTTAATAAATATCAATGATATTATCAAATATCGCATCAAATTGTTGATCGCGAACTTCTGGATCGGTTTCAGGCATTATTATATTACCCACAACATCAAGGACATCAACCCCCTATAATGACCATATGCAAAACTTGAGTTTTTCCCTGCACAAGCTCTCTTATCGTCATGATTATTTAATGCAACTTTTGAATTTTTAAAAGTAAATAGCTGATGATTTCGGGTCCTATCCTAGTTTGAGGTACCAACATAATAGTATTGTTATTATAACAATGTAAATAAGATTGGTGTTTAATGTCGGTACCTGGTAATTTTACACCCTTAGCTTGCATTGTTGACTTATTTCCTAGCAGGCTATAACATTAAGGACGCAAGAAAACCCACTCACAATATCCTAAACCTTTATTCTTATCCTTGAACTTGCCTATAACTGAGTCAAGTTGCCTAGAATATAAAGGATGAGAAGGATCATAATATGAGGTGTCTAATAGGTCATCTGAAATCATCGCTGCTAATAATATATCTAATTTAAAAATTGTTATTTCTATAAAGAAACTATCGGTATATCCGCTACTAAATTAATATCACAGTTAATGTTTTTGTAGTTCAATATCTGTAACTGGTACATCCATAGTTTGGATAGATCTAGAACTGATTGACCAATATAACTAGGCCTATCCAAACATATTGAGTCCTTATTAAGATGAACGGCAAAAAGATCATCAGTAATCACTATTGTTTTTCTAAATGCCAGTTTTGACGAATAAGTAATTAACTTTTCAGCTGAATTACATAGTCGCAAATTCATCCGCTTTTTAAGGTTCTCAACGGATTTACCATACAGACTATTGTTATACAATTTATATAAATCTCTATATAATTCACTAACTGCATTTGGACGCAAGTTAGTGTTTTTATCAATATAATTTTTAAAAATAGGAGCTTGTTTGTATTTAATAGCTCTATGTATATGTACAATCTTAGTCCCGAGAGAAAGATAAAGCATTAACTTCTCAACATTTGAGTTTGGTGGGCACATATTTTCCGGTCCAATCGGAAAGTCATTTAAAAAATCATGTAAATAATCTGGAATCTCGATATCAACTTCCATAGTATATCCATATGGAAGGATTTCAATATCCACAACATTCGCACATTCACTCACAACCTCATCCAAACCATCATACACCAAAGCAAAATCAGCGTAAGGAAGACTTTGGCTAAAAGCCCAACCATACAGATTATTTATATCTATGTACAATATTTCTTTATCCTCCGAAGCAGCAATGTAATGTTTGTTAACAAATGTTAACCCACCCCGTACTCCGCCTTCGTAAAAATTGAACATTTCCATGTCGTGTAAAAGTTCAATGGGTTCCGTTAATGTCATAAGCGCTGGGGCCCATGACATACCCCGAATTTCATAAAAATTTAGAGGTTCAAGACTATTGTTAACAATAGCCTTGGCACGGAATTGTTGATAATAGTCCGCAAGCAATACGTCAAGTTTAAGGTAAATTAACATATAATCACGCAAAGTTTTACAGTTTTGCTGCGTCCAGATTAGTTGTGCGCTATCGTACTCATCTTCACTTACTCCCTCCCAAATAGGAGGCAACTCATAAGTAGTCTCAAGAACTTCCTCAGAAATAGCGAAATTATACGGTAAGATACCTTTACAGTCAACTATAGAACCTTGAAAGACAGACGAAGTCAATGGAAGAGAAGTTAGTGTTTTCACAGCCTTAGTTAACGAACAATTAACAAATTGCATACTGTCGATAAAGCAAACAGCCAACTTGTTAATGTGAACAATTAATGAAATAAATTTTTCTGTAGAGGTAGGATGATGTCTAAATTCCATGAAGGAAAGCAATCGAGACCGTATTTTAAAATATGGTGAAGGTCAAAACCTCTTAAATTATGAAAAACGATAGGTATTAAGCGATAAATTCTACGAGCTATATTACATTTTTGGCCACTCTGCCTCCAAGATAATTACCTGTAAAATGGCAATGATTTCTAACCGGAATTACAATCGGTTTTTACATAAATAACAGTTTCGACAAGATTTAAACGGTCGTTCCTCATTGAAAGTCATAAGCCCTATCGATTTATCACCTTCCGAATCATAATACGGAATAACAATTTCAGTTGAAATTTCCTCAATTTTCTTAAGAAAATCAAGAATGCAATCGAAACCATAAAAATACGAATACGATTTTGTGTTGTTATGATTATTAATTAATAAAAGGCCTGCTGCATAGGCATATGGATTCGATGATGTCTATCATCAGGAGGTAAAACCGATTCAAATCAGCATAAATCACAAAAGGTGGTGTGATATGTTTAGAATAATTTAGGAATTCTACTTTTTTATTTTCGGGTAATGTGAAAAGGGTTGTGCCAGTCTGATTTTGGGACATAATACAACATGTGTATTGAATGCATTATCTAATCGAAACCCATTTGGCAATGCGGACACCAATGGCATCTAATTTGTATGTTACAGTCAAGGGTTTGATGACAATTCATTAACCTATCAATATTGGTCACTGCAGTATAATGGTATATTTCCTTATTTCCAAGCAATAATAAATAAATAGGGTTTCCGTCAGTGACTTTGGTTCTATGTATTAAACTTAAATGAGGATGGTGAAAGACATAATTATCTGGAACCTCATTAATTATTACAGTTGGTATGTGCGAAAACACATTAATTGCTAACTTTAAATTAGAATTTTTCTTTTCAAACTTTGGGATGTTGCAAAGTTTCATGGGACAATCTGACATCATCATATTCTAACTCGTCTAAAATCTCTGTATATTTCGAAACTCTGGGGATTTTCACCAATTATTTCTTTCTTTAATAAATAAAGAATGGAGTAAAGGAAGCATTTCTCATTATTTTTTATATTTACTATAGCTCCTTTATTTTTCAATGGAGAAGGGGTTTTAATGTATTTATGTCCGGACAGGTGACTAATTGGAGCATATTTAGTTAGAATAAAGTGTATTTCCATAATATTAATAACATGCCATCCACTGCCTAAATTAGTAAATTGTACCCCATCGCTAAAAAAGTTGTCTGAAAATGTCTCCACATTATTCGAAAAATAATTGTCACGGATCTCACCATCTTTTTCAAATTTAATTAATATTGCGAATTGAATTTTAACGCTCCCGTTTTATTTATTTCAAAAATTAATTTATTATGTGATTCGCTCAGTTAAAGTTATTTTAATTAGTTGCGCATAGATATATCGAAACGTAAAATTTTGATAGAGCCATTTAAATTTACCGATATTTTCGGCTCATTCTCTAATCAAGAACCTCCGAATAGTATAATATCATTATTTATAATAGGTATAATATCATTATTTACATTATTTATAATATTTTTCATTGTTTATAGTAGGTATAATATTTTCATTGTTTATAGAAGGTATAATATCATTATTTAATATTATTTATAATATATAATATCATTATTTACATTATTTATAATATTTACAATAGAGTCATCATCATCACTGATTTCGATGACTTCTTTTTTAATCATTTTATTAGGAATGTTAATATTAATATTTTCAGCAGGCCTTTTATTCGATTTAGTTTTTGGTTTATTTTGAATTATATTCAAAATATCTATATTATTTTTATTAATTTTCTTAAAAAGTTTATTAGACTTAAAAGAATTTAAATGAATTGCATGTCCCTATAAAATTCTTTATATTTAAGGCTCTAAGAGGTTTTGCATATGGCACATATAAGAAAGTCGATGCCATTAAACCTATATCGGTAATATGTCCTTATGGCATTTTTCGTCTTGTTGTAAAGATGAGATGCAATATCTCGAATAAAAAGCGCCTATTAAAAATAATAAACTATAAATTAAAATAATTAAATCCTATATAAAGTATCTAATAAAAATAATAAATAATATATACAAAACCTATATAAAGTGTCTAATAATAAATTATAAATTAATATAAATAATTCCTATATAATATCTGCATGCTCACTGAAAACTATTATATTAAATAATTCCTATATAAAGTATCTAATAAAAAAAAATAAATTAAAATAAATAATTCCTATATAAAGTGTCTAATAATAAACTATAATTCATAACTATTATGGTAAAATAAATATCTATAATAAAAAATTCCTATAGAAAATAATATATGTAAACTATTATGGTAATATTTCAAGTCTTTATATATAATATCAATCGTGATCGGATTATTGCCAACACGAAAAATGCACACACGAAAAATGCACAAAAGAAAATGCCCACATAGATAATAAATAGAGAAAAATGCACTACAAATTAAAAAATTCGATATAATTTGTTAATAATGTTGGGCGTATGGGAAAACTAAATCGCAAATCAATCCGCTTTATGATGGTATGTCTGCCACTTCTCAATACTAGGGTCCTTTTGCCTAATACGTCACACGACTTGGATTACCATTGAGTACCCATGACCGAAATCATGTTGGTACTGTACGCAATAGCCGAATGCCATTCGAGCAGGTGAGCGCTATTACAAGCACTACTCCTCGAAGGACCTTCGCTTTCCCAGTTACTCTGCGTAGAGGACTTACGCATCACACACTATTACTCTACCTATGCCTACTTCGCATTCAATTCAGCTGAGTCGAGAGAATCGTGAGAAGCTGTTCACATAAGGTTAAACCCTTCATTGTTAATGGTTAGGTGACATCAACTTTAACTATTGCTATTATTCTGTCTCCATTAATCCGGAAAACATCTAATTTTAACTACCAAACAAAGGTAAGATTATATTACTATATTGTACCATGAAAATGACATTACAACAGCGATATAAGCAGTACAACAAATACAAGAGGATGTGTAAGGATCCCGAATGAGGATTAGTTATAGCAAATTCGCATTAGGATTCATCTCTGCATAGCTTTACAAGGAGCATATTCGATTTATACTGGCCTTACTCATCGGCATCGATGTCCGTAGGGAAACATCTACGCTTAACCGGTCGATACGGAGGAGGATTGGTATTACGTATGGCCTCGACGCGTGTAGAGGGTCCGGCTACTTCGGATGAGAAGGGAAATTGAGGCACATCATCGGTGAGTATTGCAATTTCGTTTGGGTCCAAACCCAAATGATCTAGGGCCTGATTGACTCTCGAGGATTCAGAGTCCTCGTCCACTAGGTTTATGTGGATCGAGCGAGCTGGGGAATGAAACGCTACCGAGGGTGCGTAGAGAATATCCGGATCGAGCCCCGGAGCTTCGAACTCCTCGTAGGAGGGCGGAAGATCGTCAATCCGGTACGGGGCGCTGAGTGGCTCTGTTTCTCGAAGAAGGTTGCTTCCCTGCGACGGCGATCACGGCGACGCCGATTTCGGTTAGGCCGCCGATGGACCGAGTTAGCATTGGGTTCTGATATTGGGACTTGGGGTGATTCGATCGTTTGGGGAACTGAGGTTGTGGGGGCTGGACTGATTTCATGTATTGGCAAGTGATGTTCTGGGATAATGCCCAGGTGACAGGCCCAGACACTTCCTGGGATGCGAGCTCGAAGCTCAGCATCCGTGAATATTTGGCGGAGTGTTGAATTCTGCTCCCTGATTAGCACCCGCTGGCTACGCGACTCCGTGACCAGCTCGTCTCGGGCGTGGGACAGTCGAAAATATTTTGGTGCAAGCCTTTGGCGGCTTCGGGTGAGGTCCAGGTGCCTTTCACCCGTTCGTACTTAGTCTTCAGAGTCTTGTATCTCTCTTCTACTTCCTCCAGCTTCTGTCTGAGCGCGACCACCGACGAAGAGAGTCGCGGGATCTGGGAAGGTTGTTCAGGTCTGATATGCGGTTAGTATCCATATCTAGAACGCAGATAGAGAGGATTAGAGATTCGGAAGTGACTAAGAGTAGTATGGGTAGTTCTTCAGTTAGTGACAAGTCGGATAACAGTCGAGTAGGCTTCGGCGCCGGTATTATCTATCAAGGGAGTTTAGTGTTGCTACTGAACTGAGTCGCTTCCATTTACTAGGCGATTAAGGAAGGTAAAGTCTTTATATCGGCAACTACAATGACAGTTAGGGCCGCCTAGACCATAATAGTTCTACTAATTACCTAGAGAGTGGTTGAGGTATAACCTAATAGATTTAATACGTATTAGAATTTTCTGTTGTTAGCTCGGTCAATGATATGCTTAATCATACTTCAGGCAGCTCGGGTACTTCTCACCTTACGAGGGTTGGAAAGGAGGTTTAGTTCATGAATACATTACTATCGCACTGGGAATACAGGCGGGTTTAATTTTCCCATCTTAGTTAGATTGCTGGACATTAGGTTAATAATAACGATATGGCCGGTAATAAGGTCGATCGACAATGGTAAGAGTGGCAACAATTATAACGATAAGATTATGAGCGACATTGAAAATAGTACTTACATCGGTGGGGCTAATACTGATACGGGGTTAATGACAATGATATTAAATTAATGCTAACCATTATTACATTTATCAATATACTAATAACTAATTTACTAACAGAAACATTAATTACATTAGTGATGATTATTACGTAAGCAGTGATGAATACTGACGAAGTTAGGAATGTTATTGATGTTATTAGAAAATTTTCTAAGTTAAAAGTTGCCGGGTAGTTAGTAGTGATCATAACATCAGCGATGAGAATTAATTACGGTGTATTAATGTGATTTCCTATTACCTAATCGTGACGGCCATACTGACTAGTGTTGAGTGATGAGTGTAAGAGTTCGTCTTTATGCCAGAAGAGTTTTATTATATCTAACTCAGCCATCTTAATGTGAGTGGTGTTGGAACACATGTGCATCGGCGTGCATGTAGTGGGAGATGTAGTGGCGTGTCGGATGATGTCACGAGTTTCTCTACTCATTGTTAGTGCAGTTGCATTAGATAGTCAATCCCTGGAATTCTTATGTAATTTCTATGAAAAATCAGTAATGGAGTATTGATTTCTACGACAGTGGATTTCCGAATTCTGCAGGAAAATATCTCTGTCTGGGGTTTCAGGAGCGATGATGTTATAACTGGCGGAATGGATTGTATACTCCACATCTCATGAAATTCGAGTTAGATGTTTGAATATCAATGAGGCTTTGTGATTCAGGGGAGGGTTATGTCCAAGCGACTTATCACCGGTAGGAGGATAAAGAAAATTCTGCCTATTCATACTGCGGTCAGTTTCAACTCATTTGGTATAGTTTTCGGGGGTCTCTCATTTATTCAACGTCAATTTGGAAAGTACAATTCAGTATGGTCAACTTATGCCTGGCCAAAAAATTCAGTGAAGCTTATGTATGCTGATACCGATACAGGTCGTGGTGGGTTTCCGGATTTTGGTTTAACAAGTGGGAACTTGGTTCAAGCGAAATCTTTACTGGTCTTCCTGAGATGTCACACGTCGCGTTACGGGACTGAATATAAGTGCTGACACGGTTATTTATTTATTTTCCATTTAATTGTGGTGTTCTATTCGTTTGACTCTTCAACTATATCTACCCCTTCTGCCCTGTAAGGTTGGTTAATTTTATTCGAGTTTCGAAAATTAATTCACCTAAATCTTCTCAAGATTTTATAACCTACTCGCCCCTGCCACTTTTCAGCAGTCGCTACGAGTTATACAACGATGCCCTGCGTGGAGGTCCTGTGCAATTGCCAGGCCCTACTGCGGATTACCAAGGTGTTAACGAGGCATGACCCACGAGCTCAACTAGCGAACTTAATCCACCAGCCGGCACCAGATCGGTCCCATTGACGACTATTGCAATATATACATATATGATGTTAAGGGACTCGAATGTGTATAAATAAAACGATATAGCATTAACATATAACAGTATTAACATATAATTAGAGACATTATAAACAGTTAAAAAAGTTTACGATTAAGTCATTAACATTCAAAGGTAATTAACTCAATTAACATTCGAAAATGACAAAAAATAAAAATCCTTACGTTCTAAAGTGCTTCGTGAATTTGAAATGTTGAAATTAGAGTAAAATTAGTATAAGTTGCAAAGGCATAAAAGTTAAAATAATGAAATTTGTCACTGTATATATACTATTTTTGTGCGTGTGTGCGACCAATGAGCGAATTTTCGCCATTTTTAGTGCTTTTTAATTATTTTATTAATTTTAAACTATTTTTATTATATTTTGCGCATTTTTCTCTATTTTTTGATATATAATTTCTACTATATTTGAATTTTATTTTTATTATTATTTTCTTATAATATTATTTTTCAGCCCAAAATTTTGTTTCCTGGTCGCCGCTTCTGCCTGTGTTTTTTCTCTCTGTAGCTGTAGGCTTTTTAACGATTTTAATTAATTATTTGTTTTTATTTACTTTTGATATATTTTTAATTTGTTTTAATTAATATGTTTTTATTAATTATTAGTATCTTCTTCTTGTGCGTGCTTATGTACAGTGACCCATTTCATTACCTTTAGTTTTGTTTTAATTCTTATTACCATTTTTGCTTAAATAGTGGCTCTGAGCCCAACAAACCACTCCCGGGGCCATTTAAATTGCGCCCCGCAATTCTTAATTACACATTCACAAACCGGAATTTTTACTATTATACATTTAACACTCAAATAGAAGGATGAAATGTCAATTTACAAGAAGCAAGCAGACATCACTTAAGGTGATGGGATTTTATACATAAACCAATACAGTTGCTGAGTTTTATTTATAATTGTACACGATAGGATGTCAATTGAGTCATGCTTGTTCAGTGTCTGTAACTTGGACCTGGAACGTCATCCAGAGTGATTGATTTGGGTTGGGGTTTGATGGTTCGAGTTTGATTGACTATCGCAGAGCTGTTTTGATATTGAGAGTTTTGATTGTTAGGTTTTGCGAGGCGGGTTGATTGGTTGATTCGATCTCTTCTTCTTTGATTTCGGTTTGGTTGAGTTTTTCGATATGATTTCGCGATTTGGGTGATTTGACAGATTGTTGCGATGATGATAATAGCGATTTGGGTAATTACTAAGCAGAGGATTATAATTTCGAATTTGTTTGATTTTGCATTTTCAGGAATTGAATGATGTGAGGATATCATTGTTTGTACGAGGGTGTTTTCGAGTTGGGTGAGTTGATTGATTGTCTGGAGTAGGTGTAAATCGAGATTCTGACATGAGGGGTTTTTTCGAAAGTATTTTTGCATCCGGGTGAGCTCTGATTTTATAGTTTGGACTACTTCGATGGCTTCTTGGGTTCTCGAAAGATTTGGGTTTGATTTGTTGATGAAGACGACGATTAAGAGTGTTAAGATTTGTGGGCATGGGTTCATTTTCTATTTAAAGGATTTTCAACTTTTTTGTTTATTTACATTTGTACACACTTTTCGTTTTCGCATTATTTTATTCTAGGTTTAGTTCGTCGTGATCACTCAAGGTTGAGCTGTTCATCAGCATGAGCTCTGCTCTCATTAATCTACCTCTCATTTCAGGAATTAGGGTAATCATTTTATCTCTTTCTTCTATGGCATTTTCCTGGTTCTCATTCACCTCCTCTAGTGTTCGTATTTGGTTTTTGTGTTGTTGTACCTTTTCGTACTGTTTTGTCGCATACTCCTCGAGCTTCCTGTATGCTCGGTTTAATCTTTTTGTTTTTTGATATTTCCTCCGCATTTTCTTTGCTTGGGTTTTACAATGGTCCTCTAATACGTGTTTTGACCATTTCGTTGCTAATTCGGTTTTTAGTTCATTTACCCTTTCTTCCAAACCCCTATTTAATTCGATTTTCTGTTTTTATTAATTTTTAGTATCTTCTTGTGGTGCGTGCTTACGCACAGTGACCCATTTCATTACCTTTAGTTTTGTTTTAATTCTTATTACCATTTTTGTTTAAATTGTGGCTCTGAGCCCAACAATAATAATAATAATATTGATAATAATAATAAATAATAAAATAATAATAATAATAATAATAATCATAATAATAATAATAATAAATAAATAATAATAATAAAATAATAATAAATAATAATAATAAATAATTAATAATAATTAATAATAATTAATAATAATTAATAATAATTAATAATAATTAATAATAATTAATAATAATAATAATTGAATATTATTCTTGAATTTTTCTCTATTTATTCTATTGTAGTGGTTTTTTCTATGTGTGCTTTTTTCTATGTGAGGATTTTTCGTGTGAGCAATACTGTCTTTGTGTATTTTTCTGTGGGCATTTATCACCGAATCAATATCAATAGATTTGTTTCTTTATAATAATAATTGTAACTTATTATAAATTAATGATATTTGAAGTATTATTATAATAATACTTTAAATTTCATCAACTTATATTACCATAAAACTTGTTATAAAATATATTTATCATAAGACTTATTATAAATTAAGTATATTTAATGTATTTTTATAACAATACTGCAAATATCATTAACTTAAATTTTTATAAATAAATAAAAATAAATAATAAGCTAACATTTATCCCCCGATTCTGAAGAGTCATCATCCTCTATAGAAGAGAGGGCATTCATATCTTCCCCAGAAACAGTGGCATCCACAGAAATGTGGGCATTTTCAACCGAACTGTGAGTATATTCCATATGAGAATAAGCGTCCAAATCTACTGTAGTATCTAAAACGTTTTTTAATATATAGAAAAAATAAAATTAAAATTTACCGAGATCATCATTGATAATGATAACTTCATTTTTCTCATCTTCCATAATGATAACTTTTAGTATCTTCAATTGTAATCACTTCATTTTTTAAATAATTATTAAATAAACCAAAATTAATTTAAAATTTACCTATTTCATCCTCGATAATGGTAACTTCATCTAGCTGGTCTTGATATTCGGTTATTAAACACCAATCCTAAATAATAAATAATAGAATAAAAATTAAATTAAAAATCCTTACCGGTTTCAGACGTTAACAGATTTATTAAAATATTATTGTTCATTTTGTAGTTGGCGGTGAAGCATCTTTTGAAATAATTGTGACAAATTTGGAAATTGTCAATGTTTATAAAGAGAATCAAATTTTCAGGATTTAGCCATCACATTTTAGCAATACACAAATATAGGTGAGAGATTTTTACGCATGCAACTTATACAGTGTAGGCATGTTTTCTTTGTAATTCACATACAGACAAAAGTACTTATTTGATTTCTTTGTAAATTACATACAGTATTGAGTGTGTATGCATGTGTTCCTTGTTACTAATCATGCTCTTTGTAAATCACGCACTTATCATGCACTGGCTTTTTTAACATTAATTAAATATTAATTAAATACATAATAATAATAATAATAATAATAATAATAATAATAATAATAATAATACAACATTAATACATTTATTAAACATCAAATCGCTTGGATAATAACCAACCTAAACAATGTTGACCACATGTTAAAGTCCATTGTTATTGAATACGCAATATTATACACAATAGGTTTACCCATTTGTAAATCATATCCTAGTATTTGTTTTCCAATTCGATAGACCTGAACAGAAATACATCCATAGTATTAATAATACATGAAAACTTACTCCATGACAAATTATCATAAATTATCACTACATTTATACCAACATTTTCAAACTAGTAATGTTCGTTCAAACTAGTACTGTTCTGTTTGCAGTTATTTGAACCTCATTTTCAAATACTTCATATATTACAACATGTACCGATTCAGTTGTAGCTTTAGAAAACTTTATATCTAATCGTAAATTTCCATTTTGAGGTAATTGACTCTGATTTAAATCAAAGTCTGGTGCTAAAACATATGTAAAGAATGGATATCTTCAAGAGTTTACCACAATTAAGGTTTTTATTCCAATAACCCATATTTTTTACTATACTCTGCATATATGTAGCACAATAATAATCATTATCGAAATCTTGAGTATATGTTTCTCTATAATCACTATTTTTCGATAACGTTAGCGATGTTACTCCAAAATGTTTGAAAATTGAGCTCGATGTTAAGTATGATCCATTATATTGAGATCCACTTTGAAATGTTACCAATATAAAGTTTGGCATTCTTCTATCTCCAAATATCTGTTCGTTATAGAAAGAACTGCACCTTTAGCAATAGCAAATTGAACTATTTCCTTTAATTGATATATTGCATGCTTAGAATTAAGTCCCATTTGATGACCAACACGAACTCTTTTCACCACTAATTTTGCATCAACTAATTGAAGAATTGGTGCTATGGTAGCAGTTGTTAGTGATAATGACGACTCAGATCTTTTCAAACATTAACACCTGGGAGTAAATATTTCAGTTGATCCATAAAATTGAGTTGTAATGATGAACACATGGTAAATAAGTTTGAACCCTTAATCCACTTTTTTATATCGTCATCCCTACCATAACCCATTGGAGTTAAACCCATAGGAGTTTTCCATCTTTATCTACAACTTTGATCTGAACAGTTAACAATGTATCGTTCAAATCTAAATGTTCAGTTTGGTAGCCGTTAATATAAAATCCAATATCAGTTCTACTATCCATAATAGAATTCATCGGAAATACTGCTTCAAAGGCCTCCATTTCAATTACTGCCTGGGGAGACGGTCTATCAAATAAACAGAATTCAGATTTACCGCAAATCATTTTTGAAACATAGTTCC
The DNA here is from genome assembly GCA_022537955.1 of Schmidtea mediterranea. Classification (NCBI taxonomy): domain Eukaryota; kingdom Metazoa; phylum Platyhelminthes; order Tricladida; family Dugesiidae; genus Schmidtea; species Schmidtea mediterranea. Next base: position 124,101,859 of record CM039679.1, read on the forward strand.
ATGTCCTTTCATTCGTTTGTTAATATGATGTTTTCTACGTTTTTGATCTGGTGGCGGTGCTGGTGCCGGTGCCTGTTTCTGAAACATACCTGCAACACTCGGTAGAACTTTCCCTAACTCGGATAATGCATTTTGGATAGGCACCATATTAATTAAGCTAAATTAAATCACGATTAAGTAAATTAAAATAAATTGTAGAGGACCTTGCAATTGAAATTCTCTAAGATTAAATAAAGAACAATAATTAAGCCCCGTTTTCTAAAAATGTGGGTTTTAATTTAAAAAAGATTTTTTTGTGATATTGTTGGGTTTTGGATTATTTCAAGTCGGTTCTCTCTGACTCCTGGTGTTCTTTAAATTAAAACAATGAACGACCCAACGTATATTGAAACAACAGGTTTACAATTTATTATCACGCTACAATGACCAATCAAAGTTTATACGATTCTCTGCTCGGCGTTGATGCTTTGCAAACAAACAATATTCACCTTTTGATCCTTTAGTTCTGTTGACTCTCGTTTTCCTCGGTTTCTGTTTGGTTTGATCCCTTTTCGCCTTGCCGTATTCTTAATTCTATTTCTTCTTTTCTCTACTTCCCTAATTCGTTATCACTTTTCCTACCGTCTGATTCTTCGAACCCTAGCTGAGGCAGAATGCCGATTTTCTCTGATTTTCCCTTTGCTTATATACTCCTCGAAATCAGGATGACAAATGGTTATTGCCGAGCCAATCTTTCGTTTGACATTTTCTCCTACGTGTTTGCTTCGGCTGTCATCCATAATGGTCCAACGAATCCAGATAATTAATGGCCCTACCGGTCTTCCTACGCGCGCTATCTTCTCCTTACTCTTTTCCCATTAATCATTGTGTCAAGCTAATGGGCCCAAATCTTCCTTTTGTTTGCCTTTCTTCTTGTTTACCCAGCTCGGGTTTCCTTCATCTCTCGGGTTCTCCATTGGCTCGGGTTTCCCATTAGCTCGGGTTTTCCATTAGCCAATTAATTAATTAATTAACGTTTTCTGTTTTCATACATTTGAATGTTTTTCAACCCTTTCTAACCCTTTTCTGATAAATCCCTAACCGTCATCTTGTTGACCATTAGCTAATCTATAACTGTCCCGTTTTTCCCATTCGATTTCGATGATTTTTCCATTTATTGATTTTTCTCGGATTTCCGGATTCTCGCCTTTCGTAATTGCTTTTTGCATTTTCTAATACTGTTTCCATCGCACTTTCCTTTACTATTAATTCTGTGCACGATCCCGCTTTTATTTGCCTTTTTTCTTCGCTTACTTTCCATTTGAATTATTATCCTAAATTTTATTTAAATTTTTAATTTTAATTTACAGACCTCAACAATATTTTTTAATTTACTTGTATTAATATGTGTGTGTTAATAAGATTTGTAAATTGGTTTTCTTTAAAAAATATAGAATTTATTTGTTGAATAATTGATTATTGTTAAATTTAAAATTTCGTCCAAGATTCTTTGGATTTTTTTAAAACCTTAATAAAACATTACTCAATAACCAGATACTGAAATATGAATAGAGATATTAGTTCTGATCAAGAACTATTTTCCGATAATGATTCAAATAATGGTTTATGAAAAAATACTTAGTTTTCTAATGGAAACAAATTCTCTTTTATTAAGAAATTAGATAAAGACGATTCTTATGAACAAATTTTCATTCCTGGTTTGAGTTTTCCTAAAATGAAAGTAAACAATTGTGAAAGAAATACATCCAATAAAATTGAAAGTTGCTTTATTAAAGATTTCAATACTTAGACAATAAAACAATTTCTGATAAAGTTTCATTTTCATTGATTGAAGAAAAGTTCCAAATCAATTCACCGATATGCGAAAATCCTGAAGCTTGGTTTTACCAACCTCTCCTAAGAGTAGGCATAATCCATACGGATAAGCAGAAACCTGGCGGTTTCAACTGTTTTTTATGGTTCTACTTTTAGTTAATTATAATGTGTACTGGATCAAATTGAATGTTGGACGGACACCTTTTACAAAAATGTTCCAAAATTCTCCTCTTCGCAAGCCGTTCTATAATTCTCGAACTAACACTTTGTTTGGCTCAAAAATCCTCTTGGATGATATTCAAGATTGTTCTGGAGGCAATGATTCTAATGCCATTGATAGTAAAAATTCAGTGTTAGAAATTCGAAAAGGCAACTTGTTGAAATATATTAATTACAGTCAGGTAAAAAGCTATGAAAATTAACAATGTAAAAATGTCGACAGTAAATTACAAATGAAACTGATGTTTCTGCATTTTTTTTATTTAAATGTAAGAAGCATAATTTTGAGAGTCATGGATAAGCATGATTATAGGAAGCTGGATTTGGAAGGAGATATAAATGATCGATATATTTCGGCTTATAATTCTTTCCATGTTTCTCCAACATTTTGTGACATGGTGAAACTACACAGCCTTGTTGGTGTCGATTGGTATTGAATTAAGATCAACTTGTATAATAATGATGAGATACAAACCCTAAGCAAATCAAGTAGACTTCTGCAAAATGAAATCATGATGAATTCACGTCTAAGTAATGAAAATATTATTAAATACTTTTGATCATGGATCGAATACCAAACTACTTCTCGATCAAACACATTTGATTTCAGAGATGGTAATATTTTCTGCTCATTCATAATCACATCTTTAGCGGTTTTCATACCCAAACTACCAATGCATTTAAGAATAGGAAGTGCAAATCTACCAAGAGTTCTCAACCATCCTGATCCGTACTGTTTACCAATAAAATATGGTAATTCGGCACAACTTTGGCTACCACTAAACATACTAATAATATCGTTATTGGCCATCGAATTTACGAACATGTAATGTCAAATGAGATTTTGTGTCTTTACTAAATTCAATAAATTTACCGCTATTATCACGAATATTTATTTTTATATTGTTTAAACAGAGTTTTGAAATTGGTAAGTACATGAGATTATCGATATTTATATTGACAACAATTATAGGATAGGTGATATTAGTATATATGAACATTTGTCTATGAAGTTTTATTATTTTCGGTTTGCGTACACCAAAAGCACTTGTCCAATATGTTTGCTTATCTAATCATAATGTATTAGCCATATTTTTATCAGAATGAATTTGCATCACCCATCTTTAACAATTTCAATAGTTTTAAATATATGTAAACAATTGAATGAAATATATTATGTCACTCTTCAAGTGTTTCAATATATAAATCATTAGTAAACGTAAATGTATCTTAAACCCCTCATTAATATATGATACAGATAGTTTGATGTGTTCATTCACATGGTCTACATCAATAAAAGTTTTTAAACGTAATAGATATTCAGTAGCAGGAACAACAATGTTAAGCTTATCACTACCCATTCGCTTAGCATCATCAATACTTTCAAATTTTATTGTAAATGGACTAAAATCACAACTAACATTCAATCCATCTTTGAAAAACATGCCACTATTTTCATGTAAAATTTGATTCGGAATATGACAATATAGTTCAATATTATTGATTGAGAAAATACCACTACATGTTTTGGGAACACGCTTTTTGTAATTGATTTTTCATTGACTATAAAATGGGAATGCATTGTACACAAATGTAAAGTCTTGCAAAGCAATTTCCCAATTTCCGTGTAAATAAATGGGATTTTGAAGATCGACCATAAATTTACTTGTTTGATTTTCCGGGTGGATTAGTGGCCAACTATTGCTCTGAAATATTGTATAGAAACTCACTTTTGATGATATCCATGAGGGTTTTTGACATCCATGTCATTTGACATATTATTGTTTATCCTTACCCACCATTTTAGTTTTCAATATTTTGTGAATTCTGAACCCTGTAGGTTTGGAAATAACTTGTTCATAGAATTTCCCTTGAATTACATTATAATCACTATCTTTAATAACATACATTACAGGACTCTGTTTAGTATTAATTTTAGTAATTCGAAATACCTCATAACTCCAATTACTATCGAAATTTTTGATGAAAAGTGAAGCAGATATTTTACTAATTCTAACGTGATCACCAACTTTATATTTTAGTTTTTAATTTTTACAAATTTTTAAGACCGTACTGCTTTAACTAATGTTTTCGAGCTGACATATACGGGTCTCAAACCATTCAGACCTCGATGTGATGAATTATTATAACTAACAAGTATTTTCGGTAATACATGTAGAGTAGTAGGATGTGAGCCCGTCAGATACAACCCCCCCCCACTAGCTTACGTAATTACTACGTAACATTTGACCTCTGCACGCGCTGTTGCTACCTGGAAATTGACCTTTGTACACTAGTTGCTACCTAGTAATTGACCTTTGGTGACCTCATGATTACATCACTTGACCACTGGTCAGTGCATGCTTATTATGTCACTGGTCAGTACATACTTATTACATCACTGGTCACTACTCGGAGACTAGTTACCTAACTGTTATTATGTCACGTAGTTGTGGACCAACACACCTACCTTCTAGAACCTTCCACACACATACCAACTTCCACATACCTACCTTCTAGAAGCTTCCACACACCTACCTTCTAGAACCTTCCACATACATACCTTCTAGAACCTTTGGTTCTTAAACATTTCACACACACACACACCCATCCGCACCCATCCGCACCGATACGCACCGATACGCACCGATACGCACCGAACAGTACCCAATAGTACCCAATAGTACCCAATAGTACCCATCAGCACCCATCAGTACCCATCATCGCCCAACACGCCTACAACTACGTCTACGACTAAGTCTACGACAAAGTCGTAGACTTAACAAAATCACTCATATAAAAATTTATTAATATAACAATTTTGAATTTTTCATATTGGACACAGCTCTACATGGAGCTTGCCGTTCTGAGACTCTCCAAAAGCAAAAGATCCAATTGAGTTTCGATATTTCATCTTATTGTTGAGGAACTCTTGACGCAGTTGCAATCGAATTTTCTCTAAATTGTCCTCGGCTCTGATTCTCTTTCATCGGCATTTTCATCCGGCATTGAATCTCCATTGGCTTTTGATGCAGCACCTTTGTAGTGGAAGCTGATCACAAATCTAAGACATCAAAGTAGATTCGGTCATTGGAATTCAGCATTTGATTATCGCCTTCTGACATCTGCCCAGATTTATTATTGATAATTGACATTGATTGTTGAGGTCCATTTCTTTATCGAATATTGAATCTTTATCTGCTTTTATTTCCATCCTTCAGAACTAAGTTTTCAGCAGATTTGGGAAAAATACCATCAGGCTTCTTCATTCTAGATTAATTTGCTACTAAGTGTAGACAGAGAGTTTAATTTTATGCAAAGTTAAACCTTTCCCTGGAAGAGGGTGGAATTCATTAATTAACACAATAAATCACATACACAAGTCAAATGGCAATTTTAACTCAAACATTAATTAAATCGAAATTTTTCAAGATTTACCAAAATACCCGTCTTGTGGTAGTGCCACCGTCTAGCAGAATGTGAAATATTGCTTAGCGCACAATCTTTTAATAAACCTTTCAGGCGAGTTCGATCAACTCCAATCTTTAAAAGTAATTCAGGAGTCTTTGGAGGAAAGGAACCTAAAGAGCCGATAATACAAGTATCAAGCTCCACTTTGAAGTCAGGTTTGGCATCTTGTATTTGCATTTTCAACGAATTGTATTTTTGTAAATTAAGAAGATCTACTAGTGCAAAATTATTAATTGTATCACATGGACATTTCATGTCAACTAAAAATATTTTTTTCCGCACCATGTCAGTGATCATTAAATCTACTCGCTCTTTCGATTCCGGAACAAGTGAACATACATGATCAACAACAACAATCAAATTTGAATTTTTCGACAAGTGAGACGAAATCAGATCAAGACAATCATTGTGCCTCTCAGAACCAAGAGTCAAATGGATTTTACAAGATTGAATAATATGCGACATTGTTTCGTCTTCAGTGTGACATAATCGACACAGTCTTTTATTACCTTTATTATGTGGTTTTGCATTGATGGACAAAGTATTTGTACGAGCACGATGGATAAAGTGCCAAGCAAACTCAGAAGTGTCACCTCGATAAATAGCTTTATTAATTTTTGGTGAAAGTTTAATGGCTGAGGCAATGAAATTTGAAGTGAGGCCTTTTTCCCATTTCGAAAGATACGAGTCACAGAGAGCCATGTGCAAGACTTTTGAAGTAGTTTTACGCAAATCAGGAGTAAGAATAAATGTCCCACGTTTTTCTGATGTAATGAAGAGTGAAGGTTGACCTTTGGTGACAATAAACATAATATTAATATCATGTTCTTTCTTAAAAAAAGCAATCGCAATTCTAGCTCGCTGAAAACGAGTTTTCTTACCAGAATGCCGAGGTTTTGCCTCTTTCCCATTGATCCAATCAAACGTTTCTTGCAAAGTCGGATTGATAATACCAAGTCGCGGACCAGCTACAAAGTTCAAAGAATCAAGGTTAACTTTTCTCGCAAATTCACAATTAGAAGTAAAAAGTCGGAAAAAGTGTGTTATTGTCTGTGTGTGGTATTCGTCAAGTAGATCAACACAGTTTGCCCCTCCGTTTTCAGTTGAATTATAAAAATAACATACTTCAGAGTGGTTAGGCAAAGACATCATTTTACTAAAACAATTTCTTAATTGGCTAGTGATGTTTACAGATTATTGTTGGCATTGGATTTTGCTAGTGCACTTGTTTTAATCTCTCGTGTTCTAAAAGGAAATACTAAACGAGAATGTAAAAAGATTTTGTACGCTTTCAGTTTTTGCCATCCAAGTAAGTCAGAGTCAGCAATTTTCCTAGTATCAGAAACAACTTTCTTAAGAATGTCATATGGACTCTGATCGGTTTCTTCACCCACAGGCACTCCAAGATATTGGTAGAATTCACTTGAAGCTAATCTTTTAATTTTAATGTCATTTATAAGAATTTGACTTTCTGTTTCGATAAGAGGAAGTTCGATATAACCGCATTTTTCAGGACGGTATTCAAAGCCAATTTCAGATGCAATTACAACAGCGATGTTTGTTACTCTCTGTAAGTCGTAAGCAGACTTTGATACAAGAGCAATGTCATCAGCGTACGCAAGGAATTTAACTGCAGATTCACAAATCATAAATGGTTCACATTTAGATCGGGATACTGCTTCAAGAACTGGATTAATTGCTAAAGCAAACAATATCATAGAGATAGGACATCCTTGCTTAACACCTTGTCTGATTGCAATATTTGGAGTCAAGATAGGACCACAACTATAGAAAGTACTTGTATCGGAATACATCCTCTCAAGAATAGTCACAAATTCCTCATCAACCCCAACAAATCAAAGTAAAGACCACATGTAGGCACGAGGAACACTCCCAAAAGCATCCTTAATGTCAAGCCAAGCAATAGCAAGTTGAGAGTTCTTGCTGTATTTAGAGTGCTCTAAAGCTGACGAAAGAATTGAATTGTGTTCCACACATCCATCGTGTCTAGAGCCACCTTTCTGACCGATATGCAACAGATTGTTCTTATTTATCCAAAATGTTAAACGATTAGCTAAACAAGAGGCAAACAGTTTGTAGATAACGGAAAGTAGTGCAATTGGACGCCAAGATGACACACTATCATATTTATCACCTTTACCTGGTTTTGGAATTAGCAACGTTTTAAAGGATTTCCAGCTATCTGGTATAACCTTTTTAGAAATAATTTTATTAAATAAAAAAGTTAGTAGTTTACCCTCGGGATCCAGCATCACCAGGTCTCGATATTTTATACCATCAACACCAGGACTTGTGTTGTCAGCTTTCTTGAGCTCAAATAATACCTCAGAATTCGATAAATATTTAAGTTTAAGTTTTTTATCAGAACGATTACAAAATTTAAACACCTTATCCCAAGTTCGGTCTAAAGGAATTTTGTGCTCAAAATTCGTTATAATGTTTTCATATTTAGGTCTAACATCCACATCTACATCATTGATGATCGTGTTTACAGTGGTTTTCATGTCACTGTTGAAATTTTTAATTAAATTACTTTTATTAATTTGAGATTCTACTCTTTCTATATTGCCCAAGTAAGGTTTGTGTGTTGGCACAGTTTTAATAGAAATTTGATCCAAAATTACATCGACGATTTCATCAACATTCATTTTAAATACTTTTATTAAAAGTTGATCAATTTTATTTTTACGTTCTTTTAAATTTTCACTTTCTTTATGATTTTCAATAATTATATTATTTTCTAAGGATTTAACTTTTTTTATTTCACTAACTATTGGAAGGAAGGAGCTTACCACATTACCAATTTGTCTTAAATTCAAACCAACTAAAGGCAAATCATTGGCATAATTTGACATGTAAGAACAAAACAGAATTTTGCTTACTAACCTGAACCACGAATATCATGTGGGCATTCACCAAGATTTAATACACGATTAGGTGATTCTCTAATTTCATTAATTTTATTTCTTAGAATCTTACAAGTAGACAAATAATTATCATTTCCTAAAAGAGTTGTTGGGTTTAAAAGGTAATATTCATCAGTGTTGTAGTCTATGATAAAAAGAATTTCACGAAATTTTGGAGGTGCTACAATGGCGAATATAACTTGTGCTTTGATAATATTATCATAGTTTAAAAAATCATTTAAATAGCGAGTGCAATCATCCATAATAGCAGTGCACATTGCTGAATTTAGGAATATAAAATTGCTGGGTAAATTTAAATTTTTAAAATATTTTGTGATAATTTCATCATTAATTGAAAAATTAATTAAATTTAAATTTTTACAGATCTCATTTGTTATTTGTAGTTTAAATGATTTTAAAGTTTCATTGATTTTAGTAAATGAAAGGATATTACCAAAGAAGAATCTCTCGAGAAATTCAATAAACACAGAAGCAAAAAAATGTGGATCTTCCGATCTAAACGAGAAGTGAGTCTGGTTATGATTAACAATAAAATTGACTTTCGCAGTAGAAATGAAGAATTTATTCAGATAATCAGTCATGGTTTCACCAATACTGACAAGTCTCTCATTTAAGACTCTGCCTTGAAAGTTTAAGATGTAGCTGCGCTCGAATACAGGGGAAAATATATACAGACACCAGTGTGGGTTGTTTGGAATGACAGCAATTACATACTTTAATCTCGTAAATTGCCTAAATGTGACGTTTTCTCTTTTAAATTGATTATTATGTGCAATAAGATTCAACGTCAATTCAGGAGACAATATGGTTATATAATTTTTATTACTAAACCATTCTTTTATTAAAGAAGGGACACAGGAATTCTCATTTTGGAGAGAAGCTTTATAAGGAAGTGCTACTTTTGGTGGTCTTGTTACATTCTGGAAGCGTTTAAAAATAGGCAGTGTCGTTATACCACCCCCAGAGACTTTTGGTGGATTCTGAAATTCAGTAGTTTGGAATCGATGGACATTTTTACGTATTGTTTCAATAAAGTTGTTGGAAATGTTTGCATTCTTGGCTTATCAGCATAGCATACGCGCAGATGTAAGGTCCACAATCGTAATTATTATCCTGGTAAACAAGGTTATCATGGGGGTGAAAGGTTACAGCAGCTTTGAGATCAAAAAGATTATTTAAAGCCATCGTGATTTTGAGTGCACTTGACTTATTAATAAGGTTATGCCGTTTACGGAGAATTGGGTCAACAAAATAGGAAATTTTAGTCAATTTACAGTAAACAAAAAGGATCCAATGAGATTCATTGATGTTAAGAGGGCATAATATTATTTGCGCTTTAAAAAGATTATCTGGCGTTGGAAATATTTCGTCTTTGCAATTCGAACTTAAAATTTCGACGATAAAACATTTGACCGGTGCAAAGTTTGGATTACCAATGTGACTCTCAAGATAATAGTCAATATCATCATCGGTAAACCAGATTTTGGGGTCGCGTTCAGAAAAAAAAAATTAATTATAGTGCTATCTGCATCAGTCTCTTCAGAGATTGGAACAGATATTGAAACTGATGCAGGCACTTCCCTTCATTTAGATTTTTGTGCCTTGGGTTTTACAGCTTGTTTTGATGTTATTTTTTTCAGAGGTTTATCTATAGTAACTGGCTCAGTTTCGTCAATGTCTGTTGGGAAAGTATCCAACTGACCAACTATAACTGTGTCAGGAGTGGGATTGACCGGTTCTACTATTAAGATATTTAAGTTTTCATTAGGAGATACGTCTATATTATTATCTACAACTGTTGCTCGCTTTTCAAAAAGTTCATTTGACTGAATGAGCTTAGTTATGAAATCACTCATTTTTAGTGTACAAATTTTTCTACAATTGAAGGGTATGCGATAGTTGAAATTATCTTTATTTAGAAATCGTTTTTTGTCCCTAATAATAAAATAAAGCATTCTCTTTGCTTTAACCAAATCATCTACATCATTGTCGATTTCTATGTTATTAATTTTTTCACCTAAACTAGTTAGAAATTTCAGTTGGTCGGATTTGGTAGTATAAGATTGGTCAATCACCCCAAGAAAGTTATTGATTTCAATTATAGTTTCAGAACAAATAATATTGTGAATTCTGTCAATTTCACCAGACAATTTCCATTGTTTGAGCTTCAAAAGATTTTCTTTACAACTTGAACTATAATGGGAAGAAGAAGGAATCAATTCAATCAATTTTGGAGCCCACAATTCAATATTATCAAGATTTAAGAAAGCACAAGTCTCAAGATCTAGAATTGAGTGCATTAACAAACAATTAACAATATAGTTTTGAACATAATTTTCATAAGTTCCGTTTGTTGAAGTATCAAAATTGCCTTTTAAATTTAGGTAATTTAAATGAAAAATTATATCAACCAGTTTCTCTGGAGACTTTGGTTGACATAAAAGAGAATTTAAAATATTATCATATTCAGATAAACCAAAGAGACTAAACAAACCAAGGTTAGACATGATATCGGATTCAGATTCCACTTGTGGAAACTGAGAATCATTTAATTTATCAATCTTAACAAATTTACCCCCCACAAATGAGATCTGTTGAGGAAATGTTTCTTCAATTTTAAATTTATTAATTAAATTAATTAATTTTTCAGGGGTTTTCATCTATGCTTTTTTTTTCGATAAGTTTTGAAATTTACAGCAAATAAAATATATATATTTATTTTTCTATTAAAAAATTTAATTTTTAAAATAAAAAATAATTCGCCCACTATAGGAGTTGAACCCACGACTCAACGAATTATTACCGACACCAGACTGTTACAAGTCTCATTTAATAATAATTACAAAACAATAGAATAAAAAGACAAACACATTTACAAGACAACATTTATTTAAATAAAAGCTTCAATATCTTCATTGGCATTGATACCTAAATAATGCCCGAATGCAAAACTTTTGTTTTTACCTACCCACTGACGTTTATCATCGTTGTTACTTAAAGCAATTTTACTATTTTTAAAAGTAAACAACTGATGATTTCTCGTCCCTATTCTCGTTTGAGGAACAGAAAAAATTATATCGTTTCTATAACAATCAAGATAAGAAAGATGCTTTATTTCAGTTCCTTCCAAAGTAATTCCCTTTGCTTTATTACTTTCAGTTTCACCTAAAAGACTATAGCATTTTGGTCGTAAGAAAACCCATTCCTTATATCCAAGTCCCTTACTCTCATCTTTGAATTTACCAATTACTGAGTCAAGTTTCCTTGAATACAAAGGATGACTATGACTATTATAATTCGAAGTGTCCAAAAGATTATCCGAAACCATTGCAGGTAAAAGAGTACTTAATTTACAGTTTTTAATTTCAAGAAAGAAAGAGTCAGTATCGCCAGCAACAATGTCAATCCTACAATTGAAAAGATTTCTATATTTTTCTAATTCAAGATACTGCAGCTGATACATCCGTAATTTCGATAAATCAAGAACCGTTTGACCGATATAACTAGGTCGGTCTAAACAAATTAATTCTTTATTTAGATGAGCTGCTATTAGATCATCGTCAATCTTTATACACTTTCTGAAAGACGGCTTTGATAAATAAGTAACCATCTTTTCAAATGAATTACATAATCTTAAATTCATTCGTTTTTTAAGATTTTCCACAGATTTTCCATAAAGACTATTATTTAAAAGTTTGAAATAGTTCTTATCAAGATTATTTGTAGCATCTGCTCTCAAACAAGTGTTTGTATCAATATACTCTTTAAAAATCTTTGCCTGTTTAAACCTTATAGATCTATGAATCTTAACAACCTTAACACCAAGAGAAACAAACATCTTTAGAAGTCTGCAATGAATAACATAGTTTTTCTTGGGATGATGGGTCAGCATTAATTTTTCAACTTTAGAATCCGGTGGACACATCTTTTCTGGTGCCACAGGGAATTTATCCAAAAACTCATGTATACTTTCAGGAATTTCGAGATCAACTTCCATCGTGTAACCATATGAAAGCGTTTCAATATCTGTACTCATACACTCATCCAAAATAGAATCAAGATTATTAATTACCCAACTAAAATCACCGAAAGGAAGACTTTGGCTAAGAGCCCAACCATACAGATTGTTGATATCAATATACAACAATTCTATATCATCAGAAGTTTTAACATAATGTTTATTCACAAATGTTATTCCACCTCTTATCCCTCCTTCATAGAAATTATACATTTCCATATCTGTAAGGAGTTCAATGGGTTCTTTCAATGTCATCAAAGCAGAAGCCCAACTCATTCCAGGTATACCGTAAAAATTTAAGGGATCTAAACCGTTATGTGCAATACTCTTTGAACGAAATTGTTGAAAAAAGTCAGCAAGAAGAAATACATCTAATTTCAAGTATATCATCATATAATCTAACAAGGTATTACAATTATTCTCAGTCCAAATCTTTTGTGCTCTCAAATATTGTGATTCTGTCACTTCAGGCCAAATTGGTGGTAATTCAAAAGTTGTTTCCAAGATTTCCAAACTCTTTGCAAAATTATAAGGAAAGATACCTTTACAACCCATTATTGAACCAGTAAATACTGAATCTGTCAAAGGAAAGTTAGAAAGAGTTTTAACTGCATTGTCTAATGATGCGCTAACAAACTGATAACTATCAATGAACCTAACTGATACTTTATCGATATGCGCTATTAACGATATAAATTTTTCTGTTGTAGTTGGAATGATATTCAAACCCCAAGAAGGAAAACTACTAAGACCATACTTCAAAATGTGATGAAGGTCATAACCCCTAAGATTATGAAAAATAACAGGTAAATGCTGACGATTTCTTCTAACATTACGACAAAGACTACAAGCAGCCCCAAGATAACGACCTGAAAAGTGTTCGTAAACTTTAACACGATTTCTAATGGGTTTCTTACAAAGATAACAATTCAAGCAAGACATAAAAGCATTTTCCTGATTAAATGATAGCGGAATAATGTTTGAATCACTAAAAAGATCAAAATAAGGTTGTATAATTGTCACCGCAATTTCCTCTATCTTTTTCAAAAATTCCAAGACACACTCTAAACCTATGAAACTAAAATATGATTTAGTATTATTAAAGTTATTAATTAATAATAGTCCTGCTGATATTGGTAGATGTTTCTGATGAAATCTTATGTCAATGGGTAAAATTGACTCAAAGTCTGCATAAATTACAAATGGTGGGGTTACTGTTTTTGAGTAATCACCAAATTCTAAATATTTATTTTGAGGAAGAGTGTATAAAGTTGTTCCTACCTGATTTTTGGTACATAATGCATAATGACTGTTAAAAGCATCTTGCAAACGAAAACCATTAAGACATCTAGGACACCATTGACATTGTATTCGTATGCTAACTACATCATTAATATGTGAATTCATTAAGCGTTGCAAGTCAATTACAGCAGTATAATGATATTGGTCATCATTTTCGAGAAGTAAAAGATACAAAGGATCAACGTCTGTCACTTTAGTGCGATGAATAATATCCAAATGAGGGTGGTGAGGAACAAAATCGTCATTTTCATTTTCATCATTATTAATAACAGTTGGGTTATAAGACAAGACATTAATTGCAAGACCTGGATTCTTTTCCTCAAACCTACTTATATTGCATAATCTCATAGGACAGTCATGTATCTCATCATAATTTAATTCATTCAAGAAGTTAGTATAACTATACATATTACTACGATTATTTACAAGAACGTCATGCTTCAATAAAGCCAAGATACTATATATAAAACAAAGATTGTCACTATTCTTAATATTAATAATTGCTCTTTTTCCTTTAAGCGCAATAGGAGTTTCAATAAAACCGTGACCAGTTAACCTATTCATTTGGGAATATTTAGTCAAGATAAAATGAATTTCTCGAATTCTAGAAATAGTCCATCCACTACCTAATTGAGTAAATCTTTCTATTTTTTCATTTAATTTTCTAACTCCTTCAACAAGAAAATTATCTGAAAAGACCTCGGCGTTATTAGATATAAATTCATCTTTAGTTATATTATCTTTCTCAAATTGGATATTTACAGCAAATTGAATTTTAACGTTCCCCATTTTATTAATTTCAATTTTTAGCCGGGTTATAATTCTATCTGTTAATGTTATTTGATTAACATTAAATTCATCAATATTAAATTTTAGTAATTTACGAGATCCGCTTAAATCTAATTCTACAATTGGGTCATTACTAATATCTACAGAACCACCTATTTGTATGTTTTCCTCATCATCACTGATTACAATTACTTCATTTTTAGTTATTTTAGACGTGCCTAAATTCAAACTAACATCAGATTTTCTTTTCTTATTTTTAAAATCGTCAGCCTTAAAAATCAAACGAAAGAAATCGAGTTTATTCTGTTTAAACTGTGTCAAGTGAACCTTATGATCAGAAAAGAAATCAAGATAGGGTTGGGCATGGTAAGTTTTGCACGCGGGACATTTAAATATTTCAATGCCGTTGAACTGATGACGATAATATTTTTTCATTAGGTCATGGCATTCATCACTATGATTCATGGATGAATTGCAGTACTGAGGGTATAAATTGCCTATTTATATAAAAATTAATTATAAGTGAAAATTATTTTTGAAAATTATGGTGTAATTATTATATAATGAAAAGTTATTTAGAAAGTTACTAAATTTCTAACCTTTTAATATGAAAAGGTTAAACTATTTTCAACATTATGTAAAAGGTTAAATAAATTATGTAATTAAATATTTATAAAAATAAACAGTTTACAATCAAATTATCAATCTAAACTATTCATTTTTAAAAAAATTTTAATCACTAATTTATATACCTAATTTTAAATCAATAATATAACTCGAATTTAAAAGAAATATTTTTTAAAATATAAAAAATTTAATTCTTTATTTAAATTATTACTTAAAAAAAATTTTAAAATTCAAAGAATACTTACATTTAATTTTCTTCCCCATTTAATTTTCTTCCCATTTAATTTTTTATTAATATGGGGCATATTTGATGATGAATTTTGAAGATTGTTGTTAAAATTTTGCATGTTTTGAAAGTTTGGATTTGGCAAATTGGAAATTTGGATTGGCAAATTGGAAATTTGGATTGGCAAATTGGAAATTTGGATAATACCAAGGCATTTTAGTATATGGAATATTCTAAATAAATAATTAATAAACATTTAATTTAAATTTAAATCTTACAAAGTTAGCATTCATATTCTGCCAATACATTTGATTAGGAACGTTATTAGAATTCTAAATAAATTTAATAATTTTCAAATAAAATTTAAAATTTACCATATGATTTGTATTTGGTATTTGTTTTGAATTATTGATATTGGATGAATTATTATTCTAAATAAAATAATAATAAAATTAAAATTAAAATAAAAAGTTTTACCATATTGATTATTACTGGAAATTGGGTATATATAAAAAGTGACCATAAAATGAAAAATATATCCTTATTTATGAATAATTACGTTATCACCACTACAACAGATTAACCAATCAAAACACGGTAAATTGCATACATATATTTTTAATATTTCAGATAATCTAAAGCACCAAGTAAACAGTTTTTATAAGCACAATCATCATCATGCTCATAAAATGGACAAGATATGTTTCTTGGAAAACTCTGATATTCTTTTAATGAATACTTTACAATTCTCAAAGATGGGAAATATATTTTTAAAATCTTTTCTTTTTGTTTCATCTGTCACATAGAAAATAGCTGTTTTTCGATCAGAACCGATAGTACTTAATATACACGTTGGACAGAAAAAATTTTGTCCGTTAAGTATTTGATCTTCATGATATTCGTTTGCCGAAAACACCCAATGTAATGGTCTTAAAATATTATTAGTATTGATCATACATAATTCTTTTATAACTAATCCACCAAATTCATTTTCAAAAACACTAATATCAATAAAATAACTAGACATTTTAAAAAACATTTATTTAAAATCAATACGTTAATACATTGAGTTTAGCCAAACAAGACAATGTTGACCACAAGTTGTTGTTAAAGGATTTTGATATCGATGTTTATTGTATACAATTGACTTTCCTATTGTTTGTAATTTACTAACTAATAAAGCTGGATAATAGAATCCCATTGGATCGAAAACATGGATTTTATTTGGTTTCACATATACAGCAATCCAGTGTTCACCGCCAAGATTAGATGATTGAGTATTAACCACTATTGCATTGTTATCATCAAGATATGGAATTTTATCTAAAGGATATACACCAACAAACTCATTCCCCAACAACTGTTTTCCAATTTTATCAACCTGAATAGAACTAATTTTTTCACAGATTCAGAATCAGCGTAGCGGTTTACATAATTGTGTCAATTTTCAGAACATTTGGACAAATATTGGTCGAAATATTTCAATTTTTCAAATTTTAGATTCCGTAAAAATTTTTTCAAAAAAAATTCAATTAAATTTAATAAATTACTCAGGATGGTCAACTCAATTACTCCAAAAAATTTATAAAGTAGTTTAGAAAAATATATTTAAGCCCTGATGGTACAGTGGTACTCCGGATGATCAACTCAAATACACAGGATGGTCTACTAAAAATTTAAACACATGCGAAAAAAATTTTAAATTTATTTCGAACTTGGATAGCACAGTGGTAAAAGAGTCAGAGTGACAATCCCATTTACGAGGTTCAAATTTTTTTTAGAGGGACTTTTTTTACGAAAATTTTTTTTTAACGAAATCGGATTCAGCATAGTTGATTTACTATTATCACAAATTTTCAGATCATTCTGATAATTATTTTTTGAAATAATAATAATAATAATAATAATAATAATAATAATAATAATAATAATAATAATAATAATAATAATAATAATAATAATAATAATAATAATAATAATAATAATAATAATAATAATAATAATAATAATAATAATAATAATAATAATAATAATAAAAAATATTAAAATATAAAAAATACACAGGATGATCGTCTCAAAAAATACACCGGATGATCATCTCAAAAAATTTTTGTTAAGTTTACGACTAAGTCTACGTGTGTGTGTGTGTGAAATGTTTAAGAACCAAAGGTTCTAGAAGGTATGTATGTGGAAGTTGGTATGTGTGTGGAAGGTTCTAGAAGGTAGGTGTGTGGAAGCTTCTAGAAGGTAGGTGTGTGGATGTTGGTATGTGTGTGGAAGGTTCTAGAAGGTAGGTGTGTGGAAGGTTCTAGAAGGTAGGTGTGTTGGTCCACAACTACGTGACATAATAACAGTTAGGTAACTAGTCTCCGAGTAGTGACCAGTGACATAATAAGTATGTACTGACCAGTGACATAATAAGTGTGCACTGACCAGTGGTCAAGTGATGTAATCATGAGGTCACCAAGGGTCAATTACTAGGTAGCAACTAGTGGACAAAGGTCAATCTCCAGGTAGTAACAGCGCGTGCAGAGGTCAAATGTTACGTAATAATTTGATTTTTATAATAGTAGTAAAGTAAAATCTAAAATTACTAAAAACTTAAAAATCAAAACATCTTTAATAAACTCAAAGATTGTTAAAAATTACAATACGAATAAATTTATCCCTGCTTCTTTATCGATAAAGAATTTTTGAACAAAAAAATTTGAACAATCAAAAGAAGTACAATTTCAATTACAAATTTTATTAACTTCTTCATTTTTTTATCGATCCTTGATGTCTCCAAATTGTTTGGTTGCTCAGTTAACTGGTTGCTATCAAGAAACTATAAATCAAACTCATTGAAGCCCAATCAATTGTTGTATTTTCTCTGAATAAATGTTTATTGCTTTGTTTACAGTCTTATATGTGATTTATTGAAATTATTTTGTAAAACTTAATAGTTTTATTTAAATGCTTTGAAATCTTTCTATTATTTTTGTAATATTTTTAATTACATCCAACAATGGACATTTATTAAAAGTTATTTTCAAATAATGAATGTCAACCTTTTCATTTAATTTTCACATGTCCTTAAATAAATTAATTGCTAACAGCTCAAAAGAAAAAATACATAAATTTATTTTTACACATTTTCTATTCTTTTCACTTTAACTCTTGTTGTTTACTGAATAATAAACTAATTAGTAATTATAAGTGTTTGTAATTGATAGTAAAAAGTAACTTGATGAGAAAAATATTCTTAAATTAATTTCACAAAACATATATTACTTTCACAGTACTTGAAATAAATTTTCATATATTTATTGAAAATTATTAGATTTTTAAATTTCTAAACATCATTGAATAAAGTTAATAGATAAAATAATTATCATCTATCACATTACTAGAAATCAAATGATTATCGACAAACCACTAAATAAGTTGAATTTCTAACAAAGCTTAAAAAACTACACGGAACAGGTACTTATAGATACCGATAAAATCCACTGAAAATCCAAATATGTATGTTTAATTATTGTAAAATATTTGTTTTTGTAAAAATAATACTTATCATTAAATTATGATCAGCATGTGAATAGAATTTGATTAAAGTTTTGAGAAATATTTTAAGATGTTAAATAAGACTGATTAATTTGTAAATAATGTTATTGCTTTGAAGAAATTTTAAAATAAGACCTTCAGCAAATTGGCAAGAAAATAGCAGTTATTGAGTAATACTTATTAAAATGACCAAAGTTTTATAATTCTTGACAAGTTTTGATAGATCTTTAATAAAATTTATTAGTACTTTGAATAAAACCTTTAAAAAAAAATAAAGTTTCAACATTGTAGCAAATTGTAAAGAAAATAGTAATTATAAATTTAAAAAAAATTAATTAACTTAACTAAGTTGTAAAATAATTGAAAACTTTGTTAGATAATTTTTTAAAAAACTTTTTAAGATTGTTATCGACTGATCATAGTATTTAATTGTACAATTTCTCTTCATTCATGGAAATAATCATAAATATTTAAATTATTCAGTAAATTGTCAATAACAACATAAGTAATCGGTAACATAATTTTTTTTATTTTTAAATACTAGTCAATTTTAGTTTTTAATTAAATTAAATTACAAATATAATAATAAAATCAAATAAATACTTGAATACAAATAAATAAATGAATCAAACATTTTCTTAGAACATTCATATTTTTTATTCAAATTCCAATAATTTCATTAAAATTAACCAAAATCTTATTGATATATCTTGATAACCTTTAAACCAATAAAAATGTATCAATTTCACTAAGTATCCATCCTTTAACATCGATATTTAACCAAATAAATACCCATAAAAATATCATAAATTCCCCTCTTAACCTATCGTTTCCCACAAAATAATTATAAAATTTACTCTCAACCAATCATTTCTCTTTAAATGACAATATTTCCACTCTCAGATATATTCATTATTTTCATAAAAATCACCAACTTATTTTGATATTCAACAGAATAAATTTTTTGAAATTCTCTTAAACAATCAAAAATTCATCACTTGGCCAATGATTTCCTCCTAAAATAACAAACTTCAACTGACTCAAATCCTTAAAAATATCAACAAACCTGTTCTTAACCGATCCTTTCCTCTTAAAAGATCATATATTCTCTTCTTAACCAATCATTTCCTCGCTAAAACATCATAAATATATCCATCAACTAATCATTTCTCATCAAATGATATTATTTCTAACATCCTTTCACCCACATATCGATATTTATCCAAATATAACTCTCTAAAAATATCATAAATACCCTCTTGACCAATCATTTCTCTTTAAATGGCAATATTTCTTCCATTTTAATTCAGTATTTTTCATAAAAATCCCCATTTAGATAATATTTACCCATAAAATAACAATATTCAACCGGCTTAAACCCATTAAATATATCAACAAATTTGTTCTTAACCAATCATTTCTCCCTAAAATAAATTTCTTCTATCAACCAATCATTTCAGTTCAAATAACTTTTTCCCCACACTATACCAACTATATTCATTATTTTCTTAAAAACCATATCAAGTAAAATTCCTTTGGAAATAAATATTAAACAGAATAAATCCCTTAAAATACCATTAAAAGACACTACATTTTGATCATATCAACCATATGTAAGCTATGCATTCAACCAAACAAATTCCTTTAAAATTATCATAAAAATCTGAATTTTACCAATAAAAATAAATTTTCTTTAAAGTATTACAAAATTGTTATCGATACTTAACATTTTCCATCGAAAATCACCACAATTTGATTTTGGCAACAAATTCGAGCAAATAAAAAATTCGTCAAAATGACTAAAATTAAATAAAATCTACATGTTTCTAAAAAATCATTAAATTTCAAAAAAATTATTGTAAAATCATGAAACAGAGATCATTTTTTTTCATTATTTGTTTACTCAAATAATTAAAATAAATTGGAAAACCAATAAAATTATACTACTTTTGTGATTGGTATCCATGAAATCAATAAAATTGAAAATGAAAGTAAATAATTGACCCCCTTATCTCAAAGATATTTTATTCTTTCTAAGTTTCACAGAAATGTTTTTAAAAATCAACTGAAATCGATAAACGTTTAACAAAACCGTGTATAATTAACAATATATTTTAATTAATTCTTGTTTCTGTGTCTTCAAATATTCCAAAAGATGACTGTAATTTACTGTAAAATACATTAATCAATACCCAATAAACTTCTGAAAAGCTTTAGATGCTTTCAACGAATAAATGCAATACAATTTCAACTTTTTTTTAAATAGATCATAAATTTATAATTAAAATATCATTTACTATTCAAAATCTATCAGTCAAATTGGAATCTAATAATAATAATAATATTAAATAAATAATTAAATAAAAATAAAAAATAATTATTTAATTCACTTCATTAAAACAAACAATTTAATTTAATAATAACATAATTTAAAAATAAATAAAATAATTGACTTGATTAAAATTAATAATAATATAATTAAAATATAAATAAATAATATTATTCACTTAAACAAATAATTAAAGTAAATAAAAATAAAAAAAAATTCATGATTTAAACTAAGGCGATTAAAACCAATTTTATTTTTATGGGATTTTAAGTATAAAAAAATATTTAGGCTTTTTATTCGATATTTTTAGGTTCTTTAATCGGGTTTGAGTCAATTTTATTCAAAATACTCCTCAGTACGACCAATCATAAGCGATTTAAGCCAATTTTTATTTTTTGGCTTTTTAATCGAAATACTTAGAATTTTTTATCATGAATTAAAAAATTTTTAAAAATTTTTAATTTGAACATTTAAACAAAAAATTATATTAAATAAAAAATGCATTAATTAAAACAAATAATTTTAAAAAAATTATACACCCACTCCCTCTGAGAAAATTTTTTTTTTATGGTGAGGCGGTCTCTGTTTTTTTTAATGCAAAATATCTAAGGGGCATAGTCCTCATATGTCACTTCTAATACATTTATCCATATTTTATTACGTTGATGTACGAAATATTTCTTCAATCTATCCATCAATGTCCGGTTAAATCTTTCAACATGGGTGGCTTTGTATTGAGAATGTACAGAGTAATGACTTATTTTGAGACGATCCAATATTTGCTTAACTTTACTATTGTAAAACTCCTTGCCAATAATAATAATAATAATAATAATAATAATAATAATAATAATAATAATGTTAAGTACAGGCTCTTAGCCTTAAAAAGATTTTTGAGTCATTCTGACGTCACTAAACAGTGACGTTTTAAAGAAAATATATATATAACTTGATGACGTTTAGTGACGTCACGTCGGAAAAAAATAAAATACGTCACAGAAAATTGCTAAATTTGGAAATACGTCATCGGAAATTACTAAATTTGGATTTCTGATGACGTGGATCTAAGTTTAGCAATTAATTAATTCTAAAATCATAAATAAGGTAATTTTATTATTTTGTGAAAATAATATAAATAGAGGACTATTTTCTAGTACAAGGGCCGATAACAAAATTATTAATTGAGCCGAATACAGAAAAAACGGAGAAAACCTAACCAATACGATTAGAAACCTAAAAGTGGACCAGATTAGTTTAAATCAATTGAAGATCGTTTTTAAGAAAAAGGAAATATCGATTATTCAGAAATCAGTGCGAGAAAATTACAGGGAAACATCTGCCCAATTGAAATCAGAAACACTCAAGATAGAAAACAGATTACTTCACGGATTCAAGTGTTATTTGAACGAAAGGAACTATTTAAACCACGGCCAGAGTGGAAAATTGGAGATAAAAGAAAATTGCAAAATATTGTACCCGAAGAAAAGCTGATTTTAAAAGAAATTCAATTTTGAAAATTCATAAAGCAACCTATTTCGAAAATTGCCAAATCTCTTCTGATCATACCAGTTTGAAAAGAAAATTAAAAGAAAAGTTTGGAAAACCTAGTCGTGAATTTTGGATACACTTTATCCAGAGGAATATTTTTGGTACGTTTCATTTATTTAATTAAAAAAAGAAAATAACATTTAAAAGCGGATTCCTTAATCCGGCTTGTAAGTAATTTAACTAAATTAAAATCAAGTAGTGTCCAAAGTAGTTGACCGCTTTCGGATACTCGGGGTGCCCCAAAATCAAATCTTACTTACCCTCTGTCGTATAGGATAAGTCGTTGCGTCTGCATAGTGACCATCGACTTCTTGCGGGCCATTTGGCAGGGATCATTTGATCCAGTTATCTGTATATCCTATTAATTATACACATATACGTTGTAATTTTATTGTTGACGCCAAATAAATTGTATAGGTAAATAATTTGTCTTTGCCTTATTTATTTGTATAGGACTGCGACCGACCTTTTTATATTTGATTAGTTTATATTTTGAATATAATTTTATATTATAATTTTATTGGAGTCAGATAAAACGAACTGTGTTAAGATCGTAGTCCCCCACTTTTTGATCTTAACATTTTGGTGAGCCCGACGTGATATAAAATCGGGGGATAAAGGCGGTTTTGAAAAATTAAGACAGATATTGAATTTTTTCTTAAATCATTGAGCTACGAAATCGTAGATTGCAAAATTTTAGAGAGGGTATTAGAAATAGACAAATAATGGCAGATGCACAGAATCTATTAAATAATAATTTACCGAATATTAATAATAACATACCCAATGTTAATAATTTACCGAATGTTAATAATATACCAGAGCAACCACCAGCGGCGGATTTTATGAGATACCCAACTATACCCGTAAAACCCTATAATGGAAATCCAGGTGAATTTCCTGAGTTTATGTCCGAATATTTTCAAATGGCGAGAGCATTAGGTCTCCCTGAACCGGTTATGATTTTAAGATTGCCCTTATATCTAAAAGGTATGGCGCGTGAAAAATATAATGATGTCATTTTAGCAAACCACCCAGTAGCGTGGAATGAGCTCAGAGTAGCATTGACTAATAGAATTTTACCGGGGGATGCCACGAGAATATTACGACAGCAATTTTATAATAGACGACAGAATTCGGGTGAGCATGTTGGAGAATTTGCGTATCAAATCATGATGCTAGCTGAACGAGCATTTGGAGATAGAGCCCGTTGGAATGAGGCTACCCTTGCATTAGTTAAAGACCAGTTTTGGGCAGGTTTATCATCGGCAATGAGAAATGCATTGAGTTTGCACATAGGGGATAATTTTGAGGAATTAACGAGAAAAGCGGTTTTAATTGAAAGTAGTATAGAGAAAGTAAATAATTTTGCAGTTAGCGCGAATAAATCTGATATCGAGTGTTTTAATTGTCATAAAAGAGGACATCTATCTAAAGACTGTACTAGTAAGAGGAGTAATTCACCAGGGGATAAATTATGTACCAGATGTGGGAGAAATAATCATCTCGCTATTGATTGCAAATGTTCGGACTTAAGCTGCGATAAATGTAAACGAAAGGGACATGTAGCGTCAGTTTGCAAAACAAAATTCGGGGGAAATTCTCAGGGTAATAATTTCAATAATAATAATAATAATAATAGAAATTCAAATCGAGGTTTTCAAAGTAATAATAATAATAATAATTATCGAAATAATAATGTACAGAGAGATGAGGTAAATTCGACAGGTAAAGTAAAGTGTCATAAATGTGGAAAATTTGGTCATATGATGCGTTCTTGTCCACAGAATCAGATGGGTAATGTCAATAACAATAATAATAATAATAATCGGCCAAAAACAACTACGTTTGCAGTTAATTCGGAACAAAGATTAACGTATCTACAACAACTCGAATTAGAAATCCAAGAGGAGAGAAACAGGTTAGCTCGGCTAACGACAAATGATAATATTGATGATAATGAGGTTTATATGCTTTCGAGCCAGAAAAAGCATCAAGGAACGGACCATGAGTTTAATACCGTGGATTCGGAAAATGATTTCAAGGTTAGAACCAGTGAGTTCGTAACCAGCAGTATTGGTTTAGCGGTTTCACCAAGAAAAAATCGATTGGCTATGGACAATGAGCCAGAAGCCAGAATAAATGGTTTAGCGGTTTCACCAGGGAAAAATCGATTGGCTATGGACAATGAACCAGAGGCCAGAACAATTGGTTTAGCGGTTTCACCAGATAAAAATCGATTGGCTATGGTCGATGAGCCAGAAGCCTGCAATGAGGTTTTAGCGATTTTACCCAAGAAAAATCGATGTAATATGGTCAGTGAACCAGAAGCAGCAAAAGCCACGTCATCCACAAGAGATGTTGATGGAAAAGCTGAAATACCAGTCGGTAGACGAGAATTTGGGAAATCTCCCAGAAAGGAAACTATAGAAAAATGTGCAGCACTAGTAAAATATCGCGATCAATGGGAAAGCGAGGTAGTAGAGAAATTAAAAGAGATTGATAAAGAGGAAATTGAGGAAGCTGAAATTGATAAAATTCTCGGAATAATAGCCACCCTAGAGAGGGATGAAGACTATTATTATCTGATAAAAAACCTAATGAGGAAAATCGGAGCAAGCCCGAGATATGCCAATGAAACAAGTGAGGCAGTAGTGTTTACAGTATTACCTGGGAAAATGCTGCATAGGTTTGAAATAAACCCCAAGGAAACTGTGGGAGAACTCGTGAAACTATTAAAAGAAGCGAGGCCCGGTAGTAATTATGTGTTGTATAAATATGGAGCTGAAATGCTAGAGGGAGACACGCTATTGAGTTATGGAATATTGCCAAACTACAATAATACGGTAGACGGGGTTTACCCGACAGAAAAAGTAAAAGTGATAGACACAGATAATGTGTTTATGATAACTGAAATGGAAATTGAACAGTTAAATCAGGCTAATGCAATTCCGCAAAGGTTGGGATTCGAGCTAATGCAAACCCCTAGAGATGGGGAAGCCATTAAAGGAATAATGGATTGGATGTTAGAATTACGCATCCCAGTAAATACTTTGAGAGATATAATGCCATTGGTGCTGCCTTTATTAAAAGTGACTTCACCATTTCAGGCACAAGCAAAATTGTTATGTATCAAAAATGGACATGCTATTCGCCATGAAACCAGCAGACAAGGTCCATTGTGGTTAGAAATCAGAATACCTGGGAGAGGGAAATTGAAGCAACAATGTTCCTGTTTTCACAAGGTGAGAAAACTCCGGGAGAGACTTTCGGAGATACTGCAAGGATTATTTCTAATAGTGATACACGGATGTCAGGTGGACGATGACGAATTCCTGGTAGATGTGGGATGTTTCCCAAGAGAGGAAACCCAAGTGTTAATAGTACCAATTGAACTTCCAAGGGAGCCATGGTCAATAATGAGATTGCCAGACTGCCAAGAAATGGAAAGTGAACCAGTACAGGTGGAATTGCCAAAGGGTGAATTTGCACCACTACCTCCATATCCGGTGGATTTGGACGAGGAAATTGAGAGATTTCTTGAAAACTATGATCAACCCACAGAGGGAGAAAATAGAGAAGCTGATACCGAGAGAGTATTCGGACAGCAGATAATAGAGGACGAGAGAGAGACAATTATCCAGCTCGATCCAGCAGAAACAAATGTGGGTGCAAGCACGTCACGAGAACCAGACCCACCAGCCAGACCAGGAATAATCCAATCAGAGATTAAAGTTAAAAAAGATGGGAGGGGTAGACCAAAGAAAAGTCAAATGAAACCACCCCCAAATGAACAATTAAATCCAGAGACAATACAGAATTTAACTCGTCAAGCGTTGGCGGGGATAGCAAAACAAATTGATGATGATAGTGAAAATCATCCAACATTTAAATCAATGATGTGGAGAAGATTACAGCAGATCATGAGGCTTTTAAAACAAGACTGGCAAATCCCAAAAGATCCAGGCATAAATGTGAAAAAGTTAACTGTAGAGATCAGAGAAGCCATGAGGAAAATTCCCGAAGCCATGAGAGGAGCAGATATACTAGATATGGCCGAACGATTTATCGGAGAAGGCCTGACAAGAGGCAAAATGATAATGATCCTGGCAATGATGTTCAAGGATGTATTTAAAGTAATACAAAAAGATCAGTCACGTATAAATCCAGAACTAGATAGAATGACTAAAGTTATATCAGACAATTTCGAGGAATGGATGGCAGAAAATCGGTTTTGGGCGATCAAAGGAACGGCAAAACCAACGTATGTGTTAAATGAGAACATTTCAAATAATGGCGGAAATCAAGGAGCAAATCCACAAAATATGGGAAGCTTCACGAATATGATGATGATGATGTTGGTAATGATGGGAATATTACGACAAGTGAACTCTATGACGGCATACGACTGCAGTAATCCGTCATTAGGCAAAATTTATTCGTTGGTAGATACAGTGGATTGTAGGGAAGCATATCCAGATAAAGTAACCAAGGGAGAGGATGTGGAATACCATGTCTATCAAGAAACAGATTTTTACCGAACAAGAGTGAAAGAGTGCAGATTGCAGAAAGCAACATTTGAATATTATTGTGGCAGACACAGTTATTCGGTATTTTTAGAAGCCAAATTGATACCCAGATCAGTACCAATACAGGTGGATGACTGTATAAATGCATTTCGTACCAGTACTCTCAAAATAGACAACGAAGTAACGATTTCAGCGGAAGTCGGAAAGAAACTTGGGATAACTATCACCAGGGGAGGTCCTATAGATGCAGATGGATCATGTGTGGGCAGAACCAAAACAAGAGGCAGAGATGTGATAAACAGTATAGTAGACGTCGAAGACTATTCCATAGAATTACGAGAGTATGAAGGAACATTTGAGGTGGCATCAGGAAAAATGATGACCCATCCGGAATGCAATGTAAAGTTGGGATATTGTAGAACGGGAGCTGCTACACTCGTGTACTCAACCATGAAAGAATTCTGCGAATTGGGATATCTAAAGAAAACAGCATTTACAAAGTTAAATGGAACAAGATTTACGAGCCATAAATACCAAGATGGAGTATGGGGTGAAAAGAAAATGCAGAAAATCAATAGAGAGGATATTTCTGAAAAAAGCACACCATTGGTGCTAGTGTCTAAAGACCCTAATGATGCCATACGTCTGGTCAGAAAAGGGCAAAAGATGAAATGTAGTACAACGGTTTATGAAACCAATTACAAGGGTATATATTTATCTCATAAATATATACCAGCAGCGGAAAAGATGCATACGTCAGATGTCAAAATTATAAAATACGTGAACAACAAAATTGATTTCTTGTATCATGATTTGCAAAGGCAAATGCAAGAGATGTACCAAGAGGTAATATTGAACGATTGTCGGTTGAACAGAGAAATAATACGAAATAGATTAGCAATTTCTGTGGCAAATCCAGATCTAATAATGCCAATGTTGATGGAACATGGAACATTCGGCAGGATCATGGGTGAGGCCATCTACAGTTATCAATGCAAGATAGTTGAAGTTGAAATTGCCAAGTATGATAAATGCACTCTGGAACTCCCAGTGTTATACGAAGGTAAGCTACGGTTCGTGGCACCTGTGACGCATAGAATCTTAAAAGAAGGGGAAGAACCCCAGAAATCGACGTGTAATCCGGCAATGTCACCGCTTTACAAGATAAACAATCACTGGATAACATTACCAGATCGGAAACCACCATCAAAGCCAGTAGAAATACTTCAAGCTATCAAATTGACATCAAAAGTGGAATTCAGACCACTTAACGAATTATCTAAGGGAGGTGTATACACTCCTGAAGATATAGAGGAAGCCAGGAGAGCTATTGCTTTTCCACAAGTGCGTGATCGAGGGGTTACAGAAATAATAACTAGGATCTACAAGCACTATGATGGAAAACCGGATTATAATTTATTATTCGGACCAGATCATTACAGACAAGCAGCGTCAAACGTAATAAGGAAAATCTGGGGAAGATTTACGAGTTTTGGCATTTTTGTAGCAGGATGTTCAGGAATATATGCAATATTTATGATACTAAAAATCATTGCATCACAACTATTATCCACGTATAGTATCTTCAAGATCGGAGGATGGTCTTGGAAGCTATTATTGGGAATGTGCCATTATGTGCAGATTTCGCAGTATTCAGACATCATAACAAGGAAATTAAAATGATGAAGCAGAGAAATTTAATCAAGCACGAAATAGTGAGAGAGTGGGACGAGGATTATAGTCATCGAGACGATGACAATTCTGACGAGGGAGGTAACATAGAGGGCAACACAGCCCGAGATTACAACGTATCAAAACCAGACAACAAAAAACCGAATTTTCAAAATTTTGAAAGCGGAAAGTTTATACAGTACCCTTATCAGCGGAGAAAGAGGAGAAAACAGAACTTTACCAAAAAATTTAGACCCCGTATGAGGCCAACAAAAGGATCATACCGAGGGAAGTCGAGCAAGAGATTCTATATCGCTATGATGATAGAACAGATTTGGAAAGAACTCCATTTTCACCATGGCCAAAACGTGAAAGACAATACGATACAATGCCCACAATGGGAATGAAAACCATGGAAAAAGTACCAGCATACCGTTTAGTACTTTAGAGAAATTAAAACAAAGTTATGACGAACAAAGTCAGCCAGAAGCAGAAAGAATCGAATTTGAAGCAAAGAAATTCAGAGAAAACGTTTTGGGAATTTCATCGATATGTATGGTAGCCACAGGAAATTTGGCGAATAAACCAACAATCAAAATGAAAGTCAATAGACATACAGTCCATGCACTGATTGACTCAGGATCAGATTTGACGATGATAGAGGCAAACTTGTTAAATGAAACTGAATTGCAAGCAATTGTCCCCACTTTGACAACAGCGACAGGAGCTAACGGTCAAGCAATCAATGTCATAGGAATATTAGATTGCGAATTGAGACTTTGTGACCAAAAGTTCAGGCATGACATAAAAGTCACCAGAGAATGCATGGCAGAATGCATTGTGGGTATGGATATACTCAAAAAGTTGAAAGACATTGTATTTGATTGTGCAACTGGCGAGTTGGTAAAATCAACGGGAAGGAAGAGGAAATCATATAATATAGATGTGGTTTTCCTAGACCGGGTGGTTACCATACCACCGCGAACAGAAACAGTTTGTTTTGTGGCAACTCACCAAGAAATGGAAGGTGATGTCATTTTCGAACCAAAAGCGGAATTTGCGAGTAAGTATAATACTCCTATTGCACAAAATCTAGCAACTATACGCGGAGGAAGAATCCCGATCAGAATAGCGAATATGGATAACAAAACGCTGAGATTGTATCCAGATACACGAGTGGGGAAAATTGTGAAACTAAAAGACCCCCAAGAGAAAGTTGCACAAGTAATGGCAGTGCACGAAGAGGAAAAAGATCCAGATATAGAGTACTATGATGCTCCAAATTGTGATAGCAAAGCCCTCACGAGAAGGGAAAATATCAAAGTGAATCAATTATTGCGAAAATATGACCAAGTGTTCGCAAAACATGAATATGACTTAGGCCAAGTAAATATATTAGAGCATGAAATTAATTTAACTGAAACTAAACCTATTAAAATCAGACCCTATAGAATCCCACAAAGTTTACAGGAACCAGTAAATAAACAAATTAAATTAATGCAAAAATACAATATAATTAGATCAAGTAAATCTCCTTATTCTTCTCCGCTTGTGGTTGTAGCTAAAAGGGACGGGTCGGTAAGATTATGTAATGATTATCGTAAATTAAATGAGCAGACTGTAAGTGATAATCACCCGCTGCCACTGTTAGACTATATATATGATAAAATGAAAAATTCGAGACTTTTCACTGTGATGGATGCACAAAAAGGTTTTTACCAAATTAAAATGAGTGAAAATTCGATACCGATGACAGGCTTTTCTACAGCCGATGATCACTTCGAGTACTTAGTGATGCCATTCGGATTAAAAGGAGCCCCTCCAACATTTCAGAGGGCGATGAATATAATGTTGATGGACGCACATCATGCGATGGTGTATATTGATGATATCATCATATTTTCGGAAGACTTAGATAAACATCTAGAACATTTAGAGGACATTTTTAAAAGATTAATAATGGCTAATCTCAAAGTGAAACCCAGTAAATGTAAATGGGCAGAGCAAGAAGTGATCTATGTGGGACATGTGATATCTCATGATTGTGTAAAACCAGACCCAGCTAATACAGAGAAAGTGAAAAACTTTCCCCAGCCAACAAATGTCAAACAAATCAAAGGATTCTTAGGTTTGACGGGGTATTATCGCAAATTCATTAGAAATTTTTCCGCAATTGCATTTCCTTTGACGGTCCTAGAAAAGAAAGGAGTAAAATTTGATTGGGGAGACGAGCAACAACAAGCTTTCAACAATTTAAAAGATGCGTTGGTAAAACCACCCATTTTGAGATTCCCAGATTTCAAGAGACAATTTATGGTGATGACAGATGCCAGTACTAGAGGAATTGGTGCAGTACTGGGACAACAAGATGAAATTGGAGATGAATATGCAGTTGCATATGCAAGTAGAGGATTAAAGCCACACGAAAAGAGCTATGCAGTTATTGAATTAGAAGCGTTAGCTCTAGTTTTTGCCGTGGAAAAATTTAGTCATTA
Organism: Schmidtea mediterranea; assembly: GCA_022537955.1. Taxonomy (NCBI): domain Eukaryota; kingdom Metazoa; phylum Platyhelminthes; order Tricladida; family Dugesiidae; genus Schmidtea; species Schmidtea mediterranea. The sequence continues at coordinate 124,133,392 of CM039679.1, forward strand.
CCTATGGGGCAGAAAAGTCATTTTTTATACTGATCATAGACCATTACAATGGTTATTGAAACACAGAGATGAAGCATCAAAGTTAGTAAGATGGGCTCTGAGACTACAGCCGTACAATATTGAAATCGTTTATCGAAAAGGGAAGGCGAATGGTAATGCCGATGCCCTATCACGAATGGAACAAGAACCAGAAAAAGAAGATTTAAAAGAAGGTAGATTGGAAGGAACAATCTTTGTGTTAACAAGAGAAGCAAACACCTTGTCAGAATTAGTGGAAGCACAAAAATGTGATGATGAAATAAATATGATCAGACAAGCCATTGAGACAAAAGCAGTACCAAATGAATTTCAAAAGTACTGGGAAAAGAATAAAGAGAAGTTTATCTTGGAAGAAGGTCTCATTAAATACGTGGAAACCAAAGATAATGTGATATTGGTACCAAGTAAGTACCGGGAACCTTTAATGCTACAATATCATGATGGAGCTTTGGGAGGGCATCTTTCAGTACGACATACATTGTCTAGATTGAAAGCGAAATATTTTTGGCCAGATATGAAAAAAGATGTTAAACAATGGTGCCAAACATGTAAGATATGTGTTACCAGGAGGAACACTGGGAAAAAGTCACATGTACCATTAAAACCAATGCCTGTACCATCCACCCCGATGGAGATGACAGCCATGGACGTATTGGGTCCGTTCAAAGAATCAGCATGGGGAAATAAATTTATACTGGTCTTTTGTGATTATCTCACTAAATGGCCCGAAGCTTTCCCGATTCCAAATCATAAGGCAGATACTATAGCAAGAATATTTGTTGAACAAATAGTATTCAGATATGGAGTGCCTTCAAAGCTATTAACAGATAGGGGAAAGGACTTCATGAGCAATCTCCTCAAAAGTATCAATGACTATTTCGGTATATTGAAGTTAAACACATCTCCATACCACCCCCAGACAGATGGATTGGTGGAAAGGTTCAACGAACCTTGGCCAACATGTTGGCGTCATACGTAAATTCCGGACAAACGGATTGGGATGTGCATATACCATCGTGTTTGTTTGCATATCGGAATTCGGTACATTCGGTAACAGGAGAAACACCCTTCTACCTCATGTATATGAGACACAGTAAAATGCCAGTGGATTTGATTTTCTATCCAAAAGCAACGCAAAATTTAGATGAAACTAATTACCTATTTGAAATGAGAGAAAGGATGCAAGAAGCGTGGGCAAAGGCCGGTCTCAATATAAAATATAATCAAGAAACAATGAAGGAATATTATGATCGAAAAGCCAAAGATCATGGATTCCAAGTTGGGGATTTTGTCATGTTGGAAAGCCACTCAAATAAGAAGGGACTTTCACCAAAGTTGATGAGAAATTTCAAAGGACCGTATCAGGTACTTAAAGCAACAGAAACTAATGTGGTTTTGCAATTGGTAGCTAACAAGAAAGCCGAACCTATTATGGTACACGTAAATCGATGCAAAAAGTGTGCTCCGCCAACAAAACAAAAAACGGACACTACAAAAGACGAGTACCCAAAATCAGCAATCAAAGAGAAGCAGACGGAAACGGCCAAAATTGAGTATCCAAAAATAATAATTAAAGAGAAAAAACCAGATAAAGGAATTCTGAGAGAACAATCCGAGAGATATCCATTGAGATCGAGACAATTACCTAAAACAGTGACGTTTGCGACAATAATAAGTTGCATAATGGCGGTAACATATGCGTTTGAGGATTTCTTACCTACCGCCAAGCAAATGTCGAATGTTGGATACCAGCGTACAGACAGATCATTTAGAATATTTCTGAAGCATTACTTCCAAATGAAGTACCAATTTCACTTCTCAACAGAGGAAAGTGAAATGACGTTTGATTTAGATGATGGAAAAAGAGAAAGAGTAATTGATAACTTATCACCAGAAACGGAGTATAGTTTAGAAGTTCATTCATATATACAAAATATGAGAAGGCAATGGGAGGTCGATTATAAAGTCGCTTGGTATATCAAAACAGCGAACTTTACGGAAAAAGTAAGGATTTCATATGATGGGCAAACGGCCTTATTTGCACATAACTTTGGGAGCAAGAACCACAGACTAGTGGTATTGATAGTGATAGAAAACGGAGAATCCATAACCAGGATGGTGTTGAACCAACAATACCAAGGCCGTAAATGGATAATAAGACCAGCTCGAACCACGGAAGCGAATATCACATACTTTGAGTTCGACTTAAAGCGTGGCTGGCATACAATATATCGCGAGGTATTAGAATTATCACCTCCCAAGAAGGAAAAAGATAATATAAAAAACCCAAGAGCAAGATTGGTGAACACCACAAGGTGTAATGGGATAAATTTATTGAATATATCGAGTCTGAAGCTGGCAGCGGAGAGTTTACCTATCCCAAAAGTAAAATTATCAATCCCCAAAGAAAATTTAACTATAAATTTAAAAATCCCAAAAGTAAAACAGTTAAGAGCATTAAGACTCTCGACAGATAATTGTACATGCTCGATTACGAATAAGGGTAAAATCCCGCTATGGATAATAATTTCAATAACGGGGGGAATAACTATAATGTTATTATTGATATTCACAGTTGCGGTGCATATGACCCATATAACGTTACATGGTAACCGGTATGGGGAAAATCATTATGAAACCGAAGTATAGGGGGGACCAAGTCTCACCATTTTGTAAGTAGTGTAAATTTTATTATGACATCCGCGCATGTCGTTTTTCCTGGCAGTTTATCACGATAGGTGATACAAATACTTAATCAGTTTATATTCTAGATTTCAGAAACCCCAATTTATCAAATCAACAATGAAGCACGCAATTCAAACCTACGACAAAACCGTGAGCTCAATCGAAGCCTATACGTCTTACAAAGAAGAATTCGTCTACCGGTTCATGACGACGACCATTACGTCACAAACCAACCCCTTAATTCATAATCATTGGTATTATCCAAGAAGAGTGGACATACCTAATGATTTTAAATTCCCAAGAGGCCCAAGGAGGCAAATGCTGATCACAGTAGTGAAGAGCAGCAAAACCCTAAAATTGGCAGATGTCTTCAGAGAATTCAAAGAGTGTCCCCAGAACCAATCATATTTGGCTCCACGCCATTAATAAACCTTTGGTAATTCTACTAAGCGGAATGCCAAACCCTATAGAGTTGGACAAACATAGCACCTTCGAATTATCATACTCAGATGGACGAGAAAAGAATTTGCAAGTAAAGACGACAGAGCCAAACTCGATTGTTTGTTTAGAAATATTAAATTACCAAAAACCATACCGAATAGTAACAGATTTGGAACCTTCCTGGTGTTACAACACAACTGAAGCGACAATCCATAATGGGGAGTCCTTCTTGAGGAAGCGTCTAACCAGAGAAGAAGAAAATCTATCCACAATTTTCGTGGCAGCTGGATATGCCTTATCCCGAGTAGGCATGGATCCTGTACTATTGGAGATATCTATCTCAGATTTCTCGGGCCAACAACTATTAAACACAATAGTCACCCCCAGAGAACCTGTAAGACACTATCAAACCCACCAATATCATTTAAAAGAACCAGATGTTCGAGGTAATTTGGATGATGAAGAATGTTGTCACATGATTAGAAAAATTTGTGACAAAAAGATAGTAGTTGGATTAATGGTAAAAAAGTTATTAGCGGTAGCCCATCTACCGGCACAGCGTTTATTGGGTATCCGAGATCTGGCTTCAATCAAAATCTTAGAAGATCGACGGGTACCTAAGATGCAAGGATACTATCACTTGCCTTTCCTTTCAAAATATTTCCTAAAAAAGGCTCCGGAGAGCCGGCAGGATCTAGTAGTAGACAATGAGGTCCGAACTATTAGAGAAATATATATAAGCATTCAGAATGAATGGCTGGATCATATAGCAATCCCACAAGATACTCATTCAGAAGGTGATCAACGAGTTGTTATAAAACGAAAATTACCCATGATACCAAAAGACGCAAAAGTGCAAAAAGAAGACGAATTGTCCCCGCCACCAGACGTTACAATCTGCGACGAAGAAGAAGTCATGGAGAAACCATCAAATCCTGAGATGCGAAAACCCCAAATACAAATAGCCCAAGTAACAAAAAGTGCTGCCGATCAGCCAGAAAAGAGAATCCCACAAAATTCAAATGCTGCCTATCAGCAAGAAAAGGTCATGAGACCATCCACGAGTAACCCAAATTATCCCGAAAAAGCCACAAGTTTGAAAAAGGTGGCAATCCCTCCAACACGACAGAATGCAAAGACAGAAAGTGGAGGTATGAAAAGCGTAGTTAAAAGGTTATTCAAAAAGAAGGAACCAGTTAAACAAAGTCAACCACAAGTAAAACCGTCACAGTCGAGTCCGACAATACCCAAAAAGATATTCAATGAACCAGAGGACGATATAAAAGAAATTTCCTATATACCCCCAAACGCTGAGTTACAAAAGCAACTAAAAGTAAAAACGGAGCCTGAAGTGGCAGACAAGTTGAGAATAAATCGAGAAAACTTGATTCTGAAGCCAATTTCGGTAGACACAGATGGATACGATCCTATGTGGTACCGAAGGCCAAGCAGCCACTGGCGTCCAAGAGTTACCCAATATGATGGGAAAGAAATTACCCGCATGGCGGTAAATTCAAACCCCAAATACCAAGAAATTGATGTGGACGGAATCCCATACTTGGTATCATCAGTAATACTAGTGAGTTCCTTAGACAAGGAGGCACTAGCCCTTTCGTATGAACCGGAGACAATGGCGAAGAGACTCGCAAAATCGTTACGTGAGCATAAAGCGCGTAACCGATACAACTCAACAGACCCTCATTTATATCGCGTGCCCGAAGATCCCGAAGAAAACTAAGAGAATTCAATGCCAGGAGAACCAGTGTGAAACAGACATTTATAATTGTGATCTTATTTGTGACATATTTGATTTTGATTTGCGTTTCTGATTATTAATTTTTGTTATTATGTTTTGGGTGTTGTAATTTATTATTGATTTTTTTTTTATATATATCTTGTAAGGCAAATGGCTCGCAATAGGAGAAAATATAAATATATTCTTTTTTCGAGGACGAAAATCTTTTAGGGGGTAAGATTTGTTAAGTACAGGCTCTTAGCCTTAAAAAGATTTTTGAGTCATTCTGACGTCACTAAACAGTGACGTTTTAAAGAAAATATATATATAACTTGATGACGTTTAGTGACGTCACGTCGGAAAAAAATAAAATACGTCACAGAAAATTGCTAAATTTGGAAATACGTCATCGGAAATTACTAAATTTGGATTTCTGATGACGTGGATCTAAGTTTAGCAATTAATTAATTCTAAAATCATAAATAAGGTAATTTTATTATTTTGTGAAAATAATATAAATAGAGGACTATTTTCTAGTACAAGGGCCGATAACAAAATTATTAATTGAGCCGAATACAGAAAAAACGGAGAAAACCTAACCAATACGATTAGAAACCTAAAAGTGGACCAGATTAGTTTAAATCAATTGAAGATCGTTTTTAAGAAAAAGGAAATATCGATTATTCAGAAATCAGTGCGAGAAAATTACAGGGAAACATCTGCCCAATTGAAATCAGAAACACTCAAGATAGAAAACAGATTACTTCACGGATTCAAGTGTTATTTGAACGAAAGGAACTATTTAAACCACGGCCAGAGTGGAAAATTGGAGATAAAAGAAAATTGCAAAATATTGTACCCGAAGAAAAGCTGATTTTAAAAGAAATTCAATTTTGAAAATTCATAAAGCAACCTATTTCGAAAATTGCCAAATCTCTTCTGATCATACCAGTTTGAAAAGAAAATTAAAAGAAAAGTTTGGAAAACCTAGTCGTGAATTTTGGATACACTTTATCCAGAGGAATATTTTTGGTACGTTTCATTTATTTAATTAAAAAAAGAAAATAACATTTAAAAGCGGATTCCTTAATCCGGCTTGTAAGTAATTTAACTAAATTAAAATCAAGTAGTGTCCAAAGTAGTTGACCGCTTTCGGATACTCGGGGTGCCCCAAAATCAAATCTTACTTACCCTCTGTCGTATAGGATAAGTCGTTGCGTCTGCATAGTGACCATCGACTTCTTGCGGGCCATTTGGCAGGGATCATTTGATCCAGTTATCTGTATATCCTATTAATTATACACATATACGTTGTAATTTTATTGTTGACGCCAAATAAATTGTATAGGTAAATAATTTGTCTTTGCCTTATTTATTTGTATAGGACTGCGACCGACCTTTTTATATTTGATTAGTTTATATTTTGAATATAATTTTATATTATAATTTTATTGGAGTCAGATAAAACGAACTGTGTTAAGATCGTAGTCCCCCACTTTTTGATCTTAACAATAATAATAATAATAATAATAATAAAAATAATAATAATAATAATAATAATAATAATAATACCTAAATCGGTTTGCAAATTGTCTGGATGCCCATTTTTAAATATATTATTAATTGCTTTAGATATTTCTTCTGCAGATTTTGCCTTTATTGGTACACCGCTGGCAAAACGACTGAAAACATCAATACATGTTAAAATATATTTATAACCCTTGATAATCTTCGAATACAGTATCATCTCCATCAAATCCATTTGCCATAACTCATTAATACCGAATGTCTTATAAGCTCTTGTTGGAAATCTTTTACGCATTGGTTTGTAAAAACTGTACTCAAGCTGATCCAACTTTGCGTTTCCTTTTTCGAATTTTGGACTCTTTTCTTTAACTTTGCCCCTCCACAGTAACCTGCTTCGTCTTCTGGGCTAGTCCAAACCTTCTCCATTACAATAAAATGATTTAAATTTAAATTTAACATTAGGTATTGATTGCCCCATCGTTTATTGTAATCCACCTAATAATGATATAGTTAATGGTAACATTGCTCCGATAAAACCACCTTGTTGTTTATATATGATTTTTCTCATTTGCTTACGATTTTTATTATTTACTAGTGTTAGCGAATAGGGTTGATTTTTATTTATTTTTTCTAGGGGTTTTATGCATCTAGCCCTTAAACGCCATCAAAATTATTATCCTATCCATCCTATGTACCCATGGTGATTGCCATGTTGGTACTGTACATAGAGGTTGATAATTCATGAGCAGGTGAGCTCCATTTCTAGAACTACTCCTCATGAAATTTTCACTTTTGGGTTCTTGACTGCCTATGGAAGGTCTTACGTCTTTCTCTTTCTATATCCTTGTTCTTACTCGTCTATTCCTACAATTTCCATACTTATTTGTCATCTTTACCCGTTATTTATAAAGGTATCCTTCAAAAATTTGGGCAGCGTTCCTCCCTTATTTTTTGGTAAATTTCCTATTTCATTTTTTTAATCACGGTATCGACTACATTTGTCCTCGTTTACCCTTTATTTCTACCTATATTAAAATTTGATTAACAGTTACTTAACTCCCGGTACATTTCCCATGACTTTAAGTAGTTACAACCCTCTGCGGTCACTTCAATAAACATTTTCCTCTTCTGTCAGATTATATCGTTCAACTTTTGGAAAAAATACTATCAACTTTACATTCCGACACTATCTTATCCTTTTTTACTTGATTTTTAATTAATTTTCCGACAATGTTTTAAATTTTCACTACAAAACTTTATTCCCCCTTAACTAAAGTCGCACTTCCCATGAGTTTAAGTTTACCCACTCACCTCGACCGACGTTTCCATCAGTCGTTGTGAGTCGTTTAACGATGCCCTGAGTGGAGGATCCTGTGCCATTTTGCCAGGCCCCGTCGCGGTCAGACCGAGATTCCGAAACAGGCGCGACCCACAATCATAACTAGGGAACTCAATCCACTAGCCGGACCGGGATCTGCCTGATCGATAGCTATTTCAATACTTATTATAAATAAGATTTTAGGGGGACTTGTCAGTGGCACCCAAAGATTCCACGACCATCCAGAATAAAATCAAAACAACAAAACTTTAACTTCAAATATATATTTATACAAGAAAACAATACTCACAATCCACAGTCATGCAACCAGATTGGAAAAATTGGCATAAATTGGCATAAAAATTTTGTCTAACAATGACTCACTGTTCGTCTACAAATTTTCTGCCTGACTAAAATTGTCTAGGAAAGTCTAAAGTTCTGTTATTCTGTAAGTCTGTTATTCTGTTAGAAATTATGAAAATGACTGCCGTATATATAGTATTTTTGTGCCTGTGTGCGACCAATGGGCGATTTTTCGCCATTTTTAGGGCTTTTTAATTATTATATTTATTTCGAAATATTTTTGTAATTTTTTATATATTTTTCTTTATTTTTTGATATATTAATATTTTATTGTTGGATTTTATTTTTATAATATTTTTCTTACAATATTATTTTTTAACCCCAAATTTTGTTTTCTGGTCGCCTCTTCTGCCTGTGTTTTTTCTAAACCTTATTTTGCAAGGTTTTTGCAGTTTATTTCTTTTCTCATATGTTTCTGTCTGCTGCTGTAGGCATTTTATGATTTTTAATTAATTATTTGTTTTTATTTAATTTTTGTTATATTTTTAATTTGTTTTAATTAATATTTTTTATTTTATTTTTGGTCTCTTCTTGCGGTTCATGCGTATGTTACAGCAGCCATATTGACAATTTCCAAACGAAATTAATTATTTTGTTTTAATTTATACAATTTTCACCTTTTTGTTTAAATTGGTTTTGTAATTTTGTTTTAATTTTGGCTCTGAGCCCAACACTAATGATAACAAAGGCTTACGATGTTTATTCAATACTATTTTTTAGATTAACTGATTTTAATTTTAACTCTGACTTCTTTTAGTAGAATTTTTAGTAAATAGACATTCTTTTCATACTCGATGTCTTTAACAATGCATTAAAATATGGGAAACTCCTATGATTTTTTACAATTTTGTCAACTTTATTTTTACTCCTTTTAATAATGTTTTTCGTAATTAGATTCTTTGCGGGGAAATACTCGGTTATTAGTTTTTTAGATTGTGTAGAACTTGTTTTTGGTAGAACTTTTTCAGTCTTTATTTTCTTTTTAATAGTTTGTCTAAGTTTTTGACATCTTTAAGCCTGGATTTCATAAACATTTTTACATGTTAAAGTTTTCAACTTTGTTTATTTACCATGGCACCTTCTTTATTGAAAATATATGTTTTTACCCGTAAATCAGCATTGCATTGTTGTGTGAAATCAAGAAATATAAATCCATGTGGTGATTTTGTAGCATCTTGAAATTCACTGATAAGAAAATTACGATTATTAGGGTATGCTTGTCGAGAAAGAAAATCAATAACTGTTGCATCTCCAGGATTCTTGAAAATAACTAAATGTTGAACATTTAAATTCCTTGTTCGATGTGCGCTACCTGATGAAATAGATTTTGAGTAATAAAGATCACAGTAACACCAACATGTCGACTGATTTTTGTTAATAAATTATTAAAATCCTTTTCTTTATTAGCTTCTCGATACAAATCATCGATAATGGTGACATCACCTTTCCTTAATCGACTTTACCAGTTTTTATCAAAACCCTTTACTATTTTCATGTTTTTCAATTTACAGAAATTATCTTGAGTTAATCCATGTTCTTCATCTGCACCCCTATGCAAATAAATCTTGTTGAATTTTGTTTGAAATAAATAAGCTTTCAGTAATTTACACACAAACATAGTTTTACCGTTACTAATTTGGCTGACGATTTGATATAGCGCATCATTTTTTAATTCCATTATTAATTTGTATAATTATAGTTTTTCGTTTATATTATACAATTTAATGAACTCTTTCTAAAAATCATATATATATAGATTAATATTTCATTATTGTTTAATTATGTTATCAAATATAAATTATAAAGGAACTTTCGACGTGTCAAAAATGACGTTTCCGTATGGTAAACCCCAGCAAATTGTTGATAGGAGTGGAAAATACCCTATAATATTTTTCAAATCCGGTAAATGCAGAATCATGGGATGCAAGAAACCTTTAGATGTCAATAAATTACAATATAGAATAAAGGATATTAAAATACAGTCAATTACGATTACCATGGATATGGGACATTCTATCAATCTATACAACATTTCAACAAAATGTCTTTGTATGTTTAAGCCAGAATTATTTCCTGCACTGAGGCTTTCAAAATACAACCCAAAGTGTGTTAACGTGTTTGACAGTGGAAAATAGTCATATTAGGGTTGCGAAATCTAGAGTACAAAAATAATGTTACAGACATACACAATAAAATCATGGGATTCGTCGATATCTGATTGGCTAATGATTGATTAAAACAGCTTGCTTATTCATTTTATTTCATTTTTAAAATGGAAAATGCTACGCTGATGACAAGTTCAGTAAAATCAAAGAACGAAATTGAAAATTATGATAAATATAATCGATCAAGCTTTATGGGATGCAAAGTTAAATCAAACAATGAAGGATATAGAACCCGAATACCCGTGTATTCTGGATTGCAGTTGTTGGAATTTTAGATACCAAAGATATGTGGAATGGTGTCTAGTCAAATCTGTTCAAAATGTTTGTAAACTTAAACTTTTTAGAAAATAAATGTTTTGTTGTTTATTTGGTTGTTTTGGTTTGATTAGTAATAGTCTGGTTTTAATAGTAGAAATATTTTTTAAAAAGTAATAATATTAGTATTTGTTTGGTTTTAATAGTATTAATTTTTTAAATAATAATAATATTAGTGATTACAATGATATAGTAATAACAATAATACTTTGGAACATTAAAACATATAGAAATAATGATAATTGAGGCACACATAAAATGCAATAATCATGCAGTATTTATGCATGATTCTGATTGGGTATAAAAGCTCGTCACCACTTTATAAATATCATATATCAAACATGACCAAGAAAATAGTGAGGTCTGCTATCAGTGTCCAAACAGTTCAGATGTTCCACAATTATAAAATGTATTTTTTAAAGAAGCCTATCAATATGCAATTGGTAAATACAGTCAAACTCCATCTAACTCAATTTCAATCTCTCACTTGACACTCTCAACGATAGATATCAAGTATATTGGTACGGCTTTCAATAAGATCAATTCGAATTTAAAATGTAATGAAAATGCATTCTTCACCAGTCAATATACTAGATATTGTGATTTACAGAAATATTTTTCAAAGAACAGAAAAACTGGTATTTAACAATAACAGTACAAGGATATAAAGCTGATCAAAATGATGTGCTTTCTCCAATCTGGAAAATTGTTACTGCTAGACTTTCACAATTATTTTAATGTATATTTTAGAGTTAATAAATGTATTTAAACAGATTTTGTTTTCTTTACAACATATTCTATAAACAAAATTATAATTAGTTTTAAAATTGTTTGAAAATGATGTCTGAAAAAGGTAAAATATAAAATATAAAATAATTAATTAATTTTCGTTTAGAATATTTAATAAACTTTTTATTTGATAAACTCGAAGAAATAACCGGGGTAAAAATTAGAGATATGTTGACACTAGTTGAAGCATTAGATAAAGAAGATTCATGTTGTGATTCAGAATGTCAGAGTGATGATGAAGAAATTTTTAATCATGAAGAAATCTTTAATCATGAAGAAATTATTAATAATGAAGATACTGAAATTATTAATGATGAAGATACTAAAATTATTAATGATGAAGATACTAAAATTATTAACGATGAAGAGACCCCTACTGAAAATCTAGTTGAGCCTAACGAATTAGGGACCTGTGTTGACCATGTTATTGAAAATATAATGATAGAATATTGCGTCGATGAAGCATGTACATGTTATAATCAATAAATATTTAAAAGTATAGTTTTTTATTAATAATTAAGTTAATAAAAAAAATAATACATTTATTAAAATTTATGATAAACTTTATTACAGATATATATATGACCGATGCTCCAGTTAATAGTTTTAATAAAAATTTACAATTTGTATAGACTCTATACAAATTGTATAGAGCATTGAATAGCACACTCTGCTAAAATATGGCACTACCACGTACATGGCATTCTACCAGACTTCTGCAATCAATTAAAATAATTTAATGTAAATATAATAAAATAAATATTAGAAGTCGTATTGCCATTGAAATCGAAAATATTTTGTTTTGTAGATATTTTAATGTTTTTTGAACTTTACCATTTTCTGTGTTTATAAATTATATATAGCTAAAAAAAAAAGTCTCAAATACAGAATAAATTATATTCAAATTAGTTACCCGTACTACAGTGGCAAATCACAGATGCTGAATACTGCAAGAAAATTGCAAAGCCGGAATAAAATTCCGATGAATTTTACCACACTACAAGCGTAAGAAAAATTCAGAAATTGCAAATAGCAATGAGGACTGATTGAGCAAATTCATTCATTATAACATTTTATTTCGTTTATCTTTATTGTGATTGCAGTATGAATTGAATACTTCATGTAAAGAATTTTCTTATCAATGTAAAAGACTTGTTATATTTAATAAAATTTTGAATGATAATAGAAATAATATTAAAAATAAAAATAATAATAATAATATAAATAATAACACAAAATTAACACGAAAAAATAAATAAAAAAGACCTGCTGATAATATCGTGACGTGTATCCCTAATAAAATTAAAAGAATAGAAACTATCGTTTTAATTGAAAATATTCAAATGGTGGGTTCGGTAAATAACAAAATAAATATAAATGATGAACCTGAAATAGGGTTTGACTTAAGGGGATTTGATTTTAAACATTCATTCGTGTTTCATATATAAAGTTTTAGCGATTTTAAAGCTCGCTGTAATTTTTAAGCATAACGAGCGTGTTTCTAGTTACATCACGTATATGAATGAGTTAAAATACGATCCTATTAAAATTGGCAATCAATGTTTTTGTATATAAGACCAGCCCATCTAAGAAACTGAATAATATTGATTACGTGCCCCATCATCCACACCTCATTTTAGTTCACCGAAAAAAGGTTATCGGCAATCCAATTAATCTTCTACTTTTACAGGACGTTGATAATTACCATTATACCGTCATTTTTAATTTAAATAAGTTAATGAATTACCATTCTAGTAGCAAATGCAACACCAAAATTCGTGTAAAATGGTGTACCCATTGTTAAAATGGTTTTTATCTAGACAACATCTTAAGGAAAATGTTGATTTGTGCGCTAAAAATCAAATTGGAACAATCCTATACACGCTCCCTCAAAATAAAAATCTAATATTTAAAAATTACTCTAAAAGGATTACCTCATCGTTTGTAATTTATGCTGACTTTGAGGCGATTTTACCTCATGATATAAAACATCACCAAATACACATTCCGATATCAGAAGGCTTAATATCAATAAACAATTACACAAATACAAACCAATATTGTCCTTTTAAAGGATTGGAATATGTTTTGGAATTTTTAAAGAAAATAGAGGAAATTGATGTCACAATTATTCTCCTGTATTATGAAAACCATGGTAAACAAACAATGAATACTATGACTTTTAATGAGGAACAGCAGTTCATCACATGTAGAACTTGCTATCTTTTTAAGAAATCTATTAAAGATAAGGTTAAGGATCACGAACCTTTTACAGGTCAGTATTTTGGTGCTGACTGTCGTAATTGTAATGTAAATACGAGAATAAGTAATTTGAAAGGGTGTAACCTTCATCACATTTTAAAGTATGGTTTGAATGAATTCCCATCTTGGAAATTAAATATCATTTCTACCACCACTGAAATATTCATATCCTTGATTGTAATGTTAAGAAATTAGTTGTTGGATTTATCGACAGCATGCAGTTTGTGAATTCCTCATAAATAAACCATGACCTATGCACATATTTTTGTATTTTATCCTTAGTTAGATCCAGAAAAATAGCTACAGAAAAATAATAGACTGAAGTACCTATAAATCATGCTTTTCATTAATTTTAATAATAAAATTTACATTTTTTGTTCAATAACCGACCCCAACCTAATTCAAATAAGCCCAGTAGGTGCATCTCTTATTCTTTAATTCATACATTTCTACACTAGAATTGACCTTTAAATAGAAAATTACCCTTATATGTTGTTTGACAAAAACTGACACAGCATCCATTAGAGTCTAATGAATGCATTTTGATTTTCACTCCATAGCATTTGACACTAGAAAAGGCTTTTTTATACAAAATTAATCTAAAATTGTTGTTGTTTGGCCAAAACCCAATCTTTTGTTCCAAATCTGACTTCTTTCAACGATAAATTCGTCCGAACAGCCTTAAATCATGCGTTTTTGTGACATTTCAGTCTACAATCTGTTTTGCATACAATATAACCCTTAAAATGGTGTAGATATATTAAATCAAGGTATTAACATATAACCAAAATCGAAATTGTTAAGTAGGGGCTTGTAAATTAATTTGTTAATTAATTCAAAAACTAGGGCAATTTGATTTTTAAACTCTATTGTTGGGGACATAGAGCATCACATGATGAGAAGCACTGGTATAAAGGGTTAGACTGGATTTTTGGTAGAAAAATTCATATTAAAATTAAGTTTAGTAAAAAAGTATAGCTGTATAATTTTTATAAATGTCAGCAATTGAATACATTTTTATTAAAACTTAAAGATAATTATTACAATTTTATCAGATTTAGAAATTGTCATGACATAGTATAAATGTATAGCAATGTAAAAAATGTGAAATGTAATAAAATTGTAAGTTTTTAATAAAAATGATATTTAATAGAGAAATACTTCTTCAAAGTTGACACTTAAAGCTAATACTTAAAAGAATCAAATGTTTAAAATATGTGGCATTACACCTTCTACCCATTTTTTATTTACCTTCTATCCAAATAAAAAAATTTATTCAGTTTATACCCAAATTAAAATATTGTAACAAGCTTTCATGTGTTAAATAGAGTCGTGATATGTTTCTTATTTAGAGTGAATACACTGTGGATTTAGGGAATATAGCATATAGTTGTAAACAATTTTCAGATGTAGGATTTCCCTGCATCCATTTTTGCCGGGATACTAATGAAGTAAATGCCAAATTAATAATTATATAAATCCATCTATTAAATTTTATCAATTGACATTGTTTTTTTATATTTTGATTTATATGATACTTTGATAAAAATGAACATTTGTTTGTCATTTGGTAAATAAAACTTTAAAATTTGGTTAGAAAGTGAATAAAAAATATATATCAAGTTAAAAACCAGGTTTTAATACTTATCAAAGCAGTGTCTAGTAGACTTGTAACTAGTTAGTAATCAGTTATTGGTATATATTTGTTGATTAGCCTTGTATTTTTTACTTGATTGTAGGTAAATTTATACTTATTTACCTAAACATTTATTTGCAAATTAATTAATTTAAAAATTTTTTTTTAAATAATCCTTATATTATATCATTTTTTCGACTCTGGCTTTACCTATTCTAGTTAACATTTTAAAAATTTCACCTTATGTAATTTAACTTACCAATTCATATTAATTTACATTATACACTAACTTAATAATTTTATTTTAATTTATTTAATCTACTTTAATTTACTAAAATTTAATAATTAATCATGATTTTCTTGAGAGCTGAGGTTCATGTGCATACTTTAATAACAGTTAAAATATCTGGGTCTTTTATAAAGAGGCTAAATTCATTGCTTTTCATTGACTGAAAAAACTTTGTTGCTCACTTCTGCAAATATCTTTTTAGTGGTAGGCCATTTATACCGTTTTGATGAACCAAAAATGCCCACTGACTGTAGTGCAATAAAAAATCCTTTAGCCCATAGGAGCGCATTTTTGGTGGTAGGCTATTTAGTCCATTTTAACCTATGAATTTTTAACGAGAGCCTAAAAGCCACCATGACTATAGTGAAACCAAAAACCATGTAGTCCCTGCACCATAGTTTATTTTAACCTTTAAAAACTCACCGTGCAAAGGCTAACATATACATACATTATAAGAATCGAATGGGTTTGAAAGTGTAGGAAGACCCCGAAGAGGAGAGAGTTATGAATATTAAAGTGATACTTGTTAAGTACTAAGTTGTTTTAATAAAATTATTGTAATTGAACATACACTATTAGTGCATATTTAAAGACCTCACTTTGCGTCGTCCTTTTCGAAACGTATCTTCGACACAAAGCGAGGTCTTAGAGTAGTTAAAAAATGACTAAAAGCTTTTAGATTATCTTTAAAAATTGAATTACTTCTTTCAGTTCAGTTAATGTCATTAAGTAGTATATTTTAAACATTTGCATAGATACCCCCGAAAAATAAAAAAA
Organism: Schmidtea mediterranea; assembly: GCA_022537955.1. Classification (NCBI taxonomy): domain Eukaryota; kingdom Metazoa; phylum Platyhelminthes; order Tricladida; family Dugesiidae; genus Schmidtea; species Schmidtea mediterranea. Next base: position 124,149,733 of record CM039679.1, read on the forward strand.
TTGAATTTTATTTTATTAAATAGAACATTATTATTAAACTTTTAGCTATCATAAATTGTAGAATATTTGTCAGAGTCTTCTCGGTTAAAGGTTTTGTCTGTCTTTTTGAATTTCAGGTGGGACTTCCATGCGCATTCTGACATTGAACTAAATGAGTAATTTTAAATTATTTTTCAAAACTCGAATTGCCACCTGAACCTGATCGTCTTCACCTTTAGAGAATAAACTACCAATAACCCAACAAAAAGCACCAGAAGTATTCCACTGATAAAAAGAGGTTTCTGCAATAGATTAAAATTGTATTTTGAAATAATATTTAGTTTTTTCCTTTAATTTTATGGATTTTGAAGAACCTTGTTATGATAAAAAGCATTTAGACAAATTTTGATGATGTCAGGATATAGTGGAAACGAAAATTAAAAGAGTTGAAATTACTTTTTCATAAATCTCGTTCAAACTGATCTGGTGTAAAATAACTTTATATGGCACGATATAACATTATATCCTTTATTTTATGTATATATCCACCGCATTTCTGTTATTTTTAATTAGAAACATTTACAACTCTTGTAAAACAAAAAGTTTCTTTTATATTTACAAAAAACAATTAAAACAAAATATTTTTAAAAATTAATTATTGTGATGTGTCGGCTTGAAATTATTATTATATTTTGTGTACTTTTTTGTTTATAGATCTGATATTTGAACATTTTTGCCATTTGACATAGTGTTATTTGTTTTTTCTGTTATATTTTGTTTTAAATTATTTTCTTGTTTTGATATTTCATTTATTTTTATTTTGACTAAAGATCAAAATTATGTGGTGTTGCACAGGAAATTGATTTTTGATATTTTGTCATAATGAAAATAATTGAACTAATAAAAAAACAAATCAAAGATGACAAGCAAAAAAAAGAAAAGATTTTACTAATTCTAATTCTATCTTGTAAAATTTCATCTTTTTATTTATTTAGTTTAAAAATTTTATAATGCATTGGTTCTCAAGTTGTGTCGTACGACTCATTAGTGTGTTGCAGAAATTGTTTGTCTCGAAACCCTAAAGATCTAGTGGCAGAAATGTATGTTAGTCGTTCTAAAATAAGACCATGTTTTGAAAGCTTGTGCTCAAAAAATATCAACAATAAAATTTTATTAATTTTAAAAATATAATTAATTAAATTTTACATCTATCTTTTTTAACATCTTCGACGTGAAAAAAGAATTTTTAAGTGTGTTGCAAAAAACGAAGTCTTGAGAACTCCTATATTAATGAATTGGTGATTAAAACTTTTATTTTATTTATTGATGAAATCATAATTGGTCCCCGTGAAAGTTTATATAACTGTAACATTTTCGGTAATACATTTATCCATATTCATGAATTATCTATTCACATAACAAAATCAGCCGTTTATATTCAAAATTATGGTGGCTAAACTTACTGCAATTTTATGTGAAGCAAGGTTATCTTCTAGGTAATAGGAGACCCACGTAAAACTTTATTGAGCGATTGTATTCATTTCAAAAAGTGACGTAATGCATAATGATACTTTCTTTCACGTGATAATGGAATTGACTGTAACTGAGAGCGCGATTCTAGCGTGTGATCCAATGTTACCATTTTGGATGGAGTCAGAATCACCGATATGACATAAGCCAAGGATTGGTAAATGATCTACACGATAAACTGCAGAATTGATGAAGAATCGTTCTCGGAATAGCCAGGAAAACTACATTGGAGTTCGATAAATTATTTGACATGATAAGATCGGTAGTTTCTAGATTTGCATATGCATTAATGCACTGGTAGCATTGGATCTGTAAAGAGAAGACTAGTGGACCACGAGAAATAAAAACTCAGCAATTTGCGAGACGAGTTGAACTAAAAACTGCATAGTAAATCAACTGAAAAATTGCTCGAATTCATAACTTAACTTTCATACTTTTGTTAAATATGACAATCAGATTTGACAGTTGAGTTTATGGAAGGTTTCATTTAGTGAATATATAGTTTCAGAGGAGTCCCACTGTGGTACACGTAAGTAGAAGTGAGCTCATGATGACTCATTATAGGCTCACAACATTGTGAGTTATGCAAAACGATGACTCTGCGTTTTTTATCAATTTTTTTCTATGTCAAAACAATTCTCATTTATAAACAATGAATATTGTAAGGACGGCAATGATGCATCAAACTTTGTGGAAACTGTTCACATTTATGCCGAGAAAAATCGTCTGCATTTAAATAGGGATATATTGTTATTTTTATTGTAATGGGGATTTGAATAGCATACAAAAAAATCAATCAGCTGTTGAAAGTTTGTGAATCTGAAATTTTATTGAATAATGTTATTCCAGATAGTTTTAACCACTTTCGCTTGATTAATTTACAAATACCTAAATTGCTATCTGGACGAAATGCCAATATGAGGTTCATAGCACGGTTTGTGGTCTTTGCAACGTTGGCAGTATTATCAACAAGTTATATATTGTGCATCGTTTAACTTGCTACGCGCAAATATTGATTAAATTATGGTTAAGAAAAGTTTATGAAAGTGAAAATAAAGTTTCTGTGACTTTTTAATAAAGCTTTATTTTAATATAGTTTTTAAATTGAAACTCGTTTTTTTCTTACACTGAATTTGCAATTTTTATTTCTTAATAAATCCTAGAAAGCATTTTTGTTTAAAATCAAAGTTATATTTTATATTAATTTAAAATTTTAAAATTTTCATTTATATTCTAATTTTTAAAAAATTAATGTAATTTAAAATTTTCAATTATTTTAATAATATTAAAAAAAACAAACATGATTTAACATACGTAAACTATTTAAAAACATTCAAAACATTCGTAGTCACAGCACTTTGCACATTAATCTTTGGATCCAATGACCTAATCACCTTATCACTTTTCCCTACATTTATTGTGATCGGATCAAACTTTATTGAGGTCACATTTATTGAACGCGTGATATGTGAAGCATTGCTGATAAGGTCATTGGATTCAAAGATTAATGTGCAAAGTGCTGTGACTACGAATGTTTTGAATGTTTTTAAATAGTTTACGTATGTTAAATCATGTTTGTTTTTTTTAATATTATTAAAAAAATTGAAAATTTTAAATTACATTATATTTTATAATTTTTTAAAAAATTATTATTATGTTGTTTTAATTGAACCTTTCTGCTATTAGTCTTTGTGTTTTTACGCGAGTTTAACACGCCTTGAGTTAATTGCTAATTTATTTTTTCACTGACAAACTCAGCAATTAACAAGACAAAATAATATTGTTCTCACTTTTAATATGCCAACGTCAAGTGTAAACTGTGTAGGGTCATATTGTACATCTAAAAAACTCCCAATCTTACAATCATCAACAAGATAAGAGAAACCTACCGATCATTCCTTGAAATGTTCGACAAATTTCAGATTGCTGACTTTTCCCTACATTTATTGTGATCGGATCAAACTTTATTGAGGTCACAAATACTTTTATGTCGCCATCACTGTATACCTCGTATATAAATCATATTTATACAAATAAAATATCAAAAATATCTGTTACTTTGACCCACAACTCAGATGGGGTCACACTGACCAATAAAAACTGTTGGATGTTCCGTTTATTTTTTATCGAAAGGTTCCGCAGAAGGATTCCATTCCGCTGCGGAAGTTTCATCTTCATTTGAGAATTTTGATTTATAAAAATCACGATGGTCGAATCCCTAATTTTGATAAATTAGATGTTTTTGGTCCTTCTTAAGAAATACCGAGATTTAATTTCCAGTAAACAAAAATTATTTTCTAGAAGTGATTTCCAGTAAAGTTTGAAATTGACAATCTTCTTAAGTTGGTCAGATCTTTGGAAAGAATTCACGAGGTTTCCATAAGTTTGATAGTCTAAATGATGCCAATGGTAAATAAAATTGTAGAAGAATTGGTATGAACAAGTTTCTCCATAGAATGAATTGTAAGAGATAGCGTTTACTAAGGCAAGCGTTGCATAACCCCTGTCGAGGTTTCTCATTATTGCTTTTAATTGTTGTACTTGAAAAAGGAGGGATTGGTAAGTAAACGGTTAGCAGAAAAATTTATGTGGAATATTAACACCTAATGACGTATTAAAAATAGCATTTTTATCCGCATTTAAATTTATAATTGACCAACGGTAATTCAGTTGCAAAAATCCGGTGTTTGCGTTAATTAATAAATAGATGCCCGCTATTTTGAAAGTGTCTTTTTCAGGACGAATAAACATACATTTCTCTTCCTTTTACATATATGTCATTATTTGTTGTGCATTTTAACTAGATAGCCCACAACCTTTACTACAGTAAAACTCGTTTAATTGAACCTCGGATAAATGAGCAAACCATCTTATTGAACATATATAACCTTAATTGGTTGGTTCAAGCAATTTTAATATATGAATTATTTGCTTAATTGAACACTCTGTTAAATGAACAACTCTGATTAATGAATAACAATGTAAAAGTTGTGTTTTTACCTCCAAATTGTACTTCAAAGCTTCAACCAATGGATCAACTCATAATTGCAAATTTCAAACTTAAATATAGATCTTCGATGGTTAGAAGAACTTTGGAGATTCTTGATGGTAAAGTTGATCGTGAAAATATTGAAGAAATAAATTTCAAACAAGCAATTGATTTTTCGTATCAGTCTGGAAGGATATGAATTGTTCAATCATTCAAAATTGCTTCAAAAAATGTGGATTTTATATCGAAATAGCATCAAATAACGATAATAACGATATAGAACCCATTAAGTATGCAATTGATCAGCTTCAATCAAACAACATAATATAAAAGAACTTCAACTTTGAAGATTATGCTAATTGTGATGAAGAACTTGCTGTATTAGCTATCATTGATGACCAGGAAATCGTTGACACCACCTTTGAAAAAGATAAAGAAATTGCAAACAAAACTGATGAGTAAATTGAAGATGAAGATAAATTTCAACGTCCAACTAAAAAACAAGCATAGACGCAATCAACATATTAAGATATTATTTTCAATGTGATGAAGCTGATACCAAAGATGAACTTGAAATTATTCACAGTTTAGAGAAGTAGATAAGTATTTCAAATAAAAAACAAACAAAAATACATGATTTTTTTAAACATTAAATATAAATGTATTTGTCTTTGCTTTTATTTTTGTATTTGGTTTTGATAATAGTTAATTAACCAAATTTTTTTGTAACTCTTTTAATTGAACACCCTGCTAAATGAACATGATTTTGTGCCCCTTGAAAGTTCATTTAAACGAGTTTTACTGTAATATACATATTGCCATCATTCGGATTGCTATTGCCATTATGACTTATAATTGTATAATAACTTATACCCTTTACTATATGAAGTTTGGTATACCTTTCTTAGGTTATTATTTACTGTTACCATCTTGACTATTACCATCCCTAGATTTAAAAAGTGGTTATTGGCAAATAATGGTCAAGGAAGAAGACCGAGAGAAAACTGCCTTCACGATAGGAAAAGATTTATATCAATTCAAGAAAATGCCTTTCAGATTAACCAACACACCTGCTTCCTTCCAAAGATGTATGAACTTTGTAATGTACGGCATCAAACAGTGTATGGTTCTTGATTGAATCTAAATTGTTATTGCATATTTGGTTACGCGCTTTCATTGTGGCTATTATGTTGGTATGTTGGGATTAATTTTGCAATCATAGAATTATTTGTATTTATTCATCAAAATACCGACAGATTTTTTTTTGTTGTTTACAAAATAATTCGACCTATTTACGTTAAACGAGTAGGAATAGTTTGATTTCTATTATCACTGTCGAATTCATGATGACAAATTACTTGTATCATAAATAAGAATCATAAAGAAATATTACGTAATAGCCAATGTCTCTGAGGTTGATGTTATATTACGTAACTAACATTTTGAATTATTGTTTATATGTTTGGATTTTGGTTAAACGATATCCTTTTTAGATTAATTTTGGAAAATAAAGTCAATTTTAGCTCATGGATTATTAGTCATAAATGTATCTACTAAGACTGACTTATGTTTAAGTTTAAGTGGTGCAACACAGAACATGATGATCGTTAAAAAGCTAAGGCATGATAAAAATGGATATAACTGGGGTTATTATTCACACAAAATGTGGATTAATTAGTCGAGAAAATGTGCGTTGGTCATTATTAAAACCCATTTAATGGATATGATAATAATAAAAATAATAATAATACGCACACCAAAACACGAAAATAAAAATTCAATGCAAGAGAATACAAGAGAAAGTTAATGCGTTTAATATTGCCAGATCTATTGAGTGGTAACCTAATACTTGTGACTGATGAGACATGTTGAGTATCCGCTCGCGTACAAAGAATCACTTGTGCTTCCTAAATTGGAGCAAAAGTATTTGGGCATCACAGCACAAATTAATTCTAACTTGACCAGGACTAATCAAGTACTGGTACTGGGCATACAACACAATGTTCATTGTAAACTAAAGGTCACGACAAGTATCGTAGATACCATTATCAAATTAAATCATGCAAAAAATAAATATTTGGAGAGGCTTCCGACTAGTTAGATTACAGCCGTACACAACAATGAACACCTTGCAAATAAATATTTAAATATTCTTAAATTAAATAGCAAAAATTTTATAAATTGAAAAACAGCTGATTTAACAGCGAATTAAATAATAGAAGAATTTTCAAATTATCGCGTGTTAGATAAGATACGAAATTCACAAATTTAAACACATTTCTATGTTGTTAATATTATTATAATTTTTCATAGTAATTCAGAGAATTTAAGCTTAAAATTGGATAATTGAGGAAAGTAGAATCGAAAAACCTTATTAACTAAGATTTTCCCTTCAGGAAATTTCTAAAACATAGAATTTAAAATTATTAATTAGGATTTTGAATTTAATCTGATCGAATGAATTATGATAAATGGATAACCAAATTTTATTTACTATGCCTAAAAATATAACTTGGGTCAGCTTTTAACAGTCAGCTTGAAAGTCGATGGGAAAATGAGATCACCGGCGCATACATAAGATCGATAATAAGGAATGGGAAAAGGTGAATAGTAATATAGAAGGAGTCGAGGAGTTATGTAGACGTAAGCCCTTATAACGGCAGTCAGGAACTTGAAAGTGAGATAATCGTGAGGAGTAGTCCTAGACATGGGGCTCACCTGCTCATGGACTCTCGGCTACTATATACAGTACCAACATGAACTTGCTCATGAGTATTTAGTGGTAAGGTGCGTCTGGGTGAGATAGCATCGACCCTAGGAAAGTAAGGTTTTGGTGAAGCGAAATAGGTTGAGTAAAAATGAGCATTAACAAAATTAAATACACCCAGTACACCAACAATAATATAAAATTAATTTGGGACCCCTAGAAAAAATTATTAAGAAATACAAATTAATTAATTAATTAAAATGACGAAAAAAATAAATTAAATTAGGGAGAAATTCTCCGATTAGGATAAATTCAATTACGAAGGGAAATAATTATTCCCTAATGTGATTTATTTCGCAGTCTTCTTCTGTGGAACGGCCGAAGCGTCAAAAAAAGATGAAAGTAAATAGTTTAACTAGTTTTCCGAGAGTTCAATTCAAATTTCCGTCAATCAATTGATTTTTTGAGGAAAAATTCTATATATAAAGGAGTCTCAAATCAACAACAGAGACACAAATAGTTTCGAAAAATTGCTAGTAAACATAATCAGATTTGTCAAGGATATTTTAGTGGTTAATTGAAAAGGTGGTTACCCGTGGGGATTCCTGCCAATATTGTAAAAATAACCTTTGAGCCGTTGTGAAATTGTTAGTATCGAATAAAGGTTTTCCTGTGTTGAGTTATTCCAGTATCATTTAAAGATCACGTGGAGTCAGAGCAAACAGTTCCTTCCAAACCAAATAAAATTATAACTCATCAGTTATTTATTTTGTTTTCTGACCTTCGCTGGTTTTTAAAATCACAAATCTCTTTTCGTAGTTTTCTTCGACAAACTGCCAATTCATCTCACCTTGATATCTCTTTTCATAGTGTCTTTTTGAACATTTTAATCATTGGTACACAATCTTTTCTGAAATTCGATGTTAATTGTCATTAAATTTGGTAAAGTGTTTTTGAAAACATCCGATTTCCTCGGTCAGCTCTTGGTGTACTTTATCTGAATAAATTTGTTTATTTTATTTGCTACCGGCCTGTACAGCTGGGGTTTCTACATTTCTCGGCCTTTCCTTACCACTTGGGTTTCCCATTAGCTCGTATTTTCTATTAGATGAATAAATTATTTTAATTAATTTGCTTTTAGACTCTAACTATTCCTCGAGACCCCTCACTAAATTTTCATTATTACATTTGATTTCGTCTTTCGATTTCGCGTTCAACAATACCTGTTTCCCGATCAATACTAATTTTCAAATTTTATTAATTTTTAATTAATTTTTGTACTTCTGTTATTTTAGTGATTTTCTTTATTTACCATATCTCCATGCTAATGTTAATTTTTACTTAACCCCAACATGATTATTGCGCATAAGCACACATCGACCTATCAAAATCATGTATTGTTACTACATTTGGATTGCGTATGAGTGACTAAAATATTAAATTTAGTTAATTATATTAAACAAACTTCAATTTGATAAATAGTTCAATGATGATATCATATCTAATTAACTTTTAGCATTCTTTGAATCGAAACACAATGATCATTCGTTTTATTCAAAACTGGTCACATTGTGATGTGCAGTTTATTACTGTACACATGTTTAAAGGTCAAAATCCACCCATTCTTACTCAGTGTTAGTCGTGAAATACCTGTGTCATCTGTATTTGATAGGAAAACATGGATATACTTGGGTATTTCATTTAGACATATCACTCAATGAAAATTATTGCAAGTGAGACAGATTCTAAATATATCCGAGTAATTATTTAGTGATGGATTAATCAGATATATTTTTCTGAAAAAGCAAAAATATATATATTTTCTGGTTGTATATATTCCGAGAAATCTTTAAGTTGAGTAAAATCTAGGAAAAATATTTAGAGGAAACCATGGAAGAAAATAATTATGTAACTAAAATGAATTCGATTACAAGAGTTTAAAACATATATGTATTGGGTGCCAACTGAAAGGGGGCCCGAAAAAGCGCCTAACGTGTAAATACGCAAATGAAAATAAAAAATATTTTTATAGATATTAATATGTATATTGCTGACAATCGCGGTTTCTATTTCCAGTTGCGAAAGATCCTTTAGCAAATTAAAATTGATATTTTCATATTTGAGAGCCTCGATGGGCCAAAGTCGATTATGTGATCTTGCTTTACTTAGCATAGTACGGGAAATGACCGAAAAAATTGAATTTGATAATATAATTAAACAATTTGCGCCAGCTAAAACAAGAAAGATAAATTTGTAATAAAGTGTTAATAGATTTAATAGACCGAAAAAATTGACTTTGATAATATAATTAAACAATTTGCGTCAGCTAAAATAAGAAAGATAAATTTGTAATAAAGTGTTAATAGAATTAACTTCTAAACTTCCAATTCTAAAGTAGTTTTTTAGAAAATAAAACGTAAGTAACCTATCTTCGGAGAGGGGCACAAGATCGGTGTTTGCCATTGGCGCCATTTACCCTAGGTACATCTCAAGCAATAATATTACTAATAGAAACTCAAAAACATCTTGTATATATATATATATATATTATTTTCCACAGATGTATAAATTTTTATTGCCTTAAATAAATTTCAATTGAGTTATAAATATTTCCTAAGTATTTAAAGACTTGGAAAAGTTTTTAAATTTTTGGATATTTTTGAGTTTGGAAAATCTGTTAAGGGATTCTAAGTTTTTAAATATTTTGAGTTTGGAAAGTTTTTTCTATAGATTTCCATTATTAGGATAATTCGAGTATAAATAGAAACTCAATTATCTTGGATTTTCTTCATTGTATGTAAAAATTTTATATATTATTGTATATATTTGAATTAAATTAAATAATTTTTTTTAAATACTTTGAAAATTTGGGATATTTGGAGTTGGGAAATATTTTTTGGGTATTTTAAGTTTTGAGATATTTTTGCCATGGGAAAGTTGAAACATGATAATATTCTAATGTATATCTAAAGTTAATTTGTTGATAAAATATAATTCTTTAGCAATTATATAAACTCTCAATTATTCAGTATTGCTTTCCTTGTATGAAAAAATTTCTTATATCATTGTATCCATTTGAACTGTTCTAGATGCATTTTTTCTGAGTTTTTAAAGACTTGAAAATTTTTTATAAATTTATGCAGACATACATAGAAATTTTGATTTTTTAAAATATTTAGAAAAATTTTGTGCTGCTCTACTTAATTTTGATTGATTCATTAGGGAAAAGTATGTGTTCTAAAATATAATATGTTTATTATCTTGAGCAACATAAAATTTCCAATCGACCTAGATAATTTAACAGAAGGTGTCTAGTGTACTGAATGACCATGTGCTGGAGGGAAAACATTCATATACATATAGATTTGAAAAGACACTTGGAAAATATCTCACTTGGCAAACAATATATCCCATTCATTGACAACAAGGAGCAATCATCAATTTTATACGAAGTCACTTTTTTTTGGCAACTAGTTTCATTGTAGCAAATGGTTTCATTGTAAAAATTGTCACTACATACTTTAAAATTGCTCGCTTTGGTGAACATCTGAATTAGTTTATAATGGAAATAAAATTTATCCAAGCATCCGTAAAGTTGATTCTTCATTGGCTGAGTGACAACGTCCCCCTCTCCAGTGTAAGGGCCCACGTTTCCCATCCAAATGTAACTTTTACTGCTGCTTTCTTTGAGTTCTTTTGGTTTTGGATAGTTTGAATAGATTACTACAAATGAAGTTTATAACGTTAGCTATTAGTTAATTTTTATTTAATTTAATAAAATAACATTATTAATCATTTAAATGCAAAATAATTATTGTGTTGTAACGTCAAATTAAAAGAAAACAAAAGGATGATTTATTATTGAATTGTGATTTCAGTATTTGAGGCCTCATTTTATCATTGTTTTAAACAATTAAATTATTAAATATTTTGGTTTTAACTTAGTAAAATAATATTTATACCTAAAATTACCTATCTTAAATAAACGGAATATTGAATATTCTTATTGTTAGTGCATCAATTACTGGGGGGTCACTATACAGTGAGCTAATGTTTAGTCATGCAATACGTATTTAATGATGCGTGTCCACCCGCTTTTGACCTGTTTCGGTATTGTGTTACGGTGTATTCGAGGGGTACCCGTATTTAATGAATTGCGACTTGTTCATTGATAAGTAATGGATTACATCGAACTGATTTTAACCCTTAGCGGTCCTATGTCAAGTATGACGAGACATCGACTTTTTACACGCAGGTCTTATGTCGAGTCTAACTCGAAATTCCAATAATTACTCATTTGAAGTTTCAGATTTCGTTGAACATTTCAAAAAATAATTTGAATGATTATTTATATTGTATGATTGTCATAAAATAAAATTTTAATTCCAACAAATACTATTTATTAAAAAAAATCCCAATTTAGTTCAATGAAATCATATATACAAAAAATCATTAAAACAATTGTGAACCTGGTGGGTAACTTCTTTTTTTACGAACTGCAAAGGGTTAATAACATGACTGTATAGTTATGTGTGATCATCTGACTGTGATGGATAATGATAATAATAATTATAATATTAATAATAATGAAAATATTATTGATACTATTAATTAAAACTCCATATTATCTTATTTTCTCCATAATGATTAAACTATTCTAGCTCCGAATAAGTTAAAGTTGTTCAACTGGTTCAATAGTTCTACAACTATAAAGTGTTTAATTCAAGCTAGAAATCAACATGAAATTAATAAATTCTATCATCCTGTGACCAGGGGCAGCGTAAAGCTGTAAGCATATTAAGGATCGCATGTGGACACATACTAGGACGGGCCGCCAACGTTGAGACGAATTTTAAAAATTATTAGTAGGACTTGCCTTAATTTCAATCGAGAAGGACGTTTGTGACGACATCGATAACAACAAAATAATTAACGATTTTGCGGCACCAAAAGCACGTAGAGTGAAGCTTTAAGAAATATTGCCAATATATAAAATTAATGTATAGAACTCTTAGAAATAAAATTTTACATTTGCTTGATTTTTTGTTTAACTTTACATATACTTAGTATTTATTACCTTTATTTTCACTTAGGATGAAATTATATTACGATTAATGTTATAAATATAACTTGATTTAAAATTATATAATGCATGTATTGTTAGTTGTTATAGAAGGTATACCTTATTTTGAAGGGACGCATATTTTAGGTTTGCATAGGGGTGCCAAAACAGTTTGCGCAGCCCCTGGCTGTGACTATTATTTTTTAACTATTAAATTATAAAAGATATATTATAAAGTTCATTTTTGAATATATTAAAACACTAGAAAAAATATTTAAATAGCGCATCAAATAGAACTTCAAATGCCATCATTATACGTACCTATAGCCATACAGAAGTTAGATATGTGTCCTACAAATAAATATAAGTTTAAACGCTATTAAACGTAAAAGATATAATAAAGAATGTTCAAAATGGTGACAAGCAGAACTGTAAATCAAAGTACTTAACTTTGTATGTTGTGAAAAAAAATACAATTATTATTATTATTATTAATATTATTATTATTATTATTATTATTATTATTATTATTATTATTATTATTATTATTATTATTATTATTATTATTATTATTATTATTATTATTATTATTATTATTATTATTATTATTATTATGTCGGGCTTACCTTTTTTAATATCTTTAAATACTAGTGAATGAAATTTCCCGTCACATGTGACTTGTACCTCCAAATGTCGGAGCATAACAAAATATTTCCAAATATGATTCACAGAAAAGCCGCCTAGTAAATAATTTTTCAAGTTTTATTCAGCTTAATCATTACAAATTTTCCATAAAGGTTTCTCTATTGTATAATTTTTGTACTTCATAATAATCCTCGAGTTTTCTAGCTTTATCAAAAAGTTCCTTTCCGAATCTACCGCATAAAGTATTACTCCAGATGAATTTCTCGTTACCAATGTGAAATTGAATCCTCTTTTGTCGTCCAAATTTCCTTCCATTTCTGCATGAATGTAATTGTTTGGTTGGCATTTAATAAATCCTATTAATACTAATAAAGGATGAAATAAGTATTTTTACAAAATCAAGCAACTTGAAGTCAGCAAATATAGGTTAGTTGATAGATGGAATAGCATTGCAATTAGATTGGTATCTCTCGTATACATGATAATTCTGATATATTAATATTATTTTTAATTTCAGTAGAATGTTAAATGCATTTCTACATTATTATATATATTTCTAAAAATGATGTATAACAGCCGAATTTACATGATTAATAAACATTCGAACTACAATATACTAGTTTCATTAGAATAACTTTGTTTTCATTGTACAAAATATATTAGATTTTATGATTATAATAATTATTATTATTATTATTATTATTATTATTATTATTATTATTATTATTATTATTATTATTATTATTATTATTATTATTATTATTATTATTTAAAATTTTCAATTATTTTAATAATATTAAAAAAACAAACATGATTTAACATACGTAAACTATTTAAAAACATTCAAAACATTCGTAGTCACAGCACTTTGTACATTAATCTTTGGATCCAATGACCTTATCAGCAATGCTTCACATATCACGCGTTCCCAATAATTATTAAAACTTCTCAACAAAATTCTAAAATCAGACATTCCTATATCACTTTTACAGCCTCTATTGTGTTCAATAATATTGGTCAAACCCTTCAATCGACAATTATTATTATTATTATTATTATTATTATTATTATTATTATTATTATTATTATTATTATTATTATTATTATTATTATTATTATTATTATTATTATTATTATTATTATTATTATTATTATTGTCACAAATAAAACCAATATTTCGTTAAAAATTTCACCTTCAATAATTTTTATTTATAAGGTTTATTTCATTTAAGCTGTAAGCAAAAGAAAAATCAATCAATAAAAAATAATTTAAAATACATTGTATTTTCCTAACAATAAGAAACTTAAACAATAGAAACAAAGGATAATTAAAATAAAACATTTGAGGTTTTGCTGCATTTTGATATGTATAAAATAATAACTTGAATTTTAAAAAAATGTATAATAATAATAATAATAATAATAATAATAATAATAATAATAATAATAATAATAATAATAATAATTTTAATAATAATAATAATAGTAATTAAATAATGACATTGAATTAAATAAAAAAATCCAGTATATATACAGTTAGAAACTATATCGATTTAAATTGCTTTTTTCAAAAAAATGTCTTCATTAATCTTTTTTATTTTAAAAATATATTCTAATAAAAAATAATGAATTCCGCCATATAAATCTTAATTCTTAACAATTTATTAACAATAAATTTTCAATAAAATATTTTTAAATTCCTACGCAAAAATATTTTACATTTATTGCTATCATGCATCACAAGATTGCGTTCACTAATATTAATAAATTTTTATGTGACATTGTAACTATGACATATATATTTATAACCAAGAATTAGCCTTCGGTGATATCAAGAATGTGGTTTATTTTGGGTTTGTATTTTGCGTTATAAGATCGTCATCGTTTTTATTAGTAGATTTCAAGTCTTGCTTAGATGGTATTAAGATCTTGGCAATTAATATATATGTTATGGGTACAATGCCACATACGTTTATGCGACTACCAGTCATCTCCGTTGTCAAGTTCTTGACAACTGTTGACTGAAAGAATTGATTAATATCAGTGAACACAATTGTTGTCTGAATTTTGTGTTTATTAGTGGATTTTAAGTCCTAGTTAAATTGTGTTCGGATCTTGGTTATATGTCATGAGATATCAAGTTTAAAATAGAATATGCGGATGAAGATGGGTCACTCAATTTATTTCTACTAGATGTAAGAACGAAAAATAAAGACACAACAATCTACGGATTCTACAAAAAAGCCAGCTCACACTGAAATATTTAAGCATCAGCACCAACTCACTTACAGAAATAATGAGAAGCAGATGATATACTGAATAGGATGTACTGAAGAGGATGATAGCCATAAACAGGAATTACATTTCAGTGAAGTTCTACGCAGAAAAGCAGATCACAATGAGGACATTGAAAAAAGGAAAGCTTTTTATATTTTTTATAAGCTTTTAAAAATTCAGGAAAATTATGGGATCAAGGAAAAAAATGCCATATGGCCCTTTTTCCCCTGATATTTTAAATTGAATTTTAAATTGAAATTTATTGTATTTTTAATTAATATATAAAGATCGTTTTTTCATGACCCTTAATATAAATCTTGAACAGATAGTAGAAACAATAATTCGAATGAACAATGAAGAATTTAATAACTGCATGTTCAGCATGGGACTTTATAAAAGAGAACAGCGCTGCTCAGGTACATGCTTCGGCTTTATGACGTACGAACCATCTAAAAATCACATGGATTCTTACTGCTGGAGATGTTATTCAACTGTGTGTTCAAAAAAACATGAAGAGAAGATTTTTTGACTGGATTCGTCTTGAGATGGAATCATAAGAACAATTTATGTGAAGCAATTTTAAATTTAATAAAAATTAATTAACAATTTTCTCTATTTTTAAATATTTATAATCTTCATATTAATTTTTTTTTGTTATAATATCTGTCAAATTTTTTCCCTGATCCAAATTATATTGTCTAGCTTTGAATTTAATATTAAAATTTTAAAGAAAAGTTGAAGATAACCGCTCTCATCAGGATTATTTGATAATCGAAAATTATTATCATCAATATAATAATTACGTTATTTATATGATATTATGAATCTATAATGTTTATTAAATAATACACGTTTATTGTTTATTATGTAAATAAATAGATATAGATTGTTTCATATATTTATATAGTTGCATATTTATAATACTGCAATTTCTAAAAATACCAAACTTGATTAATTAAATATGATACTTAATAGTTGACTAAATAATTATACCAATGAAAACTGAATTTGACAAAGGTTTTCAGAAAAAAGAAGCATTAATGGTTATGTTGAAATGGATTCAATAATACAGTATTTATTTAAAAATAATAATTAATTAAATATTTAATTAAATCATTAACTAGTACATCCAGGGCCTGAAATGACGCAAAAACATTTCTGCACACATTCTTTTTTGTATTACCATGTTGGAATTTATGACTACGTAAAGTATTTTATTGAAGTTATTTTAGAAACTTTAATTGTCCTTAAAGAAGACTGGTACAACATTGGATCGCGACTTTATGACTAGAGTTAACCTTATGTTACTGCTTGATACTAAGTTAGTGGACGGAACATTGATATTTCTTGAACAATATTAATTTCGGTTAACACAAGGTAGTCTTCTCTAATTCAAACGAACAATAATAATATTACCTTATGTTCTTTTGTTTGAAATTCTCGACAGAAAATATCTTGTTTTCAAATAATAATGGAATGAGAGCAGTAGCGGTGATATCATTATAACCAACAGGTTTATATAATGTATAATATACATAGAAACACTACGTCAATTTAAGCCATCCATCCAATCATACATGTTTGAGTTGTCGGTGAATTCGAATAGAAATTATTGTCGATCTGACTCCAAGCGTGCTTTAAACAACAGTAACGAACTCCAAACGATATAAACTTTATTGATTAATACACTTTATCTCCACTTTAAAATGACACAACGAATTATCAATCGATCACACTTAGTGCTTATTGCGACCCTTCGGGAAGAATAGCACTTTTCGGATCAATTAGCCTTACAATCACCTGACTACTGCGGTGGGTTTCTGAGATCGGTAACTCTGATTTAGTTGCTTCGCTTTGCTTTGACCTTGCTTAATTTCTGTTTCAAATTTCTCTTTAATTTCTTTTTTGTCCTTCTTTATCTTCTGCAATTCTTTGTCTTCTGCAAATTTCTTGTCTCTCGCAGTTTTTGTCTTTCGTAGTTTTGGCCTTTCGCAAGTTTTTCTCTTAATTTTTTTGTGTTGTTGATTTCAATTGCGCTTCCTTTTTATACTCCATCATTCAATAACAGTTACTGATGTCGAATAGAATTTCTGATATCTTTTAACGCTAATTCATTTTGGGCCACCATGATCACTGACAGCTGTCCAGATAAATCAATTTTTGGAGATGCCCTTTCCCGGATTTTCAAACAATATTTCTTCCCTTATCTTGAAAGGGCTTTCGAGATAATGTGCGAATTTTGTTTTTGCTTTTGTTTTCCAAAATTTGCACTTGTTAATTATAAATGACCTTCTTTGATTTAATTGTCTGTTTTTATTGATTTTCTTTTATTCCTTTCTCGTTGTTCAACATTTCTTTTTCATTCTCTTTTTATGAGACTCCAGAACCACATCTTACTCACTTCTCATTGCTTCCCTCAATCATTTTACATGTTTATTAATTATTTTATTTCATTATTTAGGTATCCTCAACATACATGTAAGTTATCAGAAAAATGGAACACTCCAAATGTCAACAGTTAAATAATTAATGATAAAATTAAATTAATGCCATTGAATTATGGTTGTTCCTCAGCTTTCATATGACATTGATCAGGTCGTCATTGCTTACCCTTCAGCCATTTTGAAACTGCGAGTCTTGGGTTCCATTTAGCAAGAACTGGCATCTCTGATAGTGTCAGCATTTAGTGATGCACGATCAGCAGTTTTAACAACATTGTATGTACTTATCAGACGTTCCACATCAGCTGAGCGTGTCTTGGCAGCAATTAATCTGGCAATGGCAGTGAAAAACACATTCCATTATGGAACCACCATTAACTGGAGAAGAATATCTCTTGCTGAATCACTTAGATGTAGCTTATTAGCAGATTCTTAGTAGGAATAAACAAAATCGGGTAATGATAAATCCACATTTAAAAATGAATGATACTTTTTAAGGTCACTGTCACTGACAACATCAGGACTACCAAGGAATCGAAGTAGTTCGAGAGATGCAAATTCAGTTTCAGAGAGACGTGACATGATAGAATTTACCAGAATTTCAATGATCTCAAAGCGAATAGCTTCAGTGTTTCTACAATCAGAGACAAGCATTTTCCATCGTTTTGTTCTTCTTTGTTTTTCCAATAAGGCATGACTCTTATATACACAATATTGATTTTCTTCGGTAATGTTTCTGCCCGTCCACCAACCAGTGGCAATATTTTTAAAGAAAAATGTCTTTTCAACATGACATTAACTTCACTCTGAATATCCAAAATTAATGTTCTATCACTTTGAAAACGCTTTTGAAATCGTTCGAGCAAATACAGCAAATTAATACAGACGGCCAATATTTTCAAACGTACGATTTCTGTCCAAGTGCGAAGAAAATCTTTGGCTTCTTCATAGTTTAAATGATTCATAAGCTTTATGACAAAAGGCCTGTTGTTTATTGGGGCAAACAACAACTGACAAACATATTCTGCCCATCGAACTTCATCAAAGGTTGGAAACCTTACAGTCTTGTCATTAGAAATATTATCCATTGTCCCTGAAATGTAGATTGATTGGATCAATGATGAAAAGTCTATTAATGCAGACAAAGATTTCATAAGTGCTCTATTCATTCGTGCAATTGAAGATTATAGAAGTGTCGATGTATGGTTTGACTATTTCCAATTTATCTTAGGATATTTAACTGATAAAGAAAAAATTAGACAATTTTTTGAAGTTGCTATTGCTCAAGTTGGGACTCATTTAACCAAAGGATACTTAATATGGGGTACTTATCTAATTTATGAAAAATAACCATTTGTAGATAATGGTAGTAATGAACAAAAGGAACGAATATATAAATTATATTTAAGACAATTATCTCTCTCTTTACAAAGTAATGATGGAACATTAAAAGAATTTCTTGAGTGGAATCAAGAGAATAAGGAATGGGAAAATCAAATCCAACAAGCTTCTTGATCTTTTTGGTGAATTCTTCTATCCAGTAATTGTATCTTGTTTTCCCTATTTCAATAGGACTTGACAAATTGTAATCTAACAACACTCTTTAAAATTTATTTATAGAAATATAAATAATTTTAAATAATAGGATTTAAAGATTTCATCAAAAATTT
This sequence comes from Schmidtea mediterranea, assembly GCA_022537955.1. Classification (NCBI taxonomy): domain Eukaryota; kingdom Metazoa; phylum Platyhelminthes; order Tricladida; family Dugesiidae; genus Schmidtea; species Schmidtea mediterranea. The sequence continues at coordinate 124,169,033 of CM039679.1, forward strand.
TTTATAATTATGATTAACATGCTCCATAAAAAATATTGTACTTTGGTAAAAAATGATTGTCAAATTTATTAATAATAATAATGACGCCATTTTCTGATGACCAATTTGTACTTGAATCTTCTATGAAGTCTCGATTCATTGAAAATGTAGAAAAACATTTGTTCCTCACAATAATTTGACTATTGACGAACAGCTCTATCCATGCAAATTTCTTTGCCTTCTAATACAACACATGGCTTCTAAACCTGACAAACTTGAGATAAAGTTTTTTCTTTTCGTGTACGTAAAAACTAAATATTTATGTAGCGGGTTTCTCTATTTTGTTAAAAAATCTCGACGGACCACCAATTGAAACGCTACCAGCACATGTTGTTAAACCTAGCTTGAAAGGCATCATAAAACCGGCCGTAATGTCAGCTGCAACACTTACCTCACCTCTTTGTCAATTACATAAAATTTAAGTCAAATAGGTGTCACCAGTGTTGTTACCATCCAAATGAGACGAAGAGAATTATTAACTGTTGGATCAATCATGGTGATCAAGGATTTGATAGTCTCACATTTTCTAAGCCGATGACAAAACACTTATACAAATTTACAAGCGATAAAATGAGTTTTAAACCTTATAACACTTTTTCTTTTAAGAAATTGAACATAATCCTCTTTTACATTTTTCGAAAAATGGATTTGACTGTACAAACCAAATGATGGTGGATATTAAATAAAGGAAATGTTTGTGGAAGGCACTGCAATGTTGATAAGTAGTATTATACCAATTGCAATAGCTACTAATTCAAATTTGTATGAAATATATCTGGAAATCTCTTTTTATTCTGCGTAAATGAGTATTTTTAATGCAGTAATAATAGTAAATAATGAATAAAGCTTATTTAATCTTTTGTTTTAATGAAGCTGTATGATAAAAGCCGTAAAGTCATTGCACCAAAATTATGATTATATAAATTCTCTTATAATACAAATTGATATGTAAATCAAGTTATTAGATTTTTGAAATTGTAAGTGATTTATTTTAAAGTTATTTTTAAGCATTAGAAATGAGATCATTATGGAACCTCTTTAAAATGTCTATGATTAAGTTATTATAGGAGTGTATCTTAACGTAGATCAACTACATATTGAAAGTTTGCATGCATTTTTATTGTGCTGTGTTTGTGTGCATTATTTTATTTTTCTACCACTCTTTAAATTTTTTATACACCAACAAAAGTTCAGATAAATTCCGCTATAATGCTAGTTGAAACATAAATCAACTTATTGAAATTTATTTTTTGTGAAAATTTGATGGATTTCAGCCATTTCTGAAATGGCTGCAAAGTAAGTTATTTTTTAAAGTTATAAGATTAAAGTTTTAAGTGTTGAATTATGATTTTACAAGGAAATTAAATCATTATTCAAACTTATAATTATAACTTTTGATCTACAAGCTCATGCATATTATTATTAATAATGATTATAAATATTCAGGAAATGGTTTATTTTATGATAACTTATTTTTCAGAAGTTATACAAAAAAAGTGAGTTAAATTATTTTTAAAGTTTTTAAAATTATTAATTGCATTAAATAATTATATTTTTTATACATCTTTTGGAAAAAATCTTCGAATATGTGCACAAAATAATTGGTTTTATGATTATTGTTTAAAACTTACTAATATAATTTAGAATTTATGCTTTTTTGGATTTCAGGTTTCGTTTTTTTCTACAGAAATGTCTGAAATATTAGATTAATTTTAGTTTTAAGGGTAAATCTTATGAAGATACATCCTCATTTACCCGAAATTTCCTAGCAAAACCTCAAAATTTAAATTAAAAATTTTTTCCGCCATTTTTCTTTCTGTTGGGTTATTATTATTGAAAGTCGGTTCCCTCTGACTCCTCGTGTCCTTTTTCAATCAAATAAGCAAACCCAACACAGAATAATTTTATTTGCACTTTATCACAATGACAATCCGTTTGATTTCAATGTCTGCAATCACAACTTCACCAATTGATTTGCATCTTTTAACCACCGTATGATTCTGATTATCTTAGGGTAGGTTGTCCAAGGGAGAACCACCCTTTCTGATAGATAACTTTGACTTTTACTTGGATTTAGGTTCCTCTACTAACCTAGTTACTGCTCGTTCACGTTGATTCACTCTAGTTAATAATATCTGCTCTTCGTGTCTGTCTTTCGTATCTGGTTACTAATGTCTGTCCTTCGTATCTGGTTAATAATGACTGTCCTTTCGTGTTTTTCCCTCTTTCTTTTATACTCCTGCTCAGACTGTTTTCCGACTATTGTCAACAACATTTTCTACATTATTAAATTATTAATAATAATTACTTTCCAGACCGACATTTGTCAACAACGTTTGGTCCATTACTAAGTTACTAATTGCGAAATAATTACCTTTCCGTAACTCAGTGGTGCCCATTTAATGTTGTTTAGGCCAATTTATCCTGCTATATTATTCCATCTACACGCAAGGTTTTTCTCATCTCTCGGGTTTTCCTCATCTCTCGGGTTTCCCATTGCCTCGGGCTTCCCATTGAGTCGGGCTTCCCATTAGTAATTAATTTTTCTTAATTATATTCCTTTTTATCTTATATTATTTTCTAGGGACCCCTCACTAAATTTTTATTATTATTTCTGGACTCGTCTCTCAATTTGGCGTTCAACCATACCAATTTCCCCCGATCACTATTACTTTCGAATTTTTATAAATTTTTTAATTAATATTGCACTTTTATCATTTTTGTGTTTTATCGATTTAACTGTGCTTTTTCGTGATACCCCAACATTTCTAAAAATATCTCAAAAATGTCTATAAATTAATTTATTATACAGGTTTTTCCAACTTCTGATGGCTACATGTTAAAATTTTACATGCATATTTTATTATGGGTTGTGTTAATGTGCATTATTTTATTTCTCTATCACTATTTGATTTTCTATAATGTAGGGTTTATCTCAGTGACTATTTTACAAGCAACCTCAAGGTGAGTTGGTGTTTATATGTTATAAATTTATTGACTTTTGTTTTATATTATAGGTGATTTATCTCAGCGTGGCTTGGTGTAGTGTATTGTTTATATTACTACACGTCCAAAGACCAACATCAATGTGAGTTGTATATATCTATATCAGTGTAGCTTGGGTTATTAGACAAATTGAGATGAGTCAAAATTGACTCACTAAAGTCAATAGTAAATAGCCTTTCTCGTATTTCTAGTGTTAAAAATGTATGTGGGATAAGTGCAATAGGTTAAACAATTTTAAATTTCATGAGAACATATAGTTTATTTTAATAAAACTGAATTTGTAATAATCATGAATTTAGACTTACCTAATTGAAATATTACAGCAGCAAATATTGTGTAGAGGTTGTACCGAAAATTGGTGGTTTTTCTTAATAATTTATGTCATCTAAAAAAACAAATAATGAATTCGATTAAAATGTAATAAATAAAATAGTTGGTATTCATTGCGGCGTTTAATGAACTTTTGACCGTTTTCGCGTGTATCAATTCTATAAACAACTAATTTGAATCGCTTGCAAATTTACAAACGAATAAACAACTGGTTAATTATTCATTCATGAATTAATTGTAAATTAGTTTTTTATTCAGTGTACAATTATGGCCAATTTTCTAAATAATCATTTCCACTTCCGGCAATTTGGTATTTTCTATTTAATATATTTCCATTTTGTTAATTTCCTGACATAGTTCTCATTTGCGGATTTGTTCGCTTATCTACGAGTTATCTTAGCGGACAATTCGCTGACACCTTTCAGAATGGGATCAATTTGACTGTCATTTTTGATTTCAATCCGATTTCTAATGGACTCGTTTTATATTCTTCGGATAGATATAGGAATTACTTTTGGGTAAAAACTGGGGAAAATTTTATAAATAACAAGCAAATGAATGGAACTTTTAATGGAGTGGAAATAAAGTTAACTAACTCAACAGGTATGTTTATTTTTATTTGTTAAAATTTCAGTGGTATGTTGGGTTTGCGAGTAAGTTAAACTTTGATTGAGTGGTTGTGTGTTTTAATTTACTGAATAATTATATAATAATAAGTAAAAGAAATAAATTAAGTAAAAGAAAATATATGTTTACAACTAAATATAAACAATAGATGAAATTGATTGCAACCAATAATAATAATAATAATAATAATAATAATAATAATAATAATAATAATAATAATAATAATAATAATAATAATAATAATAATAATAATAATAATAATAATAATAATAATAATAATAATAATAATAGTATTTTTCAAACAAGTAAATAATAAGATAAGCTTTTTCTGCAAAGTGTATATTAAAATGATGAAAAAAAATTTGATTATAAAATAATCCTTTTCAATTTCTTTTAAATTTGCTATTTCTGTTTTTCAATGCTTATTTGGTATTGATATTAAATCCATTTTCTGTTTTTTGATTAGTTTAAACTTTTTAAAATAAATCTTAATGTGAGGTATTTTTAATTATAAATTAAATTATTATTGTATGTTGACTGTATGTTGAAATCATTACATATGCATTAATTATTTTTATAGAAACTCCTCAAACCAATTATTATGAATTTGTTTAAATATATTATTGTATTATAAATAAAAAAACGTTGTATTCGAAATATTGACTTTTAAAAGGGTTCGATCAACACCAGAAGTTCTATGGCTAACATGGCGACCACGATAGCAAATCTTATATATATTGATAATTATTGCATGATGAACTTTTTTAAAAAACCGTCAAATAAATTTAATTATTTATAAAAAATAATGTTTTCAAAGAAGAAAATGATGTAATATTTTATGATAAATTGTAAAGAAGACTGAGTGTCACTGTAAGGATAAATAATGCAAAAATAGTAATTTGAAATTAAGATGTGTAAACTATAGCCCAATTGAAATTTATGGTAAAACATTTCTACAAGAAAAAATAAATAAGGTTTCTCAAATCCAAGCAGTGAAATTTGCAGTAGCTAAATATATTAATCCAAAATTAATAGGTAGAATAGATTTTTTGAAAAAAATTGATATTAAATTACAGATAAAGAAATTTCAAGATAATATAAATGTAATTACTGATGATATCTTGAATAATCTAATTAAACATGAAATACTTACTAAAAGCAGGTCCATTTGTTATCAACCCTAGGGTACAAGCAGTGCATTTAATAGACAAAATTGAAGAAAACATTCAAGAAATGTTGAAATATAGCGTTGCTTCAGAATGTACATCACCTTTGAATTCACCATTAATATGCGTTTAAAAAAACAGTAGTGATATTATAATATGTTTGGATTATCGTGCTTTGAAATAATTTAAGAAAACTACCAATATTTCCGATTCCAAATACCGAAGAATTACTAGATGATCTTGATCTGAGGAGATATATATCTTTCGTCTAAGCAAGGAATGATTTTATTTACATTAGGAGCTAAAGCCAAGAAGATTAGATGATCATCGTACTCACTTCAATTATGAAAATATATTGGGACGAAATTTATTTTCTTTGCCTTTTAATTACATCAGTTATGTGACACCCCTCATTAATTCTTCTCGAATAGGTAATGATTATGATCCATCACCTTATAATCTTCTTCTGTGAATTTCTTTTCTCAATAATAACAACAAGTAGATTTATTATATTTCTCCAGCTGTTCTTTTGAGATATCTAAAGAATATTCGGTCTTTAAAAGATTTTTAAACTCCTCAGATAAATTATTGATGGTTTCCTCAAAATGTAAAACCGCATGTTCCCAAAGTACTCGAGATAATGGGATTTCATTAAATGCGGATAATTACTCTTTATGTATATTCCATAAAAAATTCTTTTTGCTCGATTTCTTCCCCTTAGTTTTCTTTCCCATCACGTTTATTTCAAGATTTAAAGTCTTCACTATATACGAATGGAACCTTGTTCTTATGATGAAAATTCGTGACTTCCTTGTACTCGTCACGATGAAATGTTGCAACCGCTTCTTGATGTTGAATACATAATTCCTTGTGAGTCTTTAACGCATTCTCAACTCTGAACGACGCAAAATAGTTGAGACACGGATAAATATCGTGGGATGTATTGTTCCCCAGAGATACAACCACATTCTTACACAGTACGTAATGGTCTTAATACAATAATAAATTACATTCTTTCCAATCTAAATGAGATTTATATATAATACTTTGGCTAGATGACAAAATTGAAAAACAGTTATTTGTTGAAATGATGCTTTCTGAAACTATCAAATGTACGGTTTTACAGATGGAAAAAATATTTTAATGATGATAAAGTATCCGAAGGTAGTTTGTAAGACAAAGTAAAGCTGTTGATATCAACAAGTGAAATTTTGTATGGTATTACTGACTACAATAAAATAAATGAATCGTATTGACAGTATGCACATCTAATAGAACTTGGTAATCCGAGAAAATGAAACTTGACTCTTGTTGGTGAACTTATAGATAAGAATCGCACAAAGCTTGCTAAGATAAATTATGGAGTCAAGGAGCAAAATTGAAATGCTTAAAGTGTAAAGGAACTCATTATTTAGATAATGCAATCAGTGAGGCTCAAATTTGTGGAGGATTTTTCGATTATGCTTCAACTGCTTAATGCCAAATCATATATGTCAGAATGCCCAGAACCTTCATTTTGTAGAAACGATGGGAACAAACTGGAAGGTTAACCCGTTTTCATGTAGCCCCATATGAAACAAAATATGAAAATACATTGATATCTACAACGAAATATGATGTGCAAAAATATATCAGTTTAAATAAAATACCAGATTACCTAGAAAAAAAAGAAGAAAAAGATGATAACTATGAAGTGATAATACATAAGAGTGTCATCGTGGGGCATATTCAAAAAATGTCCACAAGAACAGTTACAATGATATTGGTAAGATATTACCAGAAAAGGAACAATAAATTTACAGCTTAGTGGTGAAAAATGTAACTGGAGAAATGAAAGTAATAAATTCAGCCAAAGATAAACGGCAGTGTAAATATTTAAAAGAAATAGGATTTTAGATGATTAATGAGCGGTAGACTGTACAAGTGCTAATTGGATCCAATTATTTAGGTTTAAAAAAATCCATGAAGGAATTAAATAGAAGAATGAATGAACCAATCGCACGATGGACTCCATTGCTGCACTTGCGTTATTAGCGCATCGGTGGGAAGAATATGGAACCATCAATGTAATTTTACTAGAACAAGCTTTGGACATGAATACATGTAAGAAAACCAAGTAAAATAACTGTGTGAAATCATTTAAATTAATCTCAAGAAAGTGACTTTATCTAGGATTGACAAAGAAATTTACGAAGAACTAAGGATACATTAAAGAAACTTGTTGGCCACTATGAAGTGAAAACTGCCTTGGAAATCTGTACCAAAAGACTTGCGAGAAAGTAGTTAAATGTCATATAGACGTCTAAAAGTCTTTAAGTAGACTGAAAAAATAAGAAATTATAGAAGAATGTGAAAAGAATTATTGAAGAATACTTGAAGAAACAATATATTACAATTTTGGAAGACGGTAAGATGAAAACGAAGGCAAAATGAATATTACCATACTTCCTGGTAATTAGACGGGATAAAGAAACGAGAAACGTTCAAAATGTATTTGTCATAGCAGCCAGAAGTTAAATGATATAACAGAAAAAGGACCCAAGCTGCAGAACAATGTATTAAATATTTTAGTACGTTTTCAAAAGGATACCGTTGCTCTATTATGCGATATCTCTGAAATGTATTTCAAATTAAAGATTAAATACGAATATAAACCATATAATCAATTTTTATAGTCTAAGAAGGAAAGACTAATAAAACATGAGTTTAACTGCTTGATATTTTGGCTTAATACATCATCATTTTTAACACAACAATCATTTTGAAATGATATTCTTGCTGCTTTTCTTGAAATTCTAAGAGGAACACTTCAATGACATCACAGGAAAGTTGTAAAGTGAGAAATAATCTTGAAGTTGCTCGACCGTCCTAGATTTCTGACTACAAAGCAGGAAGAGCTGACAAATCTTATTTTGAACTAGGAATCTAACTTTGTGATATTTTGACAGTAGACTTCAGGTGCATTGTGTTTAGTTTTTTTACAAAGAAAACACAATATTAAAAACTTGAGACATTCAACTGTTATTGATTTCATTTCAAGACAGGCAGTCGTAAGTTTAATGGAATAGTTTCAAGATGCAGCTAAAATACTCAAGGGTTATATATTCTTTGATTTTACTCAACAATGCCCTAATGATACATATGTTTTCAATAAAGATGGTATAACAATTTATAAATAAAATTAAAATACTAGAATATTTTAGTAAAAAAATGAGATTCAAGAAGGTTTTCATTTAACTTGATTATCAAGTAATGAAACATGCAAAGAAATATATTAAAGAAAATAATAAGGAAATCTTTAAAGAAAATACTTATATCAAAATTGAAGAAAAAGCCATTTAAAACATCGAAAAATGAATTTAATTATATACAAAGTTTTTAAATGAAAGTGGCTATTTATACAGATTGTATGTATACACAATTGGCTATTTATACATACTTTTTAGTTACGTATAACGTACTAACTAACCAAAAAGCTTATTGATATTAATATTTTTATAAAAACTACTTAATTATAGAAAAATATCGTTTTATTTTTTAATATTTATTGTAATAATATACATATATAGAAATACATACAGTATGTATAAATAGCCAATTGCGTATACATACAGTATGTATAAATAATTATAGAAAAATATCGTTTTATTTTTTAATATTTATTGTAATAATATACATATATAGAAAAACAATAAAATAGATAAAGAATTAGACAATTGCGTATACACACATTATGTATAAATAGCCAATTGCGTATACATACAGTATGTATAAATAGCCAATTGCGTATACATACAGTATGTATAAATAGCCAATTGCGTATACATACAGTATGTATAAATAGCCAATTGCGTATACATACAGTATGTATAAATAGCCACATCCAAGTTAAATGATAAAACATTTTCAAAAATGAAGTTACAACTCAATATACAATATTTTATTGCTTTGATTAAAGCACCACTCCAAATAAAGATGAATTATTTTACAATCATTGTTTTCGTTTGTTGTTAAATACTTTTTTAAAATGATTATTAATGCTATGTGGCAATATTGACATAAGCAAAGCGAAAATATAAAAAAGTATACACGATTTTGATTAGTTATACACTAGTGAATATAAATATAAATAGTATACATATAATGTCATATCAAGATAGCATGAAAATAATTTTAAAATGAACTATAAGCATGCCTAACCTTTTTTGAAAACCTATCCAGTTTAAATTTATAATGCCAAATAAATTGAATAATACTCAATTTGCATGCCTACATCCAATTATTTTAGATGCAGATTGTAATTTAGTAAAAAAATTATCAATAGATTGAATGTAAAGTTAAGAGGTGAAATGTCATGTCATTCATTACTTTAAAACGTGGATAAAAATAATGTTTTTGGTGATAAATCGTGTATTAATGTGTTCAAAGAAACAAGCACAATTAGGAAAATAATCAAAGAATCTAAGAAAACTAAACCAGTTCAAATCAGAAATGTGATCAAGCCAGTGCAAATTTATAATAAATATAAGATGTATTTCTTAGTCTATGAAATTCCGTATTAATTCTCACAATATATAACGAAAGATTTGATTGCAGAAAATAAAAGATTAATAAAAATGAATAAGAATCTAAGTTACAATGAAAATACATTCACCAAAAACTTAAATTCATAACGAAATTTAATTTACTGATAACGAAATGTGGTCTGTAAATGTTTTAGTACAGTGATATATGATAGATACAGAAGATTTCATGTCACCAAATCGGAAAGTAAATAGTGCTCGAATTTCTATAGGATTTTAATTTATTTTTCAATAAATGTTTGGTTTATAAATATTTTCTTATTTACGTTTAAAAATAGTGTTTTTTGTTTGTGGATAATTGAAAATTATTAAACGATGTTTATTTATTACAAAAACGGGGGCCAAGGTTTCCGAAATACTTTAAATTAAAAATAACAATCTTCTTTTCCAAAATTCCAGAGTCAAAGATTTAACATTAGATCTGGAGTGCAAATACCTATAGACTCTCGTTTCCTTTTAAGGTTTGCAATGAAATGGAAGGGCCTGATCATTGTTTGACCATGTATACATTTCAAACAAGATGGCTTGATCATAAATTTAGAATATTGCGTTGCTCATGATAAACTTGTGTTTTGAGCTGAAATTTATTAAAAATAACATGATAATTACTGATCCATCTGTCATCATTTCATTGACTTGCGCGACGTAACGGGTAATCTTCGTAAATTGGCACAGCATTTGTTACTTCATATTCAGACTCCGAAGCGATATCTCTTGTATGACCAGAGGCATATTGTAATAAAAATGTTTGAATTACACACAAATAGCTGGAAAACATATTGATTAAAACATCATTGGAATCATGTTTTCACATTTCAACTTGACATTCACTGTCACTTCATTCAGCTATAACTAGTTGTTTCCTTAAACTTTCTTTCGAGCCAGCATATAACATTTTATCTTTCAAAAAAATTGAAACCAGTTCCAAAAATATAATGTTAAATCAACTGGAAAATCACAAAAAATCACAAATTTATAACAATCTAAATAGAAGAATTCCACAACTCATATAGATTATCATGTTAGAAATATATCAATATCATTTTGTAGAAAATAAAATGCTATCTAAACATTGCTTGAGTAAAAATGTCTAGTCTTTTAAATATATTTATAAAATGATGCACTAAAAATGAAATTTTATATGATGATTCTATGCATTAAAACAAAGAGTAAATTTTAAGCTTAATGAAATTAACAATTCTTGTAAAATATAAATAATACACTTTTAAATATAACCTATTCATTGATTAAAACAACAAAGTAGGGAATTCTCGAAAACGAATAGAAAGTCTAGTAAAAGAAATTAGGGACTTTGAGAAAAATATGAAAGGTAAGGGTCAGCCCTTACAAAATTTCAGAATCGAAGGTTTTACAGTAATCTGGATTGCACATATATATCAACCCATGATCTCTTCTACTTCTATACGAATTCATGCAAATATTTAGTTTTCTACTTAATTCGCATTATAACTACCATTTGAAGGTTTCTTAGATTGTGCTATTTAAATTGGTAATGGAATTAGTGAAACACAATTTTACTTTTTTTAAGTGATTTACATCTCAATGTTACCCGTTTAGAATCTCACGGCATCAGCAAATGTTCTATCAATGTTTATCTAAAGGCGGATAAAATGAATAAATCGGATTCGTTTAATACAACAAATTCTAATTCAACCGAAGCGGGTAAGTTTCTTATTGAAAAAAATAGTTTATAGTCCGATGAATCTAGATTTATCGGAAGCAGACTTCGAAAACCAAACTATGAAGACTTATATCTGGTTAGGCTATTTCGATAGGAGTTCAAATCCAATGGGCTCTTTAAACTGGGATAATTTAACCGAGATAACCGGCTGCTTGCTTGAATTGCGAGTCAACAATAAAGCTGTTGTCACAAATCAAATTGGAAGTCATTTCACCAATGCCTGTTATGTAAATTACACTGAAACCGTTTGCACAGGTGGCAACTGCACTTCTGGCATGAAAGAAAAGCATATTTTAGATTGTTCAATTTCATCTTTGAGTAGGGAAAGGATTTGTAACCTGGGTGAGTTTTCTATTTCCAGTTTTGCAATTTTGTCAAATCTTTCATATTGGTATGTTAAGAATCTTAAATATATTTTTATATTTATTTTCCGGCTCCAAGTAAATTTCATCATTTAGTGAACAATTTTCATGATGCTCCCATAATAGTACAATGTCTTTTACACGTCCATAACTTTGCGATTCCTCGGGTTGCGTCACATCATTACAATTTACCCTCTAAATTCTCACTACCTCTTACAATAAAATTTAGCGATATCGTCTGCGTAATTGATTGCATGCCTTAGTTTTGTTCAATTGTTAAGTATACTAAGGTGTTCTTTCTTAGTTTCTTTCTTTAGAGCTATCATAAACCAATTTGTCAACAATATAATTATATAAATAAATAAACATTGAAGAATATTTCTAGAATTTGCAGGGTATCTTGAATCAGTGCAATATTCCTCAATAAGGTCTTTTAAACTAGAAAACCGATAATGTCTAAATTGTGATGAACTGCAAAACTTTTTTACAATTATATTAAATGATAAGAACATGAGATTCCTCTCTTTTCCCTTTTTCAATAATTCTCTTACCTTAATTTGTCTTTCTTGTTTTTATCAACTCTTGTTATCAGTGCATTGTTTCTAAATAATTTCTATGAAGCAGATTTGACGTTCACCTTGTCATCCGTTTGAACATACCGAGGAGTCTGGTTGTCTAATAATAGGATTCGTTTTAATAAACTTTGAAAAATTACTGTTATTCTCGAGGAAATATATCTTATCTTAAGTTTTTATTCTGTCTTTTAAAGGGAACCCTAAAAAAGCATTGGATATCACGTAAAAATAACTTTATTTTATTCAGTTAGTCATCGGAAAACCATAAAACTATGCGTTAAATCAATCATTAAAATTTTGTTTTAAATAATGCATGTGAAATAAAATATGAAAATCCCAATATAAATAACCTGGATCGGCACAATAATATGGCGGCACAATAGAAGTGCCATAAGAGCTCTGGGAATATTTGTAAAATAATTTACTAATTTTATTTAATTTTAGTTTATTTTTATTTAAAGACTAAAAATTTGTCAAATGTCATTTGTTTTTATCTATTTTCTTTCTGAAATTCCAGTAGAAATTCTTACAGTTAAACGGTAACATAAAAAATCCTTCATTTTTAATTTGCAATTTTCTGCAGCCATCTGGTGTGATTTATGTGACTTATTTAGACTTTCTTTTGAAAATGCCGACCAACCGTTCATTCGATTCGCCGGAAGGCAGTACGAACGAAAAATTAATGAAGCTTATCTGGAAGTTAAATGGACCTTCTAACTATTGTTTGATGGAAATTGGAACCAGGTATGTGAGATTTAGTAAAGTTTGATGCCTAATATAAGGTTCAGGAATAATTCGGTTATTTTGTTTTACGTGAACAATTTAAATGAATTATTGATGTGCATGAGAAACAGTCAATCTTTGAAATGTTCTTCTCGAAGTTTAGTCACGTTAACAACTGATGAAATTTATGTAATGACCGTTGGATACGCGCCCCCTAATCTGACAGTAAAGGTAAATTACAAAGAATTTTAAAAATTCAGTTTCATAAGTATTTTTTTTGGTGTATCAAATTTATTAATCAATGTAAATTATAATATATATATGCGTGTGTGTGTGTGTTATAGTTAAAGTCTTAACCTAGTGTGTGTAAACAATGAATAATGTGTAAGTATACACTGTATAAAAGTATACACAGATATAATGTAAATTAATTATAAAAACAAACAGTTTTTGAGTTAAATTAAACAGCTTTCATAAATTATTGCAAATATGTATAGGTAATATTGAAGCATCTTTTTATACAATGATTAGTTGATATTTACACTCAATAGGTTAAGCTTTGTTGGGCAAAAACTGACTTGAGCCCTTAATTTGTTTGGCCAGCACGGTAATGCCTATATAGATTTGAGCGGTAAATCTAAATATTAAATTTAGAAAGAAAAAAATATAAAAATTAAATGAAAAAATAAAATAATTAAAAAATAAATCGAGTTCTAACATCCAAAACTCGAAGAAATAATAATAAAATCAAAAAATTAGAAAAATAACTTTAAAAAATAAAACATTAAAATTCCTTGTTTTACCGCATCAAAACACATACACGGAAAATCGTGGTATATAAGGCAATGCTGTGCAAACAAAATTCATTTTTAAAAATTGTTTCACTTACTCTTTGAAGTACAGTTAACTCTATTTATTGGTTCGATTATTTTGCATTATTATTCGATTGATTTATTGTGACGAATTATCAAAAATTTTAGTCAAAATTTCGAATATTTTGAATATTATTTTGCAGAATACTTGGGAATAGGAATTAGTGATTTTTATTTGTTGATTTATTTGATTTTTATGTATTTACTATAAAATATTAATGGACCACTTATTATTGCGCATTAGAATTGTTTTTATCTTTTATTATTTTCTTTATTTTTGAATTTAAAATTTTTTGTATTTTTATGGATATTTAAGAGTTCTAAATCCATCAAAATTTTTTGTTATTGTCATATTCACATAAAATAGAGAATTTAATTTACCGATCGAAACTCCAGCTCGGAGAATAAAATTCATCAACACTTTATACACGAATAGAAAACACGAAGGCAAGGAAGTAAAATGATTTATATTACCCCGGATAAAACCGGTGGTTAGCGGGAACTCGCGGTGAAGGCGTTTACTGGAACTGCCCTGTATTCTCCCTTCCTAAATTCTATCCCCAACCCTCGAAAGAGCGTGTGGTGGCATTGGAAAAGGTTTAAATATAACTGACATTATACATAAGTTGAAGAACAAATAAGGAGACAAATTTATCGAAGATAAATTGAAAGAAATGAAAAGAGGAAATATTTTCTAACAATTGATGGCGCTGATTTTAAATCGGAACAAGCAAAGTATTTTCTAAGACTTTTTATACAATGCCACATATTTACAAAATTCCACATATTTTTCCCTCCTAGATAAATTCCAGATAATCAGGAACACAAATATAAATTCCAATTGAAACGCTCAAACGCCACAGAATAAATCCTCGATTTCCGATCGATAATCTCATTCCTAGAATAATATAATGTAACAAGAAATAATATAATGTAACAACTCATTTCTATAATAAGTTGTCATGAAGATGAACAACTTGCTAAAGAGATCAAAAACTAAGTCGTTTAATTATTATTATTACGTCTACGATAATAGACTAGGCGGAACTATGACCAATTTGTTTGTAACCTTATTCATTTCATTTTTATATTATTTGCTTGTATTATTATTAGCAAAGTTGCCAATAATAAATTTATTGTTTTAAATGCAAAAAGTTGGGTAATACTACTATATAGGATATAGCAATGTTATTGTTAATAGTTACCGTTGATTATTTTACCATTAAAAATTTATGATTACCATCGTTTTCGAATCCGGTGTAAACACCAATGCCTTCACAATTTTCAATTTTCACAAATAATATTATTTTTGTCGAAATTATTATTATCATTATTATTATTATTATAATTATTGTTATTGTTATTATTATTATTATTATTATTATTATTATTATTATTATTATTATTATTATTATTATTATTATTATTATTGTTAATATTAATCTAATTACTGGCATCGTTATTATGATTATTATTATTAATATTATCATATTTGTTATTATTATTGTTACCATTATTAACATTACAGTTGAAGCTATTGTTATTATAAGGTGTTTTTATTGTCATTATTATCATTAATAATTTTTATTATCATTATACGTTTTCAACCTGTTTAACAAGGTCCTCAGAAATGTTATTGTCAATAATATTACTGTAATTGTCAGAGAGGTGCAGGGAAGGCATGGTCAGATACCACGCAGAAGCGATCACCCAAAATCAGAGGGCCGAGGCGCTGGTACGTCCCTGTCGACGTATGGAGAAGACCTGGGTAAAGCCTGAAGAAGCAACCAAATTAAAAGCAGAAATGGAAGAATTATGGGCAAAATTGGCCTAAAAGGAAGAATCTTTAGCGCATGCTAATCAAACAATCAAAGAGCAGGAAAAGGAAATCTCCCAGTTGAAACTAAAAGATGAAATTCGAGAAGGACTAGTGCGATGTGTCAGTAAGTTGTCCACCGAACAAGAACCAATAGTGATACGGAATGTAATGATTAGGGAGATCGCCATATCCATCACTATGCCTGAAAATGAACCCCAGCCAGTATTAAAGCCAAAAAAAACCAACAAAAAGCCAGGCCTGTGAAGCGCGACAGAGAGCGCCAGAACAAAGTTAAAGCAGCCCAAATGATAATACATATCCTCAAATCCTATGGAATTTGAAAGAAATTAACTTACCATATTCTCAACTGACAAAATATCTGTGATTTGTTTCATATTTGTTTAATTGTTACCATATCATTATAATATTAATTCTGATTTTGTTTTTTTATTTGAGTTATACTAATTAATTGTTCGAGAGCAGGGACATGTAACACTGAGCACGAAGTCTTCTATGACAGCTCATGGACCCAAAAGGAATATTAAGACATTGGCAGTCTTTGTACAGACGCTCACCCTTTGCTAATATTCACCCACTAGTACACAGTACCAACATCGTTTTCGACGGGTGGCTAGCGGTTATCTCTTATGCAGGCGGTGGTTAAATATTGGTTAACCCTTAGGCCCTTCGTCAAATTTTCTTGTTACCCAACAGTGCCCAGCAATAACCTATAACTTATAATTGCATATAATATGCATTTAACTTTCTTCCTCCAATTGGACAGAAGAAACTAAGCAATAAGAGAGTTAATTGCTCTTGGGTTTCAACGTTCATCATGGAGTGAAGTTAAATGTTATCATTAAATGATGAGGAATTTCTTCTGTTTCTGAATATATAAAAGTTTCATTTAACTTTTCATAGTTATGAAGTTACCCTGTATAATCTATAGTTCATGCAAAATTCATACATGAAACGAAAATCACCTCATCATCCAGTACTTCTACTTTCAGGGATTCGAACTTCTCTTTTATAAATGATTTGTAGTACAGCATGATTTTTAGTCACTTCATCAATTAATTTATAATTCAGGTTAGATTTTGACAATACCCTTCCTAACCATTATTTACTGAATTTTTATCAGTACCCATGTAGTCTGCTTGTGTTCTTTTATGCAAGGTCATGCTTCATATTTGTCAAGCAAAATTTACATCTCATTATATATGTATTACAGACACGAGATGATTGCTGTGTGGATAATTTTTGCTGAATAGCAAGTTTTCTCGTAGTCTCCGCTGAATAGATCTTGAGCTAAATGCATGTTTCATTCCCAATACATATCCAAGTATTCAAAATGTAAGGTAAATGCACAAACATTACACACAAATTACCTTGCATTTTATAGAAAGATTTTAAGGCTTTCATCATACGAACTTAGCCTTTAAATAGGAAGTTGCACTTTCTTAATTTTCTAAATTTCTGAACTTAGAAACTGAATTAAAAGATTTACGCTTGAATAGATGTGTAGGAAAAGCCGGTGCAATTAGGTCTGTTTTATTACTCATCTTTGCTTCAGATTGTTATTGTAAAAAACATTATTCTTTGACCTTACACAACAAAACACTGTCATTTTAAGAGATATCAAACACTTTATTCAACTCATCCTCAAACTCGTAATTATTCTTTTTTCTATAAATCTCTTTCAGATTTAAAACCTTCATTTTATTCATTGCGTCTTGAATACATAGTTTAAGAAAATCTAGAACCTTATATAGTTGTAATAATTCATCAAGAATGTGGTTCATTCGAACATTTCATTCTTTCCCTTCTTTGTATAAAAATAAAAACCTTCTTTTGTGTAGGTCTTGCGAGTTTAGCTAAGCTTTTGCAGTAGAAGGAATATCATTAAGTGAATCTATCCTCTTGTCTGATGAAATTAGGTTTTTTCCACACTGTTTTGCTCAATAGTCCGTTTGAATTCGTTGATGAAACTATTCTGAGACTGGAAAGAAAAAAGATGTATAAACATACTATTTACAGACGGACTATGTGACGGGTTCCCAGGGGGGGGCTCTGAATATAAGTGATTTTCAATCATATACTGGCAAGCACAATATCTAAATGAAAACTATATTTATATTTTGTATAAATTCTATTATTTTAATATTAGATACCATTTGGGTCTGGCGTTAAGACATTTGTAGAAACAGTAAATAATGATATCAAATGGGTGAAAGTTGGTTTTAGATCACAAGAAAATGTATGTGAAAGATTTACTGAAAACATTGGTAAGAAAGTATATTGTTATATGTATATTTGAATAATTATTTATTTTAGCATTTGTTTATTATAAGCATCAATTCGACAGTGTCGTAGAATTTTTCAGCAATACCACACAACCAACTACAATTCAAACAACGGCAACGTCTCACTTTAACGGAACTTCTGAGATGGTTTGACAATTATTTTTATTTATAAATTCTCATTTGTATTTTGTATTCCCCTACCAATTCCAAGTATCAATTTAAAAATACCGTGTTTATTTATCTGGTGTAATTCGGTTAAACATGCGTTTAACTTAAATTACTATTTTAAAAGACTCAATTTGTCAGTAGTACGATATGGTGAATAAATGAATACGAATATTCAAACATAAATAAATGGATTATAGCTTATATTACGTAATTCAGAATTATGTCGAATTAAATTCAATTAAATAAAATTAAAACGTATTATTTTGCATACATATTTAGGATTCTATTCGGAATTCTGCTTTCTTTTATTCTATAAATTTTCTAGTTTTATTATTTGTAATTTGTTTAAAATTCAATGAAATTACAAAAGCGGGTGACATATTTTTATGAATAAATTAAAACCGCTATTTATTGCAAATTGAAATATAATTCAAGGGTGTGGTCTTCATCTCCCGTCAGCCATTAAATTCCCCGCTTAATATTATTTGAGCAGAAACTAATGACAATTTAAATAAATTCTTTGAATAAATTCGTTGTTGATTGAATATTTATTGAAAGGGATTGGTATTTATATTAAATGGAAAATAGAAATAGTTTAATGAGGATATAAAACTAAATCGGTGGTTCTTAACCGCTTCGGGGATGCGAGAAGAATTTCTAAATTTTTGGTGGAAACTATCGGTTGTAAGAAATTAGCGAAATCTGCGTCGCTTCTTTTAGACAAATACTATCCAACGTCTGTTTAAACGCATCGCATTAACTAGCAAATGTAGAATAATAAAATATTGGTTGATAAACACAAAAATAAAACCCAGAAATCGCTTAAATGTAAGTCTTGATTTGCCTATGACTCTTTCAATAAAGTAAATCGTCTTAAAAGTATTGTGTAGCCATTGAAAATTTAGATCAGTGGTCATTTTTCAACTTTCACAAAAATGATTACTGGTGAGTCACATCACTTCTATTTTAGATTGCATATTATCTCTAAGATACATTAAATAGAAAATTAAAATTTATTATAATCAAACCTATATTTACAATTTGAAATAAATCAGAAAATGTTAGCAGAAAAGTAAGTACACATAAAATGAACTTCTATTTCATTAAGAGCATTTAATCACTTTAATGACTTATTTTTTTGCGGTTTCATTTTCCTTGTAAGATTTGAGATTGTTGTCATAGGTTTCCAACCACTTATTTAGGTACAATGTATATGTAAATTTATTTGTACACTTTAATTTAAAATATTATTAGATGTAATTTCTTTATTCAAGGAGTGCTAGAAATTATTTTTAGATTCAAAGCAATGCCGATCAGTAAACTGTTTACCGTATTTTTCGGACCATAAGGCGCACTTAAATTCCTTTCATTTTCTAAAAAGTCATCAGTGCGCCTTATAATAGAGGTGAATAAAGTTTGACTTATCAGAGTTTTGTGTAATTTTATGTTTGCGCCTTATGTATGAAAATACAACCGTTAGCAGTCGATCAATGATATCGAGCCTTATGGTCCAAAAAATACGATAGTTATATCCAAATAATGCATTTTATTAGTATTGTACTTCATTAGTTAATTTTAAATATTTATCGTCTATTTTCTATCCGTGTATTTCGTAAAATATGATACAATATATCATTTTTAAGCGAGATAAAACTTAGTACTATAATACTGCCTAAATTTTAATTCTTCGAATCACTATAATAAATTATAGTAAATATATTTTTTATTTTTAGGCGATGACTACAATAGGCTTTGGAAATTCGTCAAAGATTTTAAAGTTTTTAATTGTAAGCATTGAATGACTTTTAAAAATATTTTATGTACTTTAATAAAATCTCGTATGTAATATCTTACCTTAATCCGTTCACAAGAACATTCTACTAATTTCAACCTATAAGGCCAGTACTTAAAGGACAAATGTTTTAAACAAAAAAAATGTAAAAAAGAGTAAGTAGTTAGATGGGACTCCGCTGGCTCACACTATCCTGCAAGCCTCCTCCCGGAAAATGTTTTTTTAAAAATAAATAAACGTACATTTTTTTAGAGGTCAAAGTTCAAGGTCATTGAAAAAATGACAATGCGTCATGGTATGAGTCATCAAGGTCATTGAAGCAAAGACCATGAGTCATGGCATGGACCGTAGAATGTTCTCAAGGTCATTTAAACAAAGACCATGACTCATTCAATGTTAAAATATAAGTCATATTGTCATTTCTTTGAATCAGGACTCCGCTGGCTGAAAAGTCAAAGTTCAAGGTTATTTGAAAGTACGGGTTGTAGCACAACTAAAAATAGAAAGAAAATTTTTTTTTCAAGGTCATATATTTTTATTTCACAAAAACAGGACTCCGCTTGCTCACTATAAAAATTTTAAAATGTCTATTTCATTTCTAGAAAACAGGACTCCGCTGGCTCAGTAAATAAAAATTTTTTAAAAACACATTCTCAAGATCAAATTTTCTAAGGGTAAAAGTTCAAGGTCATTTTAAAGTTTTTTTCAAGATCATATTTTTTCATTTCTCAAAAAAAGGACTCCACTGGCTAACAAGGTATAAAAGTACATTTTAAATGTTCAAGGTCATTTGAAGTATGGTTTGTAGCACAGTTAAATTTACATTAAAAAATTTAAAGTACATTTGCCTATTTCAAAAACAGGACTCCGCTGGCTTACATAGCATAAATGTACATTTAAAATGTTCAAGGTCAAATTTTTTCATAGTCATCAAGAAGTACATGGTGTATCACAGATATACCCAACCCTTCCTAGAAAAATTTTTAAAAGAGCAAATCGTAGCACAGTTAAAAGTACAATAAAAATTTCAAACACAATTAAAAACATTTTAAAATGATATCTCACATGCTCGAAAAACCTTTACTTAAATTATATACATACATTCAATTTTCTAATCAATATTGAAATAATTTTATAACCTTTGCATTCATTACATTGTTGAGAATTTGTTTTATTTTATATAGAAATAATAATAATAATAATAATAATAATAATAATAATAATAATAATAATAATAATAATAATAATAATAATAATAATAATAATAATAATAATAATAATAATAATAATAATAATAATAATAATAATAATAATAATAATAATAATAATAATAATAATAATAATAATAATAATAATAGAAATAATAATGATATTAATTAATTTTAAATGACTTTGACCTTTGACCTTAAAAAATTGAATCACTTTGAACTTTGACCTCGAAAAACTTTAAATAACCTTGACCTTTGACCTGTGGAATTTAAATGCGCTTGACATTTGACTTTGAAGAGAATTTGAATGACTTTGAAAAAATATTTGACTTTGAACTTTGACCTTGAATATTTAAAAAAAATTATATATTGAACCAACTGGTCATGTTACTGAAAAATGAAAAACTATTATCTTGAAAATTTTTATTTTACTTTTTACTGTGTTACAATTTGCACTTTTAAAAAATTTTCTAGGGAGAAAGGGTATATCTGTGATACACCATGTACTTAAATGACTATGAAAAAAAATGACCTTGAACATTTTAAATTTACCTTTATGCTATATGTGCTAGAGGAGTCCTGTTTTTGAGAAATGACAAAATATGACCTTGAAAAAATTTTTAAAAAGACTTTGAACTTTGATCCTTAGAAAATTTGACCTTGAAAATGTGTTTTAAAAATTTTTATATATTGAGCTATGGGAAACCTGTTTTAATGAAAATACAATTATGACTCATACTTTGACCTTGTATGAGTCATGGTCTTTGTTTCAATGACCTTAAACTTTGATCTCTAAAGATTTTTTGTAATTTTATTTATTTTTTAAAAAATTTTACCGAGGGAGCGGGTAGGTAGGGTGAGCCAGTGGAGTACTGATCTAGCGAGTCCCATATAACTATTAGTATAAATGTTTTATTTATTCATATATTCGAACATCATATAAATATTATGTCGTATGCCAACAGTTTCAATTCTATAGAATCTTTAGGTATAGAATCCTTAGGTATAACATTCTCTTTAAATTTTCTTTCATTGAGACAAACCTATGAGCCGAATTTTGAAACTTGACCTATCTTTTTTAAAAAAAAACTTTTGTGACAATTCAAAAATATTCCGTGCGCGATTACAAAATTTTGCTTAAGCATTATGCAGTAGGAGCTTTTTAAATTTAAAAAATTTAAATTAAAAATATTTCTGAAAAACGATTATATTCTTTTCCAACTAATGTTATCTTTTTATTTTTTTAAATTTATTAAATGCTTTGACATTTTTAGCCACTCTGTCCGTATACATGTTAATAAAATTGATAATTTTTTTTGTGATTTTATTTTATTTTAGATAATTGATGAACCCCTTTTACTTTCATGGCTGACATTGATTTCACTCTTGATTGTTTCATGCATTATGTTTTTATTGTTTAAATTTTATCGAAATATTAAATAAATCCTATGATTGATATTTTGGGTTATATTTTTAATTTTAAAAATGCCTAAAACAACAGTAAACTGGTATTTTTGTATGAAATTTCCGAAATTTTTAAAGTTTGACAATACAAAAAATGGCAGAATAATGGCAGCGTAATAATAAAAATTATTGCATTCATTTGCTAATTTTGCCGATTTTACGAATACTACTTGAATTGTTTTTTCTTTTCTTATTTTTCTGTAGTTTTAATTGACAAAAATGCTTTAATGACAATTTCACAATCTTCCTCGCCCATCTGCGTGCGTTCAAAGAATTTTTCTGCTTTTTCCAATACCATTTTTGTATCATCTTTAGTGTTAATGCATTTTTTTATTCAGAGCGTTGCCAACATGCAGCAATTATACCCATAATAATTAATATATATTGGAAATTTGTTTGGTTTATTTAATATAAGTCGGTTCCATTCTCTAACTCCTTGTGTTCTTACTTTGCAAAAAAATCAATAGTAACAAAAAAATACATATTTAATTAAATTCAACTTAATTAATCAATTTGTCAATACAATTTTTTTAATACTTGCACTCTTCTGCTCAAAAACTACTAACTTTCTTTGATGATCGAATAATTCTGAATTTTTTCTTAGACAAACGGGTGATTTTCAAAGTTGTAACTTCCATTTTATACAAATAGCAAAATAATCAGATTGGGTCCCATTGAAAAGATTAGAGAAAATATTAATCGGGTTTCCACATGCTTTGTGGTTCCCATAAGGCTCGGATTTTCCACATATCTAATAAATTATTCATTAATTTTTAAATTGATTTTTATTTATTGAATATCTTTTTCTGGGAGCCTTTATCGGTTTTATAATAGCATATTTCTATTCTTTTTCTCATTTACTCTCCATACATATATTTCCTCCACAATATATCAATTTTAATTACTTTTTGTATTTATTTATTAATTGTAAATATTCCAACTTTAACTTTTTTATTAAGCGCTTCAATTCTCCTGTTACACCACTTTAACTAACTCAATCAAATTGTTTAAACATAGTTATATTAAACATAAATTAATTGTTAGATTAATCTCACGGTATAAACAATATTTTTTCTTTAAAGCTGCTGGAGTTGTCAGTGAAATTAAATAATACCAATTATTGATCTAACTATAAGCACATCTGTGTTATTGATAACAATGAAAAGTTCTCGAAATTATGAATATTTATTGTCCATCAAAATGCAATCGATTTAATTGTCGCTAACACAATTAGACAAAGAATTCCACATTCAAACTCGAAACTCAAGACTTATTACGAAAATCTGTGAGTAATAGTTTAAATTACTAATTTCAAAACTGCTTATTCAATCAAACTTCCTCGAAAAACTTGTATCAATCTACTAGTTTGCTTTATTTAATCCCTGTCATACTGTGATTCTTTGGGGGATTTTTTCTGACAGTTCTTATATACTAACACCTAGAGATAAATGTATTGATCTTTTGTCTTCTTTTGCGATCTCCACCATTTCAACTTAATCCTGTTATCTCAGTCAGCTTTCGAAATATACAATTTTTTGACACACTTTTTGACACTCTCCACTATTTTACCACAAGCTAAAATATCACTAAATGTTACATAAACCCACATAATTGCAAAAATAATAAATGAAAATAAACACACACATATATATATATATATATATATAAATTCAATGAACAGTTGGATGAGTTGATACATGTGATGTTGGATGAGATGTCTGAAGAATTGTTGGGTCTATTTATTTAATCCATATAATGTGTGTTTGTACTATATACATATAACATCTTATCTCAACTGTGATTATGTTTTAACATGTATGTGTGTCTGTGACTTACTTAAAGTTTGAGCTACTTTATCGTGAAAAACATAAATATTTTGTGATCTACCGAATATTACTAGGACAATTTTCGTACAATATTTTGTTCTGAAACAAAGATGATCTGTGTAAATGGTGACTTGTTTCAACGTGACTCTTCCTACAACTAATAAACAGTCAATGTTTCATAATAAACAAAACTTTTGTTATCGATTGTCATGAATTGCATTTACATAGAGAAAATAATTCTATAAATAGGTATTTTATGTTTGAAGTCTACTAAATATTTAATTAATTTCTCGTATTCTGTTAAGCAATTTGAAAATTACTTCTTGACACATAAAAACCTTTAGTTGAACACCCATTTTAAGGAGGGTTGGTACTGATGAATCATTATCTACATGACACACATTGATAATAGAAAAATAATAGAAAAAACAAAACAAGATCATTTTTAAAATTTGATAAGATGGTTAGGTAATTGCTTTGAAATATGTACTTGTTGAATGAAAATTAATGTACGTTATCGACTGCTCACAGTATTTAATTGTACATTTTTCCAATAAGTAATTAGTTAATTCTTGATTACTCGAAATAATCGTGAATATTTAAATTATTAAAAAAATTGTCAATAAAAATGTAATTAATGGGTTAAAGAAGAATTTTAAATATGAATAAATTTTCGTTTAAAAATAAATGTAATTGCAAATATTTTAAATACTTACTTGAATACAAATAATTTCATGAATCTAACAATTTCATAAAACCGAACTCTTATTGTAAATTTTCTTAATTTTAATTAGATTCCAATTATATCATTACAATTAACCAAAATTTTACCGATATATTCTGATCAACCTTAAATCAATGGAAAAGTGACAGTTTTCCTAAGTATCTTAAAAATTTAATCAATTAGATCTCTTTAAAAGATCATAATTTCCTTTCTTCACCAATCTTTTGTCTTTAATTGACAATAAATCTCAGCTATTTTCAGAAATAATAATAAAAATTTAGTGAGGGGTCCCTAGAAAATAATATTAGACAAAAAAGGAAGTTAATTGAAAAAATTAATTACTAATGGGAAGTCCGAGGCAATGGGAAACCTGAGAGATGAGGAAAACCCGGCGTGTAGACGAAATAATATAAAAGGTTAAATTGACCTAAACAATATTAAATGTGAGCCACTGATCTATGGAGAGGTAATTATTTCCTAATTGGTAATTTAGTAATGCAGCAAACGTTGTTGAAAAATGTCGGCTAAGGTGGTCTGTGGAAAGTAATTATTTTTAATAATTTAATAATGTAGCAAATGTTGTTGACAATTGTCTGAAAACAGTCTGAGCAGGTGTATAAAAGGAAAAGGGAAAACACGAAACGACCAGTGGTTGAAGCAAACGAGTAGTCTAGTCAGGTCAGTAAAATAGTCTAAACCCAAGTAAAATCAAACGTTATCGATCAGAAATGGTGATTACCCATTGGATAACCTACCTGAAGATAATTAAATTTATTCGGTGGTTGAAGAGTGCAAATAAATCAATGAAATTGTGATTACAAAACGTCGAAATAAATCGAATTGAGTTGTAACTGTGGTAAAGTGCAAATAAAATTATTCTGTGTTGGGTTTGCTTATTTAATTCGAAAAGGACACGAGGAGTCAGAGGGAACCGATTTTCAATAATAATAACCCGACAGAGAAATTAATTATATAAATAAGTGTTTATGTTTGAAGTCTACTAAATATTTAATTAATTTCTCGTAACCTTCTAAGCAATTTGAAAATTACTTCTTAACACAAAAACTTTCAGTTGAACACCATTTTAAAGAAGGATTGGTACGGATGAATCATTTTCAACATGACACACATTGATAAAAGAAAAATACTAGAAAAATAATAGAAAAATAATAGAAAAATAATAGAAAAATAATAGAAAAATAATAGAAAAATAATAGAAAAATAATAGAAAAATAATAGAAAAATACTAGAAAAATACTAGAAAAATACTAGAAAAATACTAGAAAAATAATAGAAAAATAATAGAAAAATAATAGAAAAATAATAGAAAAATAATAGAAAAATAATAGAAAAATAATAGAAAAATAATAGAAAAATAATAGAAAAATACTAGAAAAATACTAGAAAAATAATAGAAAAATAATAGAAAAATAATAGAAAAATAATAGAAAAATAATAGAAAAATAATAGAAAAATAATAGAAAAATAATAGAAAAATAATAGAAAAATAATAGAAAAATAATAGAAAAATAATAGAAAAATAATAGAAAAATAATAGAAAAATAATAGAAAAATAATAGAAAAATAATAGAAAAATAATAGAAAAATAATAGAAAAATAATAGAAAAATAATAGAAAAATAATAAAAAAATAATAGAAAAATAATAGAAAAATAATAGAAAAATAATAGAAAAATAATAGAAAAATACTAGAAAAATACTAGAAAAATACTAGAAACGCTTGTTATTAATCATTATCGAATTATTAAAATCCAAGTGAATATTTCAAAAAAATCAGAATTTCTGATTGAAATCATTCATATCATCGATTGCTTAAAAATTTTTCTAGTAAATATTAAAACTTTAATATTTTAAAAACTGAAGTTTTGATGAAAGTTTTCTTCGGTGTCCTTTTTTAAAAATGCCAAAATTTTAACATGGGAGCAATCCGCTAAATGTTGCGTGATTCTAGTTCTCAAAGCATACAGATCAGAATTAAAGCCAAAACAGAAAAGGTCATTTATTGGGATTATGTTAATCCTATATGTAGGACAATGCTTCATACATATGGCTTAGAAGCATATAAGGAAATAGGATACCATAATCATTCTCTAAATGATCTTTCAGTATATAAAAAACAGTTCATTTCCTTGATAAAAAAATAGAGTACCTAATTCTGTTTATAATTTTTGTCCAGTTCATTTAAAGATACTGACATTAGAAGCTTTGCAAGAACGCACACTGGTTCTTACGAAAAGTTTAGTAATAGAATATATTCTGAAAAGCACCTTTATTATCCACGACATGCAGATGATAAAGTTGAGTCTGTTTTGATCGTTTTTTTGGCATTTTAGATTTTTGGTATTTAAACATTTCGGAATTTAAAAATTTTGGCGTTTTAAATTTTTGCATTTTAATATGGAACCTTTTTTTAATAATAACAAACAATTTTATATTTATTATTTAATTGTTTGACAATGAAATCGTTTATTTTCATTTCGTTTTGTTAAAATAAATAAATACATTTTAAAATATATTTTTTATTAATAAATTACTCAATTGGCCATTAGTTTAATAAAGTGCTATTATACTAAACAAACAAAAATCTGATAAAAAATTAAAGTTTGAATATATTTTTATTAATTAAAAAACATGCAATTTAATGTTTATTTATTTTCAATATTCTAAAGTAGCCACTTCAATGATTATTAATTTTACGTATTTAAATGAAATGCAAATAAATATTGCAGGCGAAATCGGGTTTTTGTCTATGGACCATTAATTAAAAATGTAAACTTTTAATTTTTAATTATAAAATCAGTTTAATATTTTTCAACCGAAGTCTGAATTGTGTTATAATAATAATTAACAAAATATAAAATTTAAATTTATTTTAGTGAATATAAAAGGAAGATTAAAATTAATCAATCCAAAAAGCAGATATTAAATAAACACAAGAAACCATTGTTTTTGTTAATTAACAACAAAAGCAGAAACAAAGTGAGAAAATTTTTATATAAAAAACAAGGGGGGTTTATTGTTGCATTAATACCATTGGCTTTATCATTATTAGGTGGAGCTGATTTATTAGACGCGCAAAAATAATTATTGAACATAATTATAAACATTGGTGCTAACCCTTCATTACCTAATTTTAACCTTAATTTTAAATTTTCTTGTTGTAATGGAGAAGATTTAGACAAACCCAAAAGACGAGGCAGGTTTCGGTGGAGTCGAAAAGTTACAGAAAAGAGTTTTAAATTCGAAAGCAGAAACTCAGAAATGGTTATCGGGGCAGCTAGCGTACAGTTTAAACAAGCCCATGCTAAAAAGATTTCCAACAAGAGCATATATAACGTTTGGTATTAACGATTTATGGCAAATGGATTTGATGGAAATGATACAATACTCAAAGATTAAAAAAGGATACAAATATATTTTGACATGTATTGATATCAAATTGTGGTGCTTTCAGTCGTTTTGCTCGTGCAATTCCTACCAAAACAAAGTTTGCAGATAAAATTATTTATCGCAATTAATAAATTATTTAAAGATGAACATCCAGATAATTTACAGACCGATTTAGGTATTATTATTATTATTAATATTAATATTATTATTATAGGTAAAGAGTTTTACAATAGTAAAGTTAAGCAAATCCTGAATTGTCTCAAAATAAATCATTAATCTGTACATTCTCAATACAAAGCCATTCATGTTGAAAGATTTGATCGAACATTAAGAGACAGGCTAAAGAAATGGTTCGTGCACCTAGTTAATGAAATATGATTCATGCTTTACCCAAAATAATTCTTAGTTATAATTATTCATCACACCGAGGTTTGAATGGGTTGAGACCTGTTGAAGTATCATCAAAAACATCATTAAATCATGGCTTTCTAAAAAAGTTGAAAAAATTTAAAAACCAAAATATAGTATTGGTGATCATGTTAGAATTAGTAAAATATCTACTACACCATTTATTAAAGATGTTGATACAAATTGGAGTGACGAAGTCTTTATCATTTTAAAAATAAATATTAAACAAAGTCCAGTCATGTCATTAAAGATTATGATAATAATTAATTAGGTGGTAAATTTTATGAACAAGAAATACAAGTTATTCCTCTACTTCAAGTATTTAGAATTCAAAAAATATTGAAAATTAAAATGATTGGTAAGGATAAACAATACTATGTCAAATGGCATGGATATCAAAACCCAACATGGATATCAGCAAAAGATCTAATAAAATGAATTTCTATATGATTTTACCTAATAATAGTTGTCCGACATTACATCCCGATAATCAAGCAAGTAAATTCATGGTTGATCTTCAAAATACAATTTATTTACATGGAAATTAGGAAGTTGCTTTGTTGGATTTTACCTTTGTATACAATTTATTTCCATTCTACAGAAAATCCAAAATTGAATACAAAAAGACTGAAATGATGACTAAATACAAAACGATTAAAATTGATAATGTAAATGATGATGGCGATATCTCTAATCCTTCTGATACATTGTATTTTGACAAGAGATTTATATATGTTCAATGTTATTATCAACCATTTCATGTATATTTTTATGATTTAACTAGTGCAAAAAGAATGGGATATACAAAATTGAGTATTAGTAGTTTAGAGGATACATTGAAGATACCACTACTAAGATTTACCAAAGTTGGAGAGAAAATTAAAACAGTTAGATTAAATATATTATACCCGTTAAATAAACCATATACATTTATATTTAAAGAAGATTTATACATTTCAAAAAGCGATGAATTACAATCATATTTAATTCAAAATGTGGATTTATTTTCCAAGAGTTTATACTTATAGAAGATCAATATTTCAAATTCTCGTTGAATACTGATATTAATGAAATTAAGTTTGATAAAATCTTGATAAAAACATTACGGTTATCAATTCAAAGATATTTAAAAGATGCAAAAATTAATGAAGGATCGAGTAAACCAAAAATAATTAAACTACATCAACAATTATTCATTTATACAAACATAATAGATCCTATAATTGTTGGTGATTCAAATGTTCCTCTATTAAAATCGGTATGGATTGAAAAGCATGAACATGATGAAGTTGTGCAAATTCAAATCGAAGATCCAATGCATTTATATGTTTCAACTTCTTGTATAAACAATATAGAAATTAATATTTGGGATGATTCTGGTAAATTGATAAACTTTTCAAAAGATAAAGAAACTCATTTGACACTATATTTTCGTAAATTAGATGGCTAATAACGATATTATTTCAATGTATAGTGGTAACCAAAATGGTGGTGATTTACAGTATTTTATTGGTACACAATATGGGTCATGATGGTTGTGAAAACTTGGAAGATTTGCTCTTCCGATTCTTAAACGTATTGGTAGTTTTGGTATGAAAACTGCAAAAGATGTGATTATGAATGATCAGAGAATAATACCATCTCTAAAAACTAATGCTCTGTCAGAAATCGGAAAGGTTTAACCAGGTGTTGCGAGTATGTTTACAAAAGATACACAACCCTCACCTGTTACAACTCAAACTCCAAAACGTATAAAGCATCGATCATCGTATATAAACAAAAGAATGAAAAGTCATGATTTGTGTATATTTGACAGGCCATCACCTCAAGCAGTAATTGAATATGGAGCATTTGAAGAAGTATTCCCCGTGAATTCTCTTACAGATAGTAGAAATGATGTTGAATTTTATATTAATGGTTCTCAAACTGAATATCTGGATTTGAATGATATTTATTAACTGTTCAAATAAAAGTCATATATAAAGATAGAAAACCTTTGCTTGGTGCTTCAGATGTTGTACCAAACAATTTCTTGTTCCATACACTTTTGAAGGATGCAATACTTGGTTTTAACAATATCAAGATTGAAGGTGGTAACAACACGTATATTCACAAAGCTTTAATTGAAACTATTTTAAATTATAATTCTGATACTAAAAATACATGTCTTGCTACTATGGGTTATGGAAGTGATGACAGTAGAAAGGTTTGGATTAAAAACTCTAGATTATCACCATGTGTTCATCTTTACAATTTGATTTCATGGATCAGCCAAAATATTTACTTTCAGATGCTAAAGTTGATTTGCGTTTATAAAGATCTGATTCAGCACTATCATTAACTTCTGCAACAGGGAAATCAGTTTGTCAAATAGTTGATGCAAAATTATTTGTAAGACGAGTTCGAGTAGACCCGTCAGTATTAGCAGGTCACCAAATCGGTCTGAATTCTAAACACGCGATTTATCTATTAAAAACTAAGGAAATTGTTTCATTTGCAATCGGTCAAGGTGCATCATTTTTCTATAAGGAACAAATATTTGGAGATAAAAGAATGCCTAATTTTATACTTATTACTTTTCAATCTGAAACTCAATATAACTCAATACAGCATCAAGTTCAATATTCAAACATTTTAATGTCACTTCTCTATCTTTATCAAAAAACACTGATTATCGCGAAACATATATTCAGAAACATATATTGAGAATGATAATTATGGTACTACATTTATGCAATGTATTTTGAGAAATATTGGTTATTTGGTTAAAAATCTAAATTTTGGAATATCTTTTGAAAATTCTAAATCAAAATATACATTCTTTAAATTTGTTTTGGTTCTGAATTTTGATTTGAATCAAAGTCAATTACCTTAAAAGGGAAATCACCGACTGGATATCACATTTGCAAGTGTAACAAAAGAACCAGTGCATGTCCTCACATATGGAGTTTTTGAAAGTGAAGTACAAATTACTGCAAATAGAACCGTATTAGTTTAATCATTACTAATATGAGCATTGTATCTAAACTACTTAGGTTATCATGGAGTAAGATTTTTGTTTGTTGATTGATTTATTGATCTAGTTCTATTCAGGTTAATCAAAACGAAACTCTGTTATTAGGAAATAAATTTTTTGGTGTATATCCATTAGATAAAATACAATTTTTACGTAATAATCAAGCCTTAATTGTCAATTCTCAATCATCTCATCTTAATAGTGAACATTGGATTGCTTTATATATAAAACCTGACAAGATATACGTGTTTGATCTTTTGGGGTTTTATTATCCTGCTTTGATGATTTCAAAGCTGCAAACAACGAATAAACCTATTGGGTATAATAAATCAATGTTTCAAAATCCAATGACTAGTACATGTGATCAACATTGTTTGACATGGTTGATGTATAAAAGATTTGATGTTTAATACATTTTTAATCTTGATTTATTTTATTTTAATGTATTGATTTATTTAGTTTTACTATATACATACATAACTATTATATGCATGTGATCAATTTGATAAATCTGTTTTACCAATGTTAAATCATCGATTTATATGATCGTGTACATACATGACTTTTGATTAGATAATATATACCAACTAGATTAATGTTATAAACTTTAACAATTAGATTTTTATCACAATTTATTTTCAACATTTTCATTTCAAAATACTAAATCACTGATTCTTTCGGAAAATGATAAATTTTTATTTTATAAATTTATATATTTATTATTATCATTTAGAAAGTCGACAAGTCAAGGCTCAAATATTTCAATCAAATTTAAACATTGAAAATCTTTCCAACGAGTAATTTTAATTTCCAAATATTAATATAATTAGGTAATTTTATTGGAGATTGCTTCGAGATTACCGAAAATTATAATATTATGAATCTTTCATCAATAAAGAGTAAATATCTTAATTTAATTTATTAATGTTATAAGACATCTTTATAAATAATTTCAAAAATACGCCCGGAACATCGCAAGATTGTAATAATTATGCTCCTATAACAATTGGGGATGATCATATGAAATCTAAGACTGAGAAAATTGCCCCGGAATAATATTATAGTAATAATAGAATTTTTAAAATTATTTTAGAATTTATAATAATATTTATACCAAATCTTTAACATATTGTTTTTAATGACTACAATAATATAGATTTTATGAATATAATATATATATATATATATATATATATATATATATATTTAATTTTAATAATTTAAGAAAATAATAATTTATTTTAATATGGAATTTCAATTAACTTAGATTTTATGACGTTAACAACAATTATTGATTTATATTTAATATTTGGTTAATATCATGTAAATTATTAACATGATAATATATTTAACATGGTAATAATAATTTATTATTATACAGAAATATAATTAAATTATGTATAGTTTTATGCTAATAATTATCTATAGATTTTATTATTCTAGATGATTATAAAATATTTTAAATTAATATTAAAAATAATTAACAGGTTCGTTATATCCTCGATATTGTGCATCAGGAATCGGGCATAATTCAGATTGTCATGAACTTTTGGCATCATATTACAGTCATAAGTTTAACGGCATCGAATATTTTATATACCCTAAATGCAAGACTACCCAGCAGATTAAATATTTAGATTTTTATAAGGGGCACTATAACCATTTAAATCAATTAACTACAAGTAAAAAGTCACTTTTTAATATAATTAATAAAAAGAATTGAACCTATAGTTATAAGTGACGATGATGATGACGTCACTGAAATACAATTTAATCAAATAGGAGGCTCTATTAATATAAATGATGAGCCTGAAATGGAAGTTGATTTAAAAGGATCACGTAAAAATATTCGATTCGACATGGCACATCAAAACGTGATTCAAATCATCATCATAAATAAAACGTTAAATAAAATTAAAATCGAAGAAGAAAAAAATGGGACTGTAAAAGTTCAATTTACAGTTCTCATACAATTTGAAAAAGACCGGGAATTTAAGGATAATTTCTTTTCAAATAGTGAAATTTAAGTCAGTGTAAATAAATTAAATGAAAAAATAGAGAAATCTACTAATTTAGGTAGTAGATGGCGGGTTGTTAAAATTAAAGAAATTGATTTTATTTTAACCAAATTTTACCACATAAATAGATTAGCTGGTCATAGTTTTATACCAACACCTGCATCATTAATTAGTAAAAAAAGCTATTTTAAATGTACAAAACAAGGACCAGGGATCTTTTATTTATAGCGTATTATCATTATTAAAACGTAACGTAATTATTAACAATAGGGAGCGTGTATCATCATATACAAAATACTTGAATGAATTAAATTATGACCCAATTACCGACTGTTCTATGAAGTTGTGTAACATACCGAAATTTGAAAGGAAAAACGAATATTTAAAACTTTCGATAAATGTTTTAGAATATAAACTAATAGTTATATTCACTATTATAAATGAAAGCATTGATTATGTACCCCCATCATCCGCACTTCGAAATACTCCACCGATCATAGGTTGCTGGTGGTAAACCTTTTTATCTTTTACTATTGCAAGATGGTGAGAATTATCATTGTACTGCAGTTTTTAATTTAAATAAATTATTGAACTGTCATTCCAATAGTATATGTAATGTTCAAAAATTTGTAAACTGGTGTCCTCATTGTCTAAACGGTTTTAAACTTGATTTAACGTTTAAGGCACATGTTGAATTGTGATGATTTTTATTGAATGACTTTCCGTTTGCTCCGGAAAAATGTGTCCACCCAATTCTAAAGTTGAGAAGCTAATGCTCACTCATTGGCTCAAGAAGAACCATGTTCTTCATTGGAGACTTTTAAAACTGTATATAGAATTGGATGTGATGGTTTAAAGCAATTAAATTTAAACAAGCATCCATTTTTAAAACAAATATAGATTAAAATACAAATCTGCGCTCAAACTCTACATGTGAGCTGCATAGAAATTTGTACAAATTATTTAATAATAGTTTGTATGGTAAATCTGTAGAGAATTTGAAAAAACAGATGAGCTTGAGGCTATGCAATTCAGCTGAAAAATTGATTGTATATTCCTCAAAGCCGACTTTCAGAAAATCATTCAAAATTGATGATAATCTGATTGCTGTACATCTGAATAAAGATTTAATCTGCTTAGAACGACCTAGCTATATTGGCCTATCTGTACTAGATCTGTCTAAGTTGCGGATGTATAATCTTCAATATAATGAATTGGTGAAATATAGAGAGAAATTTATTGGTGATGTTAATATCGTTGCTGGCGATACCGATTCATTTTTTCTTAAGGTTAGGAACTGTAAGCCTGACACTCTTTTGCCAGCAATGATTAGTGATCAGCTTTTAGATACATTGAATTATGACCCGACACATCCGTTATACTCGAGAAACCTTGACTAGGTGATTGGAAAATTTAAAGATAAAGTAAAGGTCTCTGGTTACGGAATGGGTTTTCTTAAGACCCAAATACTGTAGTTTATTAGGTAAAAAAGAAACTATGAAAGCTAAGGGTGTTAACTTAATTGGTACAGAGATCGGCCATCAGTCATATTTAGACTGTTATAATAATAATTGGATATTTTCTGTGCCACAGACTAGGATAAGGACACGCAACCATCAACTTTATACTTTGAAAATTAGTAAAATCGCCTTGTCAAACAATGACGTTAATGGATTATGGGTGGCTAAAAATAGTAGTCTTGAATTTGGTCATTATTTAGGATTCGATATCAAAGATGATTATGGTGGAGATTTGATGTCACGAGATGAAATTCATTCAAAAGAAAAACATCATCGAATTGATAACATTTACAATGACATTTTTGATTCGATTATTTAGTATAATAAAATTTAATGTAAAACAATTCTTGTTTTTGATGTTGAATTATTCAGTTATTATTATTTTTCTAATTTCAATTTACAAAAAACCACACCAGCCCCGCAGGGGCTGGTGGCGGTCTGGCGGATTGATGAATTAATTTCACTTTGATGATTACAAAATGTAGTATTAAAACTATTAATTTCTAGAATCCTAATAAATTTACATGCTAATTGTCATTGTCGAATTAAATCATGTTCAAGGTTTGTGAATAATTTTATAAAGAATTACAAGATTTTACACTTGGAAATATTTGGATGGAATATTGAGTTGGGGAAATTATTTTTAGGTATTTTAAATTTGGGATATTTTGAGTTGGGATATTTTTCCATATAATCTTGAATTCCTCGAATATATAATGTATAGCCTTGTATATAGTACTATTTTCTTTACAATTTGTTACTATGTTGAAACTTTCTTTAAAGATTTATTCAAAGTACTAACATATTTAATCAAATTTATTTAAAATTTACATCTTTCTTACTTCATTGATCAAATTCTATGCACCAGCTAACCACAATTTAAATTAAATAATAATTTCTACAAAAACTAATAGACAGTCATTAATCACATACATTTGTCCTATAAAATTTGGTTCAGTACATGTGTATGTGTTGAAGCATTGTATTAACACTGTCAGAAATTATTTTTATTTATTCCTTGGTAATTATTTGATTTTTGGTAATGTGGTAGATGATAATTATTTTATCTATCAATTTTATTCAAAGGATTTTAGGAATTTAATTTTTAAAGTTGTATCATTTTCAATAAATATATGAAAATCTATTTCAAGTACTATTAAAGTAATATATTTTAATTTTTATGAAATTAATTTAAGAATATTTTTATAATTACGTTTCTTTTCATAAGAAATTAGACTAACAACCACATATACTTACTAATTGATTTATCATTCAGTAAACAATAAGAGTTGGAGTGAAAAGATTAGAATATATATTTAGTGTAAAAATAAATTTAAATAATTTTTTGAGGTGTTAACAAAAAATAGATTTATTTTAGATATAGTGACATGTATAAATTTAATGAAGAGATTGACATTTATATTTGAAAATAACTTTTCATATTTGTTCATTGTGGATGCAATTAAAAATATTACAAAAATATTAGAAATATCAAGGTTTTTAAGAAAACTATTGGCTTTTAAAAAATAATTTCAAAGTTTCAATAAATCATATACAAAACTGTATACAATGGCAATTAAATTTTATTCAGAGAAAATAAAATTATGGATTGGAATTCATTGAATTTGATTACTTACAGCTTGTTAGCAAACAGGTAACAAAGTAACCGATTGATTTAACAATTCAGAGACATCAATGATATGAGAGTTAAGAAGATTTTTATTAATAAATTTGTATTTGAACTTGTAATAGAAAAATAATTGTTCAACGTTATACGCAAATAAAGTTAAAAAGAATATAAATCGCTAAGTGTTTAACAAAATGTATTGATTTTTAAAAAGCAATTTCAAAGATTTCAATAAAATACGAAAATCAAATACAAAATTAAATATTTTATTCAAAAAAAGATAAACTTTCTTCATTGAATTTGTTTGATTCCAGTTTGTTAACTGCCAAATAACTAAGAAACCAAATTATTTACTAATTTCGATACAACAAAAAGAGATTTAAGAAGATTTTTATTAATAAATTTGTATTTGAACTTGTATTTCTTGTTATTGTTCAACCTTAATGTTGTTTTATTTAAATGTTTGATGGTATTATATATGATTTGTAAAGACAAGAGTAATTTCAATCATTAAGACTTGTCAAATACTATCGACTCTGTGTATGTTGGGGATCAAGACGATGTATTAATTTTTTGTTTGTTTTCTCTTTACAATTTGTAAATGACAATTAATAACTAATTTTGTCCGTTTTTATTTTGTTTGACTTTTTGCCATTCCCTATCATTTTTTAATTTCTCCTCATTCCAACTTTTTAGAATTTTGAATTATCATAGTCTTTATTTGGCATACTTTCCACAACTCAATTAGTTCACTTTAATATCAATTGTTTTTATCATTTAGGTATCCTCAGCAAAGCTAGGTCTTGTATAAGTGTTGATATGTATAGACGTTTCAAGCCTCAGTTGGAAGTCATTAAAATACGATTTGGTTGAGTCTTTCAAATTATTTTTAAGCTAGTGGATATTTAAAAAGTATTGTCATATTTTTAATATTTTTAATTATAATTTTTACCCTCCTCCCGATGTCTTTCAAAAGATTTTCCAGATATTTTTGGTGTATTTTCGGGAAATTCAATTAACACTAAGATGTAAAAGAACTAATGTAAAGGCAAATCGGAGTATAGTACTGTTTTTATCTAACATTTTTTATAATTATTTTAAATATTGAATTTATTATCAATAAATAATATTACATTTTGAAATGATCATTGTCATCAGTTTAAATAAGATCCAAATCAGGTAGAATGTCATTAGCTGCGTGCTCAAAATGCAATAGGTCTTTCAATTTCGATAGTTTAAAGGTACATGAAAAGATATGCCGAGGCCAGTTTTTGTCAAAACAGTCATCAAAACCTTCTGGAATACAATTTGGTCGAAGTGTGGACATAGATGACAGTATTAGTGGTATCTCTGACAAAGATGTTCCAAATAGCTTCAAGGTAACACAGGAATCGAAATTTGTGACTTGCAAGTCTTGTGGCAAAACATTTACTATTCATTCTATTAACAAGCACACTGTGGCCTGTGATTTGCGAGTAGAACGGGAACGAAAAGAACAAGAACAACAACGAAAACATGAAGCTGGTCCTCAACACATCGGTCGATTACCAGGAGCAGTTTGTTATATATGTGGTCGAAATTTCGGAACCACGTCAATTGATATCCATGAAAAACAGTGTCTAGAAAAGTTCAGAAAACAAAATGCTGAATTGCCAAAGAAGGAAAGACGACCTGAACCAGTGAAACCGCAGACGAATAAAGAAATACTAGAACAAATGGTAAAAGAACAAAAACTGAAAGGCAATGTAACATACAATGAGCAAGCAGCCATGAATGATGCAAAAGCTATTGCTTATAATCAAAATTTGGTTTCTTGTTCAAATTGTTCTCGTACTTTTAATCCCGATGCTCTACGGTTTCATATGAAAGCTTGCACTAGCAAACGGCCAGCCAGAAAAATTGGCGAAGAAACTGTACATCGTTGATCTAATATTTATTATTCAATAACACCACTTTTTATCATCTTTTCATATTTTAGTGATTTAAATATTTATTTTAATAATTTATTTAGAAACTCACATGCGATAAGACATGGTAACAGCTGAAACTTTCTTAATTAAACATGATTCTGATGTAAAATGACAATAACGATTCCATTTATCTTCATTTAGCTTTTGACTATAGATCCATATTTTCTATTTAGCACAAACCTCCTGCACTGGTTTTTTTGCCAATTGGTTTTTGAATTGTTATTTCCTTTATTAAAAATAACTTAATTTCAATGGTGAAATTATTTGAAAAATGAAAGTTTTCATTGTTTTACATAATACTATTACCTTATTCAAACACCAAAAATAATTATAATATTTTTATTTCAACCCCTTTATTAACAAGAAAACATGAGTGAAAAATCACGCTGTCCTTAACAGTCTATTTATTCCACGATTAAGGTCATTTGTCACTTCCGATTATTTCAGTAATGGTGGTCAAAAGATTCTGTCTGTCTTCTATGTTTATTTGAGTGGATAAATGTTTGAAAGCTGAGTTGAATTGGCGACCATTGTCAGAGCTCTCAGGATCTTTAAAATAAGGTTATCCAGTTCAAATTATACGTCGTATACGAGGTCGATGGTGTACCAGCTAGGAATCTTGCTGGTACCAATGGTTGCATTGATCTTATACAGATGCTGCTTCGCTGTTGTTAATTTGGTAATAAAGGTTTTCGCTATGACAATCACCAAAATAACAATAACGGCGCCGAAATTAATTCAAATAATCACAGGGGTATTGACGTTTATTAAGAGGCAAAACTAATCCTAACTGGAATAATACCGCCAGCGCCAACAGTAGTGTTTCTAATAATGGCGATAGCAGAAATAGCAGCCCGCTTAGTTGTGATATTGACCGTAATAATATTATTTATACTAGTAATAATATCAACAATGATTAAGGTAAGTAAAATCCGTTTCCAAATAGTTTTTATATTAACCTCAACGCCTTATTTTTAAGCTACACTTCTCGTCATCGAAAAAATTAATTGTCTACTATTAGAGATTTAGTCGCTTAGTTCTATAGATCGGCATTACTTGCGGATCATGAGTTTATTAAATAGTGCGTAAATAATCATGAGTTTTTTCCATTATTCTTTATTTCTATCTCTTATTTATACACCTGCGTTACAGGATGTTTTCCTGAACGTAGTTATTTCACAATCGTAGTTATGTTCACCTTGTAACTTACTGCTCAGGATTACATAACTTAATCATAAAACCGAATTCTTAACTGAAAAACCAGACTAATTTTCATAATTTGTGGAAGGTACTCAAAAAAGTTAGTTTTATTTTCATAATTTTTGTCATTCGTATTTATCTTTTCCTATGGTTATACATTTAAATCTTTGCAACGATCTCTTTCCGCCCCGTACCCTTTTCATATGAACTATTAATATTGATTTTAGAATTAATAAGTACTCATCAAGCTATTCCCCACCGCTCATTTTCCCATGCATCGCTATTTCATGTACAGCATAGCCTGTCTTTTACGGTCAAGAGTACGTTGCAGTTAAACTTCGCTTACGCGGTTCGTTTATTGCGTATCAGTTTAATGACTTGTGGTATATGTCGGATGTGGGACGGAAAAGTATTGATAAAACAATACATTGAGTTTTTGACTAAAATATAAAATGATATATAGCAGCAAAGGTCAAATACCAAATATTAATCAGCTAAAGTCTTACACCGAATATAAAACTCGCGCGCACTATATTATAGTCGTTATGGTCAAATTTTGAAAATATATTTCAAAGAAAATTATTAAGTTGAAATTTTGAATTTTTAACAGTTTTTATTATTATAATAAAAGTTAATTTGTTTAATTGAAAACATTTGTTGCATCTTTATAAAATGAATATCGATAAAATAATGTCAAGTAAAAAAGATTATACTGTTGGGGTTAACAAAATGCACAAATGGAAAAATGGAAAATCAATAAAAACATTGTTACTCGAAATAATAATTAAAAAGGCAAAATCAATTAATATTTTAAAATAAATATTTATCGGGGGAAATGGGTATGAGCGGATGCCAAATGACGAGACGAATCCAAATATAATAAAATTAAATCGATTGGGGCTCCCCAGAAGGAAACATTTAATAAAAATAGAAATTAATTAAAAATTAATTGGCTAAGGGGAAACCCGAGCTAATGGGAAGTCCGAGCCAACAGAAAACACGAATAGTGTTAGAAACCCGGAACGTCAACAAATTTTCTAATTACGGAAAACGAAATTGGTTGACGAAGAAAACCCGGGATAAAAGAGAAACCCGCCACCAAAATAATTAGTGTAAAAAAATGGAAACCCCGGGAGCCCAGAAATAAGTAATTTGGTTTTGGACAGAGATGTTAAAAATGCCAAAACCGATTTAGTTGCTGGTGACTTGAGTTGCGAGACGAGTATAAAAAGAAAAGGCAGATCAGCAAAATTGCCAGTTGGTCGAAGAGAATATTTCAGAGAGCGGAATAAAGGAGGTAATAAACTTGTTGGGCCAGAACAAGGTTTTGTTTAAATGAATTGGAAATAACACGCAAATATAACAATCAGATTTAAAAATAAGACCCATAAAACATCAATTAAACACCTTAAAATCCGGGAAAATATAATTAAAATAAAAAATAAAAAAACATAAAAATAAATTAAAATAATAACAAGATACACCAAGATTCGCACAAAATAAACATAGAAATAACAAAAGAACACAGAAATTTGACCGAAAATTGACAATTTATTTAAAAGAACAAGAGTTAATGAAAAGTAGATATAAAATCAAATAACTTAATTGGAAATAATCCAATTAAAAAAAGAAAGAAATTAATTGTCGAACTAAATCAAGAAATAATAAAAATCAGAATTAGATTACACAAATAACTTCAAGGTCAAATTTTGTCACAGAACAGGTATATATACCAATTCATTTTCACAGAATTTTAACACAAAACTCGTGCAAACAAAGTTTTAACTCGTAAAACTCGTTTTTAACGAAAACAAGACTGAACTTTTCAAGCGGACAATCTGAAAAACCTTTTCCATACAGCGTACAAGCAACTTCAATGTAAGCACTACTTGACGCTTGTGTGGGAAAACGTTACTTGTATTATGTATGCCATTTATGTTATGCCAATTATGCCAATTATGTTATGCCAGAATTGATGCTTCAAGAAAAACATAATTTTGTCGAAATATTTCCGGCCCACAGCCGA
This sequence comes from Schmidtea mediterranea, assembly GCA_022537955.1. Taxonomy (NCBI): domain Eukaryota; kingdom Metazoa; phylum Platyhelminthes; order Tricladida; family Dugesiidae; genus Schmidtea; species Schmidtea mediterranea. The sequence goes on from CM039679.1 coordinate 124,211,517, forward strand.
AACAGCATTGCAAGATAGTAAAATCTCACACCCCTATCGAAATGTGTAAGTGCGGTTCATCAGTCAATATTTCGTGCCCGTGAAGGTTCGTCAACCATTTCCTACAAAATCGACCCAAAAATTCTTACCATATATCGGCTTAAAATCATAAACACCTAGTAGTCCAGTGGTCACTCATAATATTCTAATATCAACATATATAAACCTAAGATCAAATAAGGGAAGGGAGTGTGGAAAGTGTCGTAAATTGTTGCTATGTCATAAAGTCAATAAAACGGAGTTTAAAATGCCAAACTAATTGTTGTAAAAATAACGACGTGCATAGTTAAATATTGTCAAATGAAAAACGTTAATGACGTTAAGATGCCAATCAAGTATAGGTGAAATAAATAAATTGATGTGTTAAGCCAGGCCGTAACATACCCACTCGTGTTTGCACCGGCTCAGCTAGCATATCGAGAAGCAGCTGATACGATCAGGCCAGTGGCGAACGCGCTAAATGTAGCGCGATACAAGCCAACATCTCCCATTAACCGATTAGTGTACTGTCAAATAAACTACCAATGTCATTTCAATTGTTTTAATTTCGTGTGTTGTAGAAATTCGTTAAGTTGTAAAAATGAAATTCGTTTGATTGAAGTTAGAAACTAGGGTTCGAGAAATAATTGATTTGAGGAAGTGTAACGCATATACATGTTGGGCCAGGACTGAATTTTGTTTAAATGAATTGAAAATAACACGCAAATACAACATGCAGATTTAAAATCAGACCCATAAAACATCAAATTAACACCTTAAAATGCGAGAAAAATATAATTAAAATATAAAATCAAAAAAATATTAAAATAAATTAAAATAATAACAAAATGCATCAAGATCCGCACGAAAAAAACATAGAAATAACAAAATAACATAAAATTTGACTGAAAAATTGACAATTTTCGTAAAAGTAAAGAATTAATGAAAATATTTGAATTAAAATAAAATAAATTTGGTTAGAAATAATTTAATTAAAAATTTAATGAATAAATTTTCAAATTAAATCAAGAAAATAATAAAAATTAGAGTTAGATTATACAAATAATTTCAAGGTCAAATTTTGTTATATTGCATTAAATTTAACACGCACGGTTAGGATCACTGAACAGGTATATATACCGATTCATTTTTGCAGAATTTTAACACTGGTGAGGGATCACTTTTTCTCTCAAAAAACTCTTACGTTTTTTGACAGAAAAAACAGTATTGGATCACCAGTGTCCGGAACGGTCTCGAAGTAATATTCGCAGGAACGATTAGAAACGACCAAAGTGAGCACGAGATACGAGCGGTTATACGAGTTTGAGAATGTGAATTTATTGATATCTATTAAACGATTTGTGATGCTGCGAGTTGACAATGTTATGTGAAATATGAATGCCAAATATACAATTTTATGCATCAAAACATTTTCTCAACTGGTATGGTAACATTTATTTATTCATTTTTTTCCGGTCCACAGCTGATACAGCACCGCAAGTTATTAAAATCCACACACCCCAATCGAACTGTGTAAGTGCGGTGTAAGTCCGCCAATAGTTCGTGCTCGTGAAGGCTACGGCGTGAGAACGCAGTAGCTGGAACGTCAATATTATCCGGATATAGGGGGAATTGGAAAGTAAAGGGTTAGTCTTTTAGCTGCTCCTTCATCATCCGTTTCCTGAAAAAATCGACTTAAATTTTTTTAACAACCATCTGCTCAAAATCACTAACATCGAGTAGTCCAGTGGGCACTCATTAAATATAACATGAACTTACATAGATCTTAAAGCTAAAGAGAGGGAAAGGGTAGCGGGGAAAATTGCGAAATCTTTGCAACAGTTAAAATGAATAGCCATCGGAAAAAGATTAATCCGAACGACCAAAATCATGAGAAATAATATTTTAAATGATATATAAGAATTAAATAAAGTATGTTGAATTGAGACGGAAAATATGGGCTGAACGCTGAGCAAATTTTCGGAAATAATTAAAACCTTTATCAAAAACTGTAAAATAATGATGGAACGCTGCTCAAATTTTCTGAATTAATTAAAATACTTATAGAAAATAGTAAAGTAAAAGTGGAATGTTGTTCAATTGCTAGTATTATATTCTCTTAGAATCAAAAAATAAGGGCGGATCGCTGCTCAAATTTTCCGAAGTAATTAAAATACTTATTGAAAATAGTAAATTAAAAGTGGAACGCGTAAAATAAGGGCGGAACGCTGCTCAAACTTTCCGAATCGATGAAAATACTTTATCGAAAACTACAGAATAAGGACAAAGCCGTAAAATAAGGGCGAACGCTGCAAAAATTTTCGAATTAACAAAAATACTTTATCGACAACCGGAAAAATACAGATGGATTACAGCTAAATTTTTATACAAGAAAAATATTTTATAAAGCGGAGGAATAATGAAGGATCCCTAGTAAAAACTTGATAATAATAATGATAATAGTAAGGATAATGGTAATAATAATAATAATAATAATAATATAATAATAAAATAATAATAATAATAATAATAATAATAATAATAATAATAATAATAATGATAATAATAATAATAATAATAATAATAATAATAATAATAATAATAATAATAATAATAATAATAATAATAATAATAATAATAATAATAATAATAATAATAATAATAATAATAATAATAATAATAATAATAATAATAATAATAATAATAATAATAGTAATTATAATGATAATAATAATAGTAATAATGGTAATAGTAGTAATATAATAAATGTAATGGTAATAATAATAATAATAATAACAATAGTAATAATAATGATAATAATAATAGTAATAATGGTAATAGTAGTAATATAATAAATGTAATGGTAATTATATAGTAATAAAAATAATAATAAAAATAGTAGTAACAATTAATAAAGGTAATACATATAATAGTATCAATGATAAGGCAAGCAATAATACGTAATAGGGAACATTGTGGTTATAATAGGGATAAGAGTAAGAGAGATACTGTGTGAATATTTAACATGACAAAAGGTGTACAGGCCAAAGAATAATCATCAACACGGACAACGATAAGAAGGACTATTGGAATGGACATAACAATGAATGATATGAGAGTATAGGTTAACATTTGACAGAGATAGGAGAATAATGGGACCTAAAAATCGAAATCGAGCACAGGCCTTCTATCGGCAGCTTGTTGGACCCATGGATCGTTCGGTCAATTATAGCATTAGCAATAGCGCTCACTTTTTGCGGACGATCTACCCACTCGAACACAGTTCCAAAATTGCTTAGCAACGGGTGCTGAGTGGTAAGCGAAAGAATATTTGTATAGGGTTGTCTGGGTAACAACCATATAGTTTCAAAATATCAACACCCAGAAACCCACCAATATGTATTGTTCATTATTTGAATTAAAATCGTTATTATGCTATGAAATAAATATGTATTGTTTAAATATCGAAAGTAAATATGCAGTGTTCGAGAGTAGCTAGGCGTTAATAAAATAACCAAACAACGATAAATAAAAACAAATTAAATATATGAAAGCCGAATCAAGGAAAAATTAAAACACATGCACAAAGACACAAAGTATTGGACGGAAAAATTTCGACTACCGAGTTTCTTAGTGTATAATTTTTTTTGTTTTATCTATATTATACTGAGATAGGACGTGGAAAAACGATAATCTGAGCTATCAAACGATAGTTAGCTCACCCAAGGGAAACCTTGATCAACCCTACTGAGAAAGGAAATGGTAGGCCAAGGCGCAAATGTCAGCAAGCAGCCGGCGAGAGATTGATCACCTCTTTTGGGAGGCCTGCTGACGCGATTACCACAAATTTTGAGGTGAGGAAGTGAAGAGATGAACCAAGGAGTGAGAGAAAGTGCACATGATTTAAATATAAGAGAAATTGTGTAAAGGTTGTCTGGATAACAACCATATAGTTTAAATATCGCCACCAAGCAACCCACCATAAGTAAGCTTTTAAGTCAGGGTGTTAAGTGAAGGTAAATTAGATTGTTGATGAAATTATAATTGGACTAGTCAAAGACAGAAAATTAAAAGATACGCTAACAAAGAATTCAACGATGACCGCAGAAGAACGTAATCAACTTGCAAAAAATTACAAAAAAGTGGAATCAAAAGAAAAGACTGAAAACCAATGGTAATAAAAAAGAGCGGTTTTGCATAAGCAACAAGGAATTCAGAAACGTTCACAGCAGAAACAATTAGAGCTAATGTCGATGCATTATAAAGTCAACGCAATTACAAGAAAAATTTTACTGGATAATTTTTAAAACAGAAATAATGAAATGAATCATGCAGTCGAATGGAATATGCAGAAAAGAACACCAACGGTATCGCTTAAACACATCGCAAAGAGATTATAGTATAATTATTTTTTTGGATTACCACTAGATTTATTCTGCCCATTTTCAAAACAATCATCTGATATCTTTAATCGATCTTTATATTTCAAAAGAAAACTATTTTGAAACGATTCCTGTTAAACGTCTATCTCATTCTTAAGAATTTCCATTGCTTCCTTCAACAATTTATTTTTCTTCTGTTCCTCTATAATCTCTAACATTGCCTGTGTTTTTTGTATCAAATTGAGACATCTTATTTTTTGTCTTTCTTGTTTGTTGTACATGTGCTGTCTAAAATTGTGCTCACAAACTACCCCCATCCTTGATAATCCATCAAATGTTGCATACTCTTCACCTTTCAAGAATTTCGATTGGAAATTGTATTTTCGAAATTTTACCATCCATGTTTGAAATTATGAACTTAATGCTTTTTTTTAGTGTTCATAAATACTAAAGCCTTACTGTAATACTATAGATTAAAATAATGTAGTAAGTTTATTTATTCGAACACAGGCAAAGAAATTAATATAATATTTCAGATAATTTACATTTATGTAATAAATTTTCATTAAATTTTAGTGACAAATTGTTTTAATTATTTTCTTCCGATTTTTTTTAATGTGATTGTTTCATGTGTGAGTTCTTTGATTGTTACCTTTGTTAAAATCGAATTGTTTGATGTAAATATTCATTTGATATATGAACAAAATTCAGTAATATTTTCTATTTTATTATCTTTACTCTGAAATGTATTCTCTCTTTTTCATCTCTTATTTTCCTCCTCGTTTTATTCTGAATTTATTTCTCTCATTTTTATTGATGAATACGTCATTCATAACGAAATCAGATCATTATTCAAGCTCTTAAATATGATTTTTGTTTCACAATTTATATATATATATATATATATATATATATATATATATAATTTTTATTTAATTCAATTTATTTTAATAAAGGATTTAAGTAGAAATAACAAAAGTATTTATTTGCGTGATTAAAATAAAATTTACTAAATACAAGATTAGGAAGCAAAAATTATAAAAATTCAAAATGCTTTTTAAATTCAAGTTAATAAATAACTCAAATAAATTTGAAGATTGAAGAAGCTTTAAACATAGAATGTTTTACTTACAAGTGAGTTGAGAAGATCAAATTCCTCATCCTCGTCGTTGCTGTCGTTGGAAAGGTAGCCATTATGTTTATCAAACATATTATTGATATTCCTCCTGAAATTGTTTGAGTTACCGTTTTCTTTCGTTTGGTGACTTCCTAAGCTTATATGATTCGACTTTGCACTCGAATTTTCCTTTGATATCTTTGTAGAAAATTGAAGACACGAATCATTTCGCATGTGACTTTTGATAAATATTTCGCTATTCAGTGAACAAGATAAAGAATTTGCGTCCAGAATTTCAGATTTCTCCGGTGTTTCAATTTCCACTTTTCTTTGATTAATATACATTTGGTTGTTTATTTCCGACCAATCATTTTCTACCAATTGGGTTTTGAATTTAGTTTTTTGGCAGTTTCCATTAAAATTTGAAGAATTTGTTGGATCATTTCCGCCTTCTCCGTCTTCTCCTCCTTCACCCTCACCTTCTTGAACAACAATTTTAGGCCCTTCACCTTCTTCGCCGACATCAAGATCATTCTTTCCTAAATTTCCTTGTAAAAATTTAGTATCAACCGATACTTCTTCATAATCTTTGGCTAGACTTGCTATGTTATATAAAGCTTCACAGAATTCACTTTCTTCAAGTCCTTCTGCCACAAACCAGTGTATAAAACTTCGTTTAGAATAGAGTCGATGAAACTTTTGTGAAAGACGCTGCCAAACAGAACTTACTGCAGAAGAATTTGTCATCATAACAACACTACACGGAGTTTCTCCCATGAAGCTTTGTGGCAAAATAAGAGGAGGTTGATCAACAATTCCAACTTTGAATCCTGTTGGACACCAATCAACGAATCTATTATATTTACTTGACTTGATTATTGACAAGGTGGAATAGACTTCAGAAGTATTCACAGGACCTCTAAAAACCAAAGAGCAAGTCATATATTTTCCAACATTAGGATCACAATTGACCAACTGGTATTCCCGTTCAAAAACAGCTCTTGTAAGATCTGTAATGGAATTTTTTTCGTGATCGATTTGTGCACGGTTTCCAAGAGGGGCAAAACTTGTTAATGGGAAATGAATTCTGGGATAAGGTACAAGGTTTGTCAAAACAGCATTGATATCATTAAACATGTCACTGTGAAATCTGGATGAGGCGGTTATGTTGCTATTGACTTGTCCTAAAATCCTATTAATGCTTGTCATAGTTGGATGTTCGATTCCCAAAATATTACAACAAATATCAAATAAAGCTTCATTATCTAACAAAAGACCAACATCGCATTCTTCCATGCAAAAATGTTCCCCGAGAATGCTATTATAAGGTCCTACGACGCAACTGTCAAAATGAGGCGAAGGATGAATTGGGAATTCGAATTTTATTGTTTTCTTATAATCTTCTAGGAGTTCGAATATCATTGATGTCAAACCAGAACCTGACCCCCCCGCCAGTGATCTATAAAATAACATTGATTGCATAAAGTCGCATGATTCAATTTGCTTTCTCAGTTTATTTTCAATTGATTTGTATATTAATCTTCCCACTGTATTGAATGCCCTTGAAAAGTTTGAAGAACTGTCATCGCACCCACTAATTAATTGCGAAGGGTGATATAATTTCCGATATGATCCTCTTTTTAACTGATCTGAATTATAAGTGTGAAATATCAGTTAATAAAATCGGTTACTAATAACAGTTGGTTCCAGGTCGATGAACAGTCCTCTGGGAACGTACTGACCAGAATGGGATTCGAGAAAAAAAGATGCAAATGAACGGTCTGAGTCCTCCCTATCAATTGTGCATTTGCCATCGCACTGAATCCCATGCTCGGCGCACAATAATTCCCATATGGAATAGCCTATCTGATTGCCAGCTTGACCGACATGAATCGAAATTATCTCCCTCTAAGATCAAATACATAACAACAAATTTAATAGCATAAACAATTTTACCATAATAATTCAAATTCTAATCAATAATCTTTTTGATATTGTAAATAAATATTTGCAGATATTTCCAAATTTTTATTCTCTTTTTTAAAGTTTTATTAATTTTTTAATTACTATGAGAAATTCTCTGAGAAGTTTGTTGGCCGATTTCTAACGACTTTTCTGAGAAGCATTGCTTAACGGGAAAGATTTTTGATACGAATTCAAAAAGATGAAAGAATTTTATTTAAAATTAATATCATACATCTATGACTCACGTTTTTGCGACATATCGAGATCAAAAGTCATTTCATTTGGTCTATGAAACAAAACTTGCGTTCCTGGTGGAATAACTCATATATTCTGGTTAAAGAATATTAAATAAAATTAAATACAAAATTAATTGAAATTTAAGAAGCACAAAAAAAATTTTGTGTGTAAAATAAATTTAAAATCAATACTTTTAAAGTCAACAATTTTTTGACATTTTATTCATTCCCTTTAAGAAAACAAAATCGCCGAGTTTGACAGACACGATAGTGGCTTATCAAGTTGAGATATAGAAGCAAAGTTATATTTTTATTGAGTCAGAGATATTACTGAAAATGAAGATAGATTGTTAATCTAGTTAACTGAAATGAAATAATTAATGTATGATTTCTACAGTAGGAACATTGTTTAATAAAATTTGCAAGTTATAGTCGACAGGGAATTTCACAATTTTTGTGAAGTTGCTGAACCAGGAGTGGGCAAACTTGTTTTATTGCAGGACATATTTAAAGGTTAAAATTTTAACAATACATGACATGGTTTGGTATACTTATTATATTTTATAATATAAAATTCGAGGTTGAATGATTCAAAAATTGAAAAAAGTTTAGGATTTTGAAAATTTTAGTTTTCCAGAACTCATGGATATGAATTTGAATATTTCTTTCGATTGTTTCGTGGACCGGACTTTGCCAACTTCTGTACTAAATTTTTAAGTTGTTATAAAATTTAGTTACCTCTTAATATAGTTGTTGAGTTAATATTTTATTTGGATTCGGTAGGAACTGCTTGCTCTGACTCCACGTGCTCTTTAAATAATACTGAAATAACTCAACACAGGAAAACTTTTATTTGATACCAACAATTTTACAACGATTAAAAATTCTCAATTCACGAGATTGGCAGGAATTCCCACCGAAAGCCGCCTTTTAAATCTGTTGGGTTATTATTATTGAAAGTCGGTTCCCTCTGACTCCTCGTGTCCCTTTTTCGATCAAATAAGCAAACCCAACACAGAATAATTTTATTCGCACTTTATCACAATAACAGATCAATCCGTTTGGTTCAATATTTATAATCACAACTTCACTATTTGATTTGCACCCTTTAACCACTGTTTGGCTCGGTTTATCTTAGGGTAGGTTGTCCAAGGGAGAACCACCCTGTCTGATAGATAACCTTGACTTTCACTTGGATTTGGATTTCTCTACTAACCTAGTTACTGCTCGTTCACGTCGATTCACTCTAGTTAACAATATCTGCTCTTTCGAATCTGGTTGCTAACGATTGTCTTTTCTTGCCTGGTTGATAATAGTTCTCTTTTCTTGTCTTGCGAATGATGGCCCTCTTTTCTTGTCTGGTGACTACTGTCCCTTTCGTGTTTTTCCCTCTTTCTTTTATACTCCTGCTCAGACTGTTTTCCGATGATTTTCAACAATATTTTCTGCATTATTAAATTATCAAGAATAATTACTTTCCAGTCCGACATTTGTCAACAACGTTTGGTCCATTACCAAATTACTAATTACGAATTAACTACCTCTCCGTAACTTAGTGGCGCCCATTTAATGTTGTTTAGGCTAATTTATTATTCCGTCTGTGCGCCGGGTTTTCCTCATCTCTCGGATTTTCCACATCTCTCGGGTTTCCCATTGCCTCGGGCTTCCCATTAGTAATTAATTTTGCTTAATTAATTTCCTTTTTTATATTATATTATTTTCTAGGGACCCCTCACTAAATTTTTATTATTATTTCTGGACTCGTCTCTCAATTTGGCGTTCAACCATACCAATTTCCCCCGATCAATATTACTTTCGAATTTTTATAAAGTTTTTAATTAATATTGCACTTTTATCATTTTTTGTGTTTTATCGATTTTACTATGCTTTTTCGTGATACCCCAACAAATCTATAATATGCTAGATCTCAAAATTCTATTGACACGAGTCCGATTCAACACTAACTACTTTCTTTACAATTCTCCCAACTTTTCAATAGATTGTTACAGTTTCACTTGCTTAGTTTTATTTAGAAAATGTTTTGTCTATGTTGTCGATTAGAGACTCGCTTATAAAGGATTCTCCTCTCGACAACTAATTAGTTTTTGTTGAATTTTGATTGGACTGCCGGGGAACTCGTGGAATAATTTGCTTTTATCTTTTGGTTGCTTCGGTCGTTCCTCGGGAAAAAACTTCAGAGTAAATTATATTAGGGAATAATTGGTTCCTTTAGCTAATTAAATTTATTAAAATCGGAGAATTTCTCCCTAATTTAATTTATTTGTTTTCGTCGTTTTTATTAATTAATTAATTTCTATTTTCTTAATAACTTTTTCTAGTGGTCCCAAATTAATTTTATATTATTATTTTCGTACTTGTCTCGTCAATTGGTGTTGGCAGATAACCATTTCCCCGGGAAATATTGATTTTGATTTTTTGATTATTTTTAATTAATTATTTTTATTTTGCGATCTTCCCATTTATTAAAGTTTTGCAAAAATACCATAACCCCAACATAATAAAAAGTTTTAAGCAATAACTGAAGTTATCCAAAAATTTTGTACATTCGGAACGACAACACATAAAAACTTGCAGCGGCAAAAAAGAATTGATGGATAGGATAACTCATTGAAATAACTCGAGAGCATCAAAAAGATAAAAGTTTAATAAAAACACACTAAACAATTAATAAACTGTTAATTAATAAATTAATAAACAATTAATAAACAAAAAATTAATAAACAATTAATAAACAATTAATAAACCCCAAGACAAAAAGATATAAAATGATATTTATTTAAACCATTATATAAATATTTCTATTAATTATAAAACGCCTTCTAGGTGCCATTTTATTAACTTTTTGTTTTTCTTTAGACGCTAAGCGTCAAAAATAATGAGAATTCAAATTTAGACGCAATAATTTGAGGCACTTCAAGTGCTAAAATAATAAAATAATTGACAAGGCACTTCATTGCCAATGAAAATAAATAACAATAAAAAAATAATAATAATTCATGCGAGACGTCATTAAGTGAGTGAAAACGACATTTTAGTGTCAACAATAACAACATCTTTTAGTATATAAACTGAGAGATTTCTCAGTTAAGTCACCCTAAAATTTTGTATCTAAGAAGAATTGTAAATTCAGAAATTGATGCAACATAATTTTGAACATACAAAAATTACGTAGCTGAGCTCAAGAAACTGTAAATAGAGTTAGCACAGGAAACATCACATAAAACCACTGCACAGAATCGTTAATAAATTTTTGTTGAGTTATAATTTTATTTGGTTCGGTAGAACTGTTTGCTCTGACTCCACTTGCTCTTTAAATGATACTGGAATAAATCAACACAGGAAAACTTTTATTCGATACTAACAATTTCACAACGATTCGGATGTTAATTTTACAATAATGGCAGGAATCCCCACTGGAAGCCGCCTTTTCAATTGACTACTAAAATATCCTTGACAAGTCTGACTAGTTCTTTTTCAATCTCACGAATATTTTTAACTTTTCTGTTACTCTAAATTTTTCAAAATTATTTGTGTCCCCGTTGTTGATTTGAGACTCCCTTATTTAGGGAATTTCTCTTCAAACTACTAATCTGATTTACGGCAATTTACTTTGGACTCCCGGGGAACTAGTTAAACAATTTACTTTCATCTTTTGGCCGCTTCGGCCGTTCCCCAGGAGAAGACTGCGAAATAAATAATATTAAGGAATAATCAGTTCCTTTCGTAATTAAATTTATCCAATTCGGGGAATTTCTCCCTAATTTAATTTAATTTTTTTCGTCATTTTAATTAATTAATTAATTTGTATTTTTTAAATAACTTTTTAGGGGTCCCAAATTAATTTTATATTATTATTCGTCAATTGGCATCGGCACATACCATTTCCCCCGGAAAATATTGATTTTAATTTTTTGATTATTTTTAATTAATTATTTTATTTTCCAAAATTTTTTTATTTATTATAATAATTTTTGAAAATCACCTAACGCCAACATTTTTATTAAAAGGTGAAATTTATTTTATTGTGTACATATATATCTGTTATCATCAAATAAAATTTTATTTGTATTGTATTTGTGTTTTTATTTATATAAAATACCAAGTTGATATTCTGGGAATCTCAACAATGATGAGTATTTCTAGAAATGGAGCTCACCTGCTTATGGATTTTCAGCTGCTATATACAGTGCCAACGTGAGCTCCTCATTGGTATATAGTGGTAAGATTTAAATTGTGAGAAGTCTGGGTGATATGGTATGGACCCTAGGATAGGAAAGCATCTTGACTAAGAAGGATAAATTTGAGACGGATTTAAACATATGAATTCCCACTTAGTATACTAGCAATACATACACGCCAGCATTGGATCAATTTTTTTCACTTAGTTTATCAAGCATAAGGAGAAAGTTTTTCGCTAATTCCTTTTTGATGTATGTCTAACTATAAAATTCAGTTTCCTCCAACCTATCTTCATCTTCGCCTAGCAGTGAAGATCAAACCATTCAAAAGCAATGAATCTACTTTCAACCCGTTGGTATCATTATCAGTCGTAATAGTATAGACTTGATTTAAACCTAACTCACATGATTTTAAAGCATCTATTACAATTATGGAAATGTCGAATGCTTGACTTTAACCTTTTTCTTAGCTAAAGTGTTAACTTGATTTTTTCCATTTTCTTTAAATTGGACATTGAATCTCAAAATTGATCTATAAAGTCTAGACACACTGTTGACTTTTGTTAAAAATATCTTATTTTTTAATTTTGATGTAATCTGTTGTCTTATAATTTTAACTCTTTAAAATTTGTCATCTCGTATATATTGCCTGTTAATGACTATTTTTCGGTAAAACCCTTTATATTGAATTTAAAATACACTGAAAAAATCTATCTTTAATCATAGATAATGACCGTTCATTCTTCGTAACTAATTCAACACATTCATCTTTAAATTCTTTTGGAGTCATTAGTACATTCATTTTTCTTTGAGTTGTTGTGACAGAAATAAAATTTTCCAAAATAGGTTTGTATGTACCTATCACTTTTGCCTTTTTAGATTTACTTCTTCGTTTACAATCAAGTTCTTCATAAACTTCCATATGTTTCCGTTTAATATGGCGCATTAAATTTTCTGGATAATTGTTACACAAAACAGCATTCTTTGCACTTGTTGGTTTTTGTTGTTTCATCAAAAATAAAACAAGTGCCTTATGTTTTCATTACCTACATAAAATTCTAGGTTGACCTAGATATTTTCCAGAGGGAGTCTGAGTTAGCGGTGACATATCATACTACTCATGAAATTTTCACTCGAAGTTCCTGACTGTCGATGGAAGATCTCACGTCTCTTACTTTCTATACCCATGTCTATGTTAATATATTTCTACAATCCATATGTCAATTTGTCATCATTACTCCTTATTTAGTAAGGTATCTTCAAAGATTCGAACAGCGTTCTGCCCTTTTTATGGAATATTTTCTATTTTATTTATTTAATCATTTTTTCAACTGTACTTTCTTTCAGATTTTTTTATGAACAAAATTTTTGGCGGAATTCTGTAATTGTTAGATTTGTTTACGATTTGCTTATTTAGTAATTTTTATCAGATTTAATTTTCAAACTCTATCGTATTCTAGACTTGCAATCTTTAGTCTTGTTGGTTATAGTTTTGTTTTGTGAAATTTATTTCAGTATTCTTCATGCACTATAAGGTGTTTTTCATAAAATTTTCAAGTCATTAAGTCCTATTGTTGTTGGTTTATTGGGTAAAGTGTTATCAGAATTGATTATGAACCCTAAACTCTCTCATGAGTTTTATCATTAGATCTCTTCGTTTTCTGTTGGCGCCTCTACGATCACTTCAATTGTCGATTTATTATTTCCAAAATTTTATATACAGAAATATTTAAAACATTGCTTGACATTCGAACAGTTCACCGATTTTTATTACTACTTCCAATTAAAGCTCTATTTTTTACCCCTAGTCATTCCTCTGATTCATGTTCGTCTGGCAGGTTTTAGAATTATAAAAAATTACATATTCTTACTTACACATCATCTGATGTTATGGCCACAAACTCTGACGATTCGATCCATACAACAATGTCTGACTGTCCAACAGACAACTGAAAGGTGCAAGTCTCGTACAGACACGAGTACCCGCCTCAAATTTAAATGAGTAGCGGAGAGTAGGTCGACCGCTTGTACGTATTAACATAATATATTAATATAATTTAGATAGACCTGCCAATTTGTATAAAAATATCCACGGCCATTCAGAATGAATTAAAGAAAGATTAACATACAACGAAAATATATTTAAATCATAAACAAACTAATTACAAGCTTGCATAATGTTGAATTAACAAAATTTTGAAAATTTGCATAAGTTTAAAAGTGTTAAAATTATGAAAAATGATTGATAGTCGGTTTCTCTGACTTCACGTATTCTATAAGAATCAATTAGATAAACAATACCCAACGTATGTTTGATTTCAAATTTTATGTACACAACACACAAATTGTAATGCTCCAATATCGTAATGAAATATGTGATTTAACTATCTGATAGGTCTCGCTGTGATCGTTTTATTTCTGCGTTTTTTACAATAATAATAACCTTTTAAATCTAGCTTCGAATTAATTTGATTCTTATTTCTTCCGTTAATCTTAATTTTTCTGTCTAAACAATTATTCCCTCAAATCCTAATGTCAAATCGTTCGTCCCTACTTGAGGCAATAATATCAACTGCCTTTGATTTTGGCTCTCTTTATGTAGTCGTAATAATCACTTTGATTAATGATTATCAACCAAATCTACAACTGTTGAAAACATTCGACTTGAGGTCCTTTTCATGTTTTTATTTTCATAAGAATGATTAATCGATATATCCATAGCTTCTCTCGTAATAATCTCTTTTTTGCTTTTGCTATTAATCTTACTTTCATAACAATAGCTTTTGTATATCCTCTTGTTTATTCTTTTAGTTGTTTACCTAACACGGGTTTTCTTTAATTAATTAATTAATTAATTAACAATTCTACGTTTCTGAGCTTTTCCTTGTCTTTTTTACTCTTTCTAAACATTACATGAAAAATCTATTACCACTGTGATCTCCTCCATTGCTCAATCTATATCTCCTTCGTTTTTCTCGTTCAAATTTAGTAATTTATTAATTTTCTATACCTTTGCATTGGCTGACTTGATAATATTACACCTTGTTAAACTTAAAATATCATTAATCTTACAACCCCAACATGTTTATATACTAGTTTCATGCTTGGATGTGACCAATCAAAGAATTTGAGCCTTTTTCGGTTTTTTATTGCTTTTATTTTATTTTTAATATTTTTATTTTTCTTCTTATTTTTTTCTATTTTTTAAAATTTTTATTTTTTTATCTTAATTCTTTTCTTGGTCATTTTTCTTTTTGGTCACCATTTCCGCCTATGTATTTTCTCAACCTTCCTTTGCAAAGTTTTGGCGGTTTTAAGTTTTGACTCTGTGTTTCATTCTGCGTCTATAGGCTTTTTGTAGATTTTATTAATATTTGTTTTATTTAATTTTGTTATATTTTTAATTTGTTTAATTGTTGTTTTATTTTATTTCTAGCTTTTGCTTGCGGTGCCAGCATATGTTGTAACATCCATATTCACAGTCGTTCGAACAACCTTAATTATCATTGTTTTAATTTACAGATATTTATTATTTTTGGTTCCGAGATACCAAATTCTTCTTAATGATTTTCAAAGAACAAGAGCGAAATCTCACCTGCTTCAATCTTATTTACAGGTGTCGCAAAATTTTGGTGATGAAAACGTATGTGCGTCTGTAAGTTCTAATTTAAATGAGAATTCTAACATGGAAATCAATGAACCGGAAAACTGATTAAAGATATTGAAAACAGAAATGTAGAGATCTTCGAAAAATCAATCGGAGAATGAAAATACAATTACTAATACTAAATTTCAAAATATAATTTGTAAAATACACTCTTTTGAAAATATTAAACGAGTTTCTGTTTACGAAACGAATTTTGATGTAATACAATTTTGGTAGACCCGTAATGAGAAAAATAAGGAATTAAATGAACATGCAAAAATTGTATTTGGTGTTCCAGCTACCCAGATGACCGAGAAAAGGGCGTTTTACGTTCTGATGTTAATACTCTCAGACAAACGAGCTAACATAGAAGATGTCCTGAAATATATTTTATTGATTAATTTGAACTAAACAATATATAAGTGTTATTAACTTTGTTTTTTATTTTTATTATATTGCTTGTTACCTCTGATTAAAGTGATGTCACTAGTTGGTGAGGAAATATTCTTCTTGGAAAAACACTAATTAATATATTTTATACTAGTTGAGGTATTTTAATAACATTATTGGTTCTTTTATGTATCAATAACATCCTTTCTTGTCCTAACCACCAATTAAAGGTACAAAAAAAGATCCATCACAGTAACATTGATATAAGATAGTTATTGTAATTTTGTTCTTGTTTTTTATTGCACTGAACGCTATATTTTAATTAAATTTCCTTGTGTACTATAGAAAATAAGTATTACACATTTGCATTCTTTTATAAACTAAAACCGAAACAAAACCAAACCAATCTAAAAATCCAAAACTGAACCATTTAAATTTTTTTTGCTTTGCACCTCTAATTACTATGGAATCCGATTTAAGATACGTCAGGTAAGAAAAATATCAAAGCAAAAAAAAGCTGGATCAAAGAAAAGCAGTATTTTAACTATTAATTTAATTTTTGATCCGTGCTATTTTACATTATAAATGGAGTTGGAGTAAATGGAGTTTCATTATTCTCATTGTGATTGAATTAACAAGCACAAAATAATTTATCTAATTTATCACCAGTTCAATTTCAAAATATCAATTACCACTTCAGAGTTGATTAAATTATTACCAATGAACATGAATTTGGTATATCAACTAGCTGAGGTTGAAATACCTTTGTAACATAATTCTGATATTCTTATTGCGGATTAACATGCAATTGAAATTTACTATTGTTTAATAAGTCAGTTGAAAACTGAATCAAAAATTTTATGAAAGTCCACCTCATAATTTAAATGGAATTCATTTGTAGGCCTCAATTTACGGTTAAAGTTAGATTTTATTTTTTTAATACTTAATTTAATTACATTTTAATTTTAATAAAATATCCATGCTTAATAACGCGTAAGAAATGAAATTATTCATTACACTTTTTAGAGAAAACATTGTAGCCAACAAATGTTAAAAAGCATAATTAGTTTTTAGTTAAGTAAATACAATGTTTTTTTAAAATTTTGTTTTTTAAAATATTTTTAAAAATACCAATGACTGTTTCCAATTCAAGCATTTTCTTATGTTTCAATTTACGCTTTTATAGTCTCAAATAAATTTAAGTAAAATATTTTTCATTTTATCAATATTTAGTTACTTAAAGTTTTCGTGTCTGAAATTACCAGTTAATTAGCAAGTTATTGATGATCTTTTATAAGTCAGAATTTTATACGGTTGATAAATTTGAGATGTTTCTTAAATTTTCACAATATCGGATGAGTTTTATTTCAAAGCTAAAACTAATAAATTAAATAGATAAATGTTTTGCATTCGGGTTTACTTAGGAATCAATGCCACTGATTTGACTGTAGAGTTTCCATATATGGGCGCCTGAAGAATTTTTTCCAGGGGGGGCAACCTTTTTTTCTATTGATGTATCAAAAACTAAAATCCATATTTTTTCATATAATATGCAGTAAAAGTACATAGATGTTTATTTACATACTACAAAGAAATGTCTAAAATTTGAAAAACTGCAAGCCCAAATTTGTTGATAACTTTGTCTATGAACTACTGATAAATAATAGGAAATACGATAGTAATAATTGATTTAATTTAAAGTTAAATGTTAATTAGTGAATTTTTGTAGATCCAGTGTTTAGTTCTCAGAAAGTGTGACCTATTTTTTATAATATCACAAAATCTATAATAAATGATAATTTATTTCACAGTTGTAGCTCAGTGGGCCGACTACTGCTTACTCCTAATACTTCTGGAGTGTCGGGGGTCCAAGTATTACTGTGTGAGAGAGAGTATAATTATAACAATCATTATGCATTCACACAATGAAAATCTCTGGTAGAATCACTGGAATTATATTTCTAAAAATTTAATTACAATTTATAAGTCAAAAATACAAAATTTAAAATGTGACTTCACAGTTTTTAAACACCCCTCTTCCCCTCTCTAGGTGCGTGACATTATTTATGGACAGCCCTTAAGAGAATTATTTGAAATGTAAAACTTCACGAACTTGATAAAAATCTATACAATAAATTGTAAACAGTGCTTACTCATTTTTGGATGTAAATAATGCCAATACAAATAATAAAGTTTTTCAATTTTTCAACGTGGTGTACTATTGAAGATCCTTCAAAATGATTTCTCGTCATAGCATAAATAGTAATTTGTAACTTTTAGTTTGAAGGGATTTTTGACGTTGTGGAAGCTTATGGAGTAGAAACAGTCAAGATGGCATTTAAAAATATGAAAGTATTGTTTCTCTTTTCTGTTATTTACGTTCTATTGTTGTAAAAAGGCTGAAAAGAGAAGGTTGAAGAAATCCGGCTACAGAACTCCAAAATGCCTTATGATCTTGAATGAAAATGAAATAAGACTGACTAACAATAGAAATAATGTGAGTAAAGTCTTATTAATCCTGAATAATCTTTTTTTTATCACAGATCAGTGTTTTCCAATGCAAAATCTCAGAAATATCTTATGTAATGAGCAGTTTGTTTGATAAATTATACATTGCCATAATTGTTACAAGAAGAGAAGAAACAATCCGCAGCAGTAAATGCATTATTATCAAAGCGAAATATGGAAAATCTAAAAATATTGTATCGCATATTCGTGATTCTTTGATGGTAAGTATTTTTAATTTCATGAAATTTATCTACTACATTAAATAAGTATAATTATATTCTTATTACAAGCTAATTGCACAAGTAGTCTTACTAAGAGTCTCTTAGTCAAAGTTCAGACATCCTTAACCAAAATGAATTTAGGAACCACATTACAAAATTACTTCAAAGAAAATGTCAAACATTTTCTCAAAATGTTCTTTTATTATAACAAACAAAAAATATCCTGAAGCTATACGATTTTTTATTTGAGCAGAAAATTATGGAAATAACCAAAGGTTAAGTATGCCTTATCTAGTTAATTTGTAAAATACGGGAGTAAATAATGTCACTTTCTACAATTAGTTTTTGCAAAGTTATTTTTATTATAAATAATAAATTCTCTGATGATTTAGGATAGCAAACGCAAACCATTATTGATGGTAGGTCACTAATCAAATAAATATTTTGTACTAAAATGTTGTGGTTATAATATTTGAACGTAAAATACTATAATTATAATAAAAGCAATACTAAAATTTGAAATTTATTCATATATTACAAAATTATATTACAAAATATTGTAATTACAAGACAAAATATAAGTTAATGGAAATATCAAGACACCAAACAAACAGAATATATTTTATGAAAATCAGTCTGCCATCATAATTTCTGTCAAATGTTATATATGGAAAAAATAATGATGTAATAGTTAAGATACATTATTTTACTTAATAATTGAAATAAATTCTATAATTGGATGTCAATTGTAGGAGATTGTGATTTAATCATCAATCCCTCACATAACAGTCTTCCCAACTTATTATTAAAGTTATTATAACATTATAAAGTTTTTTAAAGCAGTTGTTTCTTTACACGTATTATATGCTTAATAATATTAGTCGCGCATTTCAATTGCTTATGTTCCTGAACCCCTGTGCAAAGATGACGGAATGTTTCTCCATTGTATGTGGTATTGCACCCATTACATGAAAGTTTATACACTAGATCAGACACTAAACATGCTTAATTTTTTTAAATATATTAGAATTTCTTAATGATTCCATGACAGAAAACTTAAAATCTTTTAAAACTGTTAGAATTAAGAAAAACTAAAACATGAAATTTTATAGATTCACGATCATTAAATAGACTATAATTTTTATTATTTTCATTCAACACAATCAAAAGAAGATCGATGGTTTCCTTAGTCAGTCTTTCTACAAAACCTTTTGAATACCCATTTTTATTTAAAAAAAAAGTTTGTATATACTCTGTATAAACTCTAAAACGTAGAAGATAATGAACAAGATCTTAAAATCAAACCTTTAATAATATTTTTATTATATAAATCCATAAAACCTATTACAAGTACTGTATAGACATCTATGTATTGGCTTATCCTAACTCAAAATGTCGATATATTGGTGTGATTTCAGTGTCTAATGATGCATGTTCGGTACACAAATATTGTAGACACGCATGTAGTTTAAATATTGTCTGATATATTGTTACTTTAATCTTACAATATCCTATCATAGTTCAACGAATCTAAATTTAGCATTCTGTGTCTACATTTATCTAATATAAGGCGTTTTTTGGAGTTTTTTTTACTATTTTGATTCTTAAATTGGTTTTTTAAATCATTGTTCTAGTATTCGTTAAAAAGATTTTGTTAAATACCTCTCCTTAAAACTACTGCTGTAATATTGTTTATTTTATGGTAATTTAGGCTTAATTCCAAATACATTATTTAAAAATTACTATAATTAGTAACAGTTTATTAAATTTTATTAATTTCAATTACAATTTTAGTAATTAAAGACTACTAATGTTTGGGTTTTATAATAATATAAATATAAGTTTAATGAAACGAAATACATTAAACAATCTGGAGGAACAGAATCTAGGTCAAGAAAACAAGCTTATTTTGATAAAGTGCACAAGAAGTTGCTGAAAACAAAAGAATGAAAGATACTTCAATTTAAATTTTGATAAAGGGTCAAGATAAATTTGTTGACAGGAAATAATATGGGAGGATAGTTTTCTAAAAAGAATTTCAGTGGAAAACACAAAAAACCTGTTTAAACATAAAATCAAGTTATTGGTTAATTTATTAAAGAAAGCTTGAGTTGGTAAGCAACAGGAAAACAAACCAATGACAAATCGGGAAATCATTATTATGACAGTATGATTATTAGAAGTAAGTTGAAAAATTATTGTTAAGAGATGCAGATACTAAGACAATTAATTATCTCTTTGTAAAATGATAACATATAAGAAAGTCGCAAAGGGAATAATTTCTATAGATTATCAAACCAACATGATTTGTTTCAAAATTAAAGGGCTTGTTGTTTGCATTTGTTACCGGATGCTCAGAAAAAATTAGTTGCTTTAAGCTCGATTGTAAGTTACATTTCATTGCCCAGTATTTGTCTTTTGTCAGATTTAGCAAAATTTATTTTATTAACTACTTAAACTAGTTAAACGATTCTATATAATTGCTTGTAATTATTAAAACGGTTCTGTATATAGTTGTTGTACAGCTATGCGATTGAAAAACCATCTATTAATGATGTAAAAATAAATATCTGGTTGATCCTCCGGGTAGTCATATGCTTATCTTAAAGATTAAGCCATGCATGTCTAATTACACGATTTTATATATCGAAACCGCTGATGGCTCATTATAACAGCTATTATTTGAGAGATATTATCATTTGTCACAAGATAACTGTGGTAATTCTAGAGCTAATATTTTATAGAATGCCCTGACTCACGAAGTGGTGGATTTATTAGATCAAAACTAACCTGTTCTAAACAGTATTTTGATGACTCTGGATAACTTTACTGATCGTACGACCTCTGTGTTGACGACGAATCTCTTGAAATGGCTGACCTATCAACTTTCGATGGTAAGATCAAAGCTTACCATGGTTGTAACGGGTAACGGGGAATCAGTGTTCGATTCCGGAGAGGGAGCCTGAGAAACGGCTACCACATCTGTGGAAGACAGTAGGCGCGAAAATCACCCAGTGCCGGTTCGACGAAGTTGTGAAATAAATAACAATATGGACCCTAGTGGTTTCCTATTTGCAATGAGATTATTTAAAATAATTTTTCAAGTATCAGTTGTAGGGCAAGTCTGGTGCCGGCAACTGCTGTAATTCCAGCTCCAAAAGCGTATATTAAAGTTGTTACAGTTAAAAAGCTCGTAGTTGAAATTGAGGTAGATGTAATTTGAAATCTTATGATTGATTATTACTATACCTTTTCTTCGTGTATATTAGTGAGGGACTTAATTGTTTTTTACTTTGAAAACATTAGAGCAGCGCTTCTCAACCTTTCTGTTATTGCAACTTAGTTTACCAAAGTGATGTCCAATAATGAATATTAAAAACTTTGTTTTAATATTCAGAATTAATTGGACACTTTTTGAATTAAATAAATTATTATATAAATTATGACTTTTGAAGAGATTTTAACTGGTGACCAAGCTGAAAAAATCGAACCGATTTATGCAGTAACAAGAATTCAGAATCGGAAGCTAATTATGGAATCTTTGACTAAACAGGCAAAAGACATTTAAATTTTAATGTCAGAAGTTTTGACGGCCGAAGCATGACGGAAGCAGAACAATGGCTCAATGACATTGAAGATTGGATGCTACTTAATGAATTGAATTTAGTAAGTATTTTGACTTACGTTTATCTGAAGAGGCGTCTATCCTTTGGAAAGAATTTAAAGACATCTCCACAACTAGTGAAAATGCTCGTGAATGGTTTAATGACACATTTACAAAAAAGAAGTCTATTATGGATAAAATTTGTGAATTATCATCAATGAGACAAAATCACGATGAAAGTGTCATTAGATTTGAAATTCGAGTAAAGAAACTCGTTGACGAAGTTTATTACTGTTGAATTTTAAAAGAAAACATCGTCAAACTGATTTTATGGCATAGAGTTCGGAATGACCGTTTGAAAGAAAATATATCGACGAAGGCCAATATTACAAGAGCAGAACTTAGAAATTTAGCAAAGGTATATGAAGCACGAGAAGGTTACGATACGAAAGAACGATCTGAAGAAGTCCAAGCAGTAGTTAAATCGACTTATGCAAACGTTACTCAAGATAAACAGAAGCAATGGATTCAAAAATCATTTAATAACAGATTATATCCAAATCGTCAAACAGAAATAACTTACCAAAATAGAAATAAAAGAAACGAAAGACAATTTGATAAGGTGAAACCAGTGGCAGAACAATATAATGAGAGGACAACTATGGAGCGTAGACCACAATCTTTAGTTTCAATGACACATATCGCTCGGAAGATTTATAATAAATGTTGTGGTTTACCAGAACCAGTAGAAGAAAGGTTAAAACCTGGCCAATGCTTTTGTTGTGGACAAAATAACCATATGCGATTTGAATGCCCATTGAAGGACAAGGGCTTAATATGATGTAAGGAAGGTCATTCATTTAGAAGTTGCAATTTGTTAGTGAAATCACAAAGTAATACACAAAGACTAAAACGAAGAGTTTACTGTATACACGAAGAAAACGATGATAGATCAGATGAATTGATAGAATGGATTTCATGTAGAGATGCTATGGGATTCAATAGCTTCAATCAATGTGATAAGTGAGAAATGTTGGAGATTGATTGGCAGTCCAATATTGATGGACAGTAGAATACGGTTGAGTGGAGTATTTTCAAAAGAAGATGAGAAACCTCTAGGAAGCGTTAAAATCGTTGCAAAATGGTAAAAAAAATTCGTGAATTGAATGTTATTATTGTTAGGAAAATTCATCCAGATTTCATAGGAGGAGTAGACACCATGAAAATATTTAGCATGGAGCTTAAGGAAGTAAATAATATTGAATCCTCGTTAGTTAACAAGATATTTACAGATTCCGATCGGTTAAAGAATACGTTATTGACACTCAAGTTGGACAAGAATTCGAAATTGGGTACTTAAATATCTCAGTTTAGCAACATTTTTATGTCATCCAGATTTGACTTAGGTCATACAAAAGTAATAACTTATGAAATAAAGACTTCAGGTCCTCCAATTTTATAAAATCTCAGAAGACAACCCATGCATTTAGAAGGCAAAGTTTAAAAGTTAGTACAGAATTTATTAGAAGCTGGAGTTGTGAGGAAATGTCAAAGTCCATGGAACACACCATTAGTGATCATTGGAAAACCAGATGGCTCAATAAGAATGTGTCTAGATATCATGTTATTAAATTCGGTAACAGAAAAGTTTTCATTTCCTATGCCAGACATGCAATTATTATTGGATTGCTTAGGTAAGTCAAAGATATTTTCTTTCATTGACTTAGGACAGGCATATTATCAAGTAGAGTTGAATGAAAATTCGCAAATCAAGACGGCATTTAGTACAAAAGAAGGCCAATTCTGTTTCAAAAGGTTACCATTTGGTTTGTCAACAGCTCCTGCCACTTTTCAAAAACTAATGCATCAGATATTGGAATGATTAGTTTTCAAAGGAGTGGTTGTGTACCTTAATGACATTTTAATATATGGTGAAAATCAGGAAACTCATGATAAACTCCTATTTGAAGTCTTCAAACGCATTAGAGATTCTCGGTTGAAAGTCAATCCAGAAAAATGTGCGTTCAATAAAAGTGTATTAAATTTTATTGGTCATACATTGAGTGAAAAGGGAATTCAAACAAATAAAAGAAAGATTTCAGAAATTGAAAATGCAACTGAACCAAAGAGTACTAAGGAATTGAGATCATTCCTAGGTTTAACAAATTATTATCGACGATTTATCAAGAATTATTCAATGATAGCAGCACCTCTGTACGCCGCAACGACAGGTAATGACAAAATGATTGTTTGGACTGAAGAATGTAGGAAAGGTTTTATCAATTTAAAGAAATTCTTATGTGAAGCACCAATATTAAAATATCCAAGGGCAAATCGACTATTTATTATTGATACGGATGCTAATTTTGGAGCCATAGGTGCAGTTGTATCTCAGATTAAGGAAGACGGCACCGAAGGAGTGATATCGTATGGTTCAAGATATTTGACAAAGCATGAAATGGGATATTGTGTGACTAGAAAAGAGTTGTTGGCTCTTCACGAATTTATTGTACATTTTAGACAATATTTATATGGGAGAAGATTTGTAGACAGAACGAATCACAAGGCATTGAAATTTATGAATACAACAAAAAAACCAATAAGCCCACAATTTCAGACATGGATGGCAAATTTATCCGAATACAATTTTGCGTTACAATATAGAAAGGGAAAAGAACATGGAAATGCTGATAGTATGTCTCGTTTAAATAATACCATATGCTCTCATTGTCAGATGGAACACAAAGATGCCAAAGAGGCAAAATGTAGAACTCGGTACATAAATAGTTTACAAGGAATATTAAAAACTCTGTTTTAATATTCAGAATTAATTAGACACTTTTTGAATTAGATAAATTATTATATAAATTATGACTTTTGAAGAGATTGTAACTACCAACGTAAATATTCTCGCGCCCCTTTTTTATCTATCGAAAATTATGGTGTCATAATGAAAACGGTCCGATATTCGAACATTTAATTTTATTGGTAAAATGCGACTGTTTGCTATAAATGCACAGTAATGTATACGTCTATACCTACTTTTATTGATTTTACAACAAACAATGAAATCAAAAAACAATTTTATAAGAAATCGATTTTTGAATTTTGGGCTGGTTTGGATGACGAGTTTGCAACAATAAAACGAAGAGCTTTCCAAATACTTTTACCGTTTTTAACATCTTATCTTTGCGAAACCGGATTTTCTGCGGTGGCTTTGTTGAAAACAAAATACAGATCACAGCTAAGCATAGAAAAAGAACTTAGGGTATCCATATCTGGTATTACTCCTTCATTTACAAGATGAGTATAAAAAGAAAAGGCAGATCAACAAAATTGCTAATTAGTTGAAGAGAATATTTCAGAGAGCGGAATAAAGGAGTTAATAAACTTAAAGATAAATCAACCAGCCAAACAAAGTGTGTACCAGACAGGGACATCTCCCTTTGGAAGACGTATCCCTACGCATTGAATTTTGTGAAATCATGCAGAGTAATTGTGTAGAGTATTGTGAATTGAATCGATTTTTGTGAAAATTGTGAATAAAGTTGTTATATATAAATTGGAAATAAATCTTATTGTGTTGGGTTAATTAAATCGATTAAAGAAGGACATCAATGAGTCAGACGTAAGCACCGAATTTCTATATAAAAACCTAACACTACTACCGATTGAATGGTTTAGTGAAATTGTTGGATTCTGATATAAGAAATGGCAATATTTATATGAATTGGAAAAGACACTCAAACTTGATCATTTAGAGGAAGTAAAAGTCGTAACAAGGTTTCTGTAGGTGAACCTGCAGAAGAATCATTATTAGCTCACAATATATTCACGATCGATTCTATATGCCATGATATGATAGTTTATAATAGTTTACTATTATGAAAACTCAATCTAGTTATTAGTGTTTGATTCAGATATAACTGATTGTTTTATACACTGTTTTGTGGGTGCCTATGATTTACGAATATCAATATTTGTATTTCCAAAAGTGCAAGGTTGGCATATTTTGCTTCAAAATAGACATAAATTAAATTAATAAATGTTAATAAATAAAAAAAATTGCTTAACCTCAACTTCTATGAATGCTTTTCATCTTGAGTTATTAAATTCTAGGAAGCGTTTCATTATATATTTTAATTTATATTAATATAGAAAACAACACCTAATTAAAATAAAAATAAAATCATATTTTTTAAATATCTTGAAGCTAGAAGCATTTCCAGGGTACCCGAAATCCCAAGAGAGAAATCTCATTAAGTAGATATTTGTTTTAGTATAAATGAATAAAATTTTTGAATAAATTTTTCGTCGAGCAAGACTTGTAAGAAATCGGTATTATAAGTAAGGACATATAATATTATAATTCTCAAAAATTGTATGACCGTAAGCTTACATGAAATTGCAATTCAACTACAGAAAAACAAAATACTTTATTTATGACAGAAAAATAAAATACACAAAATAATCGAAATAAATTTACAATATTTTTTTTGTTTTTATTTTACTTTTATATAAAAAATATAAAAAACAGCCAAAATAAGATTGAAACGTCTTTTGGAGAAAACCCAACCAGTTTGAATAAAATTTGAAATAGTTTTATGTTAAAGCAAATCGTATAACAATTTAATTCATTAATCTCTATTTATTAATCTCCATGCATAGTAATTTTGTCCGTTTTAGGCAAGGCATTCGCGCCTGCTCAACACGGCTAAATCAAATTTGCCTTGTAACAATTGCTTGAAAATATTTGATGAGAATATTCAACTGAAAAACAGAATTGAAGATTTAGCAAAATTAATTGAATCCGATGCTTTAGAAGAATTCATGAAAAAGAACAGAGTAAATCTTATACAATTATATCATCATTACTATTATTATTATTTTATTTAGATAATCGACTTGACAACTTTTGAAAATAATGAAAATATAGTTAGTTTCTAATTAATGAAGATATTAAAATCATAATAATAAAAGATATTAATAATAATAACATAAATAGAAACATCGAATAATCTAAATATAATCTAAACATATTTCAACATATTCATTGTCACCATTAAGTTGAAACGAAAACAAACTATATAGATTTTAAATTGTTTATTTAAACAAAGTAAAATTTTTTTTTAAATCACAAACTAAATATATTTAATTAATTTTAACTTATTTTATTAACTTATTTAATTTTAAAAAAAATTTTTACAAAAATTTAAATAGGCATCATTTTTTAAATTTAATAATTTTTACATTCTTGCATAATATCATTTTACATTCATATCATTTGGAACTTTTATTTTTCATTTACATGTAAATTACGAGTAGTTAATTCTACATATGTGGGATTGTACCCATAACATTTAAATTGATAACCAAGATCTAAACACAATCTAAGCAGGGTTTTGTACTTTTTAATATTAGTGAATTTTAAATTTATATTGTGTTTTTCGTTTCTATCTGATGAATACAACTAGTCGAATATTCTAGTGGTGCTTTGCAATAATTAATAAAATTAATCAATAATAATATTAAAAATAAACGGTGATTCCTTGGTAACAGCATAAATTAAAATATCAGATAAGTAAATAATAAAATAAGCTCTTGCTGCAATGTATTTATTAAGTTGATAGGAACAATTTCCATTATCAAGTAATCCTTTTCAATTTATTGGAAAGTAGTTATTTTCAATTTTCAAATACGTTCTGGTCTTCATTTAAAATCCTTTTTTTGTTTTCTAATTGGCTTAAACTTTTATTTTTAGATTTTTAAATATAAAATATTTTCCACAAATTAAAAATTTAAATAACTTTTTTTCGTTTAAAGTTTTAATATAAAATTCAAAGAAAAACAACATAATGTTTCTGAATTTTTAAAAGTTTATGAAAAGTATTAAAAATCTTTCCTCCTTTAACAAAGAAAAATCCCTCCAATAACCCTTCATAAACAACTCTAGACATAAATACAATTGTTCTCTGATTTTATTCCTAAATAACTTTTTCCTCTTTTGTCTATTTCTTTTCTATATTTTATCTTATTAAAATTTTTTTAATCATAATACTTTTGCTTATTTATTTTTTAAAAAATTGTTTAATTTGAAATCAAAGTATCAAAGGGAACAACAGATCAGACTGGCGATTTCACTGATTTCTTCTTTAGTATTTATTGTTGGACGTGTATCTAAGATAAAAATCGCCTCTTTGAATCAGATATTGTTGTTGGGTGTTGTCAC
The DNA here is from genome assembly GCA_022537955.1 of Schmidtea mediterranea. Classification (NCBI taxonomy): domain Eukaryota; kingdom Metazoa; phylum Platyhelminthes; order Tricladida; family Dugesiidae; genus Schmidtea; species Schmidtea mediterranea. The sequence goes on from CM039679.1 coordinate 124,240,032, forward strand.
TGGCTAAGATTTTGATTGCAATACCTTTTCTTTCCTTTCTTGGTTGACATTATTGGAGATGCCTGGATACTGAAGATTTTCCAGCAAGTTCTAGATACAACTTTAATTCTTTGGTGTTAGTTCATGAGTGTGTTTCCAATGTATACTTCTTTGCATGCATTGCACGTGATACAGTAAACAAAGTTTTTCAAAAGCACATTTTCTTTAGTGTTTGGCAATTTCCCATTGTGCAAATGTTTCCTCTTTTTGTGTTGTTTAACAGTGCTTGCCTCAGTGTCTAAGACTTGTGTGATACACGAATTGAAAAGCCAGTGCGTTAGAGCGTGTGACACATTTACGGAGTGTTTAGATAAAAATATTTCTTAATGTTTTGTATTCTGTCCCTAGGCTTTTCCGGATTTGAATTCTTTCTTTTAATGTTCTTATTGTGATACCCAGTTCTGTGTAGGATTTCACCAAAATTTATTTACTGTTTATAGTTATCTTCCCCTTCAGTACAAAGATTGCTTATCCCCTGTTTCTCGTTCCTTAAAACATTCCATTTCAATTTTTTTCAGCAAATACGATCTAAGCGGGCAAATACAACCCTAGGACAAAGTGAAATCGAAAGCCAAATTAGAAATCAGAGAAAAATCTCTTGTCCAAGTACAAATTTTATCAAAATTCTCATGACCTATAAAATTTTTTCTTAATTTCAGTTACTGATCTGTCTAAAGATGAAACTGATAACAATTTAATTACGCTCGGTGAGTTCGTATTTTTTGAGGACTTCTTTTTTATTTTATTTTTATTATTTTTATTATTATTAGGACTTTTTTTGTTTTTCACCTCTGATTTCTTTATAAGTGACATAATATTTTCTACACAATCTGATTCATAGTCAAGTTATGAAGATATTATGTCATTTATTATTATTATTATTATTATTATTATTATTATTATTATTATTATTATTATTATTATTATTATTATTATTATTATTATTATTATTATTATTATTATTATTATTATTATTATTATTATTATTATTATTATTAATAAATAATTAAATAAATTTGGCAACGATTTAACTAAAAGATAACGCCAATAAAAAACCTTTCGTACGATATATTTCGATAGCACAGCTATCATCTTCAGGTACTCAAAACCAACTAAAAATATTATGAATTGACATTTAATTTAAACAAATTATTTTTTATTAATTTAATTTTTTAAAATTTTAAAATTTTTTTTTACTTATATTCTAATTTTTAAAAATTAATGTAATTTAAAATTTTCAATTATTTTAATAATATTAAAAAAACAAACATAATTTAACATACGTAAACTATTTAAAAACATTCAAAATATTCGTAGTCACAGCACTCTGCACATTAATCTTTGGATCCAATGACCTTATCAGCAATGCTTCACATATCACTCGTTCCCAATAACTATTAAAACTTCTCAACAAAATTCTAAAATCAGACATTCCTATATTAATTTGTTTAAATTAAATGTTAATTCATAATATTTTTAGTTGGTTTTGAGTACCTGAAGATGATAGCTGTGCTATCGAAATATATCGTACGAAAGGTTTTTTATTGGCGTTATCTTTTAATTTTTATTATTATTATTATTATTATTATTATTATTATTATTATTATTATTGTTGTTGTTATTATTATTATTATTATTGTTGTTATTATTATTATTATTATTATTATTATTATTATTATTATTATTATTATTATTATTTAGATGAAATCATTAATTGGGACTGTACTAGTACTTGGAAAGAAACATTTTAAAAGTAGGTTTTATAATTAATTGAGTTTAATGATTTTTCTTTTCAGGACTTTTAAGCCACTTGGTTACAAAAATTGATTTAACTGTTTCTTATTGCGAATTTCATTTCAAAAATGAAAAAATAAAATAAAGAATTTATTCTTACTGTATTTTCTATTGATTTGTTGTTTTATAATTTATTAATTTTGCCTTAGGCTTTAACAATTTTATAAAAAAACGATAAAAAAAATTATAATAATAATAATAATAATAATAATAATAATAATAATAATAATAATAATAATAATAATAATAATAATAATAATAATAATAATAATAATTTAAGTCAGGGATTCCCAAACTGTGCACCGAGACTGTTCTATATGGATGCCGTGAAAACTTTCATATACAAAATATTATTAATATTATTACTTTATAAAATATTACTTGGGCCAACGTAAAATTGAACTAGATTTTACGTTCATGTAGGCCACGCTTTAGTGCCTAGTGGAGCTGCAAGTTGGATTTCTATTCATTCGTTGTCACCATTTGTCACCATTGATCTATCAGATATACTCTATTAGATAGATCAATGTTGTGACTTTTGTGGTGTTTCAAAAAATGATAAGTTTTTGAAAAAATTTACTCAAATGTCAAATATCATTATAAAAAATAAAAATATTTAAATACCTTTTTACTGAATCACATAATGAATCGTACAATGAAAACTAAGCTCCGTAGATACTTGGCTCGAAAATTTGAAGACTTCGCTACCCTCTGAAATTTTTTTTTCTATAAGCGAAGTAATTAAATTTTTTTAAAAATCATTTGTTTTAATGAAGTAAATTATTTTTTAATTAATTTTTTTTAAATGAATTAATTTAATTTTTTGTTTTAATTTTTTCAAATTAAATTCTTGATTAAAAAGCCTAATATTAAAATTTGCTCAAATCTCCTGCGATTGGTCACACTATAGTCAGGGTGTATTTTTGACTCTCGATAAAAAATGAGTTTAATCGCCTATGGTTCAGAGACTATTTTTAACTCTCGATAAAAAAAAACTTAAAATTAAAATTGTCTTAGATCACCTACCGATTAAAAAGCTTAAGTATTTTTTTCGGTTAAGAAACCTAAAAATTCAAATTGGCTTGAAACGCTTACAGTTAAAAAAACCCTAAAATTATTTCCTCAATAAAATAATTTAAGTATTTTTTCGCACTCAAAAAACCTAAAAATAAAAATTGGCTTGAATCGACTATTATTAATATGAGAATAATTATTGTTATCTTTTTTGAAAAAGATTAAGAATTTGGAAAAATAATTACTCATCGATAAAACATACTAAGAATAAAAATTTAAATGATTTACTGACAAAAAGTAAATCCTCGATTAAAAAGCCTAAAAATAATTTACTAAACGATAAAATCTTTCAATAAAAATTCATACAATTATTTTTCTTGATTTAAAAACATTTCAAACTTTATTGAAAATTAAGAATAATTTTTTCATTATAAAAATGGTTTACTAATAAAAGTTAATCATCGATTAAAAAGTCAAAACGTTTCCTCGAATAAAAAGAATAATAATTTATTTTTGATAAAATATTTAAGAAAATTATTATTTTTTTGAATTGAAATATTAAATGCCAATTTCAATAGAATGAAAACCATAAAAATACATTGGTTCTCAATATTTTCTAAAGATGATTTCTATAATTATTATTTTGAATATGATTTAAGGTCTCTTTTAAAAATCACATGAAAATATTTTAAAAATTCAATATTTTCTATATGCAAATATTGTCTTTGAATACCTTTTTTAATTTAAAACACATGTAAATAAAAGTATTTAAAATAAATTCAAGTAAATTAAATCAAATTAGATTCTATTAATTACAAAAGTCAGTAACTGTAAAAGGTAAATAGCAGATCGATTGCATAAGTTGAAATTTTAGTCACATGTAAGGTAAAGGTTTTAAAGTAAAATTAATTAATATGAAATTTTTAAAGTAAAGTTAACCCAATAACTAAACAATTAGACATCAATATTCGGTAACTGACTAGATTTATTAGGAATTGAACATTTAAAATCAAACACATTAAAAAGATAAAAAATAACTAAAAAATTTATTTAATTAAATTTTTAATCTGTTCCCTTTATTTGGTTATTTGTATTGAATGTTAAAAATTTTAAGTTTTTGATTAAATTTATCATATTCCTTACACAATAATGATTGAAGTATAAATAGTTGTTAACAAGCTTTTATTAAATAGTTATTTGGTCAATAGTTGGAAAATGAGTAACTGTTTTTGAAATAAATAAGTTACATCTTGAAATTTTTGAATAAATCACTGATTAAATTTAATAATTCTTTGATTAATATTGAATAAACAGAAAGTCTTCAACAAGTTGTTAAAGCAGCGCTTCTCAACCTTTCTGTTATTGGGACCCAGTTTACCAACGTAAATATTCGCGCGCCCCCCTTTTTTATCTGTCGAAAATTATAGTGTCATAATGAAAACGGTCCGATATTTGTACATTTAATTTTATTGGTAAAATGCGACTGTTTGCTATAAATGCACAGTAATGTATACGTCTATCCCTACCCTTTATACCAACTAAAACACAGGCCTAACACAAGTAGTGGGAGGTTGGGGTATTGTCCCGCCTGCTAATTTCGAATGCATATGAGTTTAGGGAGGTTGTTATTTTATGTGTGTGCAGTATGTGGGCAACTAGAACCGCTTGGCGGTTAGAATCATAAACGTTTGGCAGATGTTACTGTACCGCCGCAATACGTGATCGGTCATCTCGCGCTCGCGAATGTGGCTGTGTGGAATGTGACTATCGCTGAAACTTTTATTGATTTTAAAACAAACAATGAAATCAAAAAACAATTTTATAAGAAATCGATTTTTGAATTTTGGGCTGGTTTGGATGACGAGTTTGCAACATTAAAACGAAGAGCTTTCCAAATACTTTTACCGTTTCCAACATCTTATCTTTGCGAAACCGGATTTTGTGCGGTGGCTTCGTTGAAAACAAAATACAGATCACAGCTAAATATAGAAAAAGAACTTAGGGTATACATATCTGTCATCCCTACTGTCATAAATTAACCAATCATTTCCACTTAAATATTTTTACCCCCATAATTATACCACCAATATTCATTAATTTTCATAAAATATCTTTCATTTAGATAATATTTACCGTTAGAATGCTGATATTCAACCAATTAAATCCACCTTAGAAAATCAGAACATTTCTTTTTAACAAATTATTTCTCATTAAATATTTCTACCCTTTTCATTTTAAAAACAATATTCTATATTTTTCAGTAAAACTCTATATTCTAGATAATATTTACGCTCGAACACCGATATTCGACTAATATGATCACTTACTATGATTATAAAACTTTAGCAAACATTTCCCATATATATTTCTATCCTCCTTATTTATGATTTTTCATAAAAATCTACCAGTTAAATAATACTTACCCTTAAAACTCTGATATTCAAATGATTAGATTAACCCTTTCAAAGCCGATTAAATCCCCTTTAAAATCATAAATTTTAACCAATTATTTTCCTTTAAATATTTCTACCAACTATATTCATTTTTTCCGAAAAATCGCTCATAATTCAATATTCAACAGAATAAATCCCTTAAAAACCATTTATCCCTACATAGATTGTTAGGCCATTTGTCCACGGGGCATAGTCCGCATTGTATAAAAAATACTTTTGAAAAAATATTTTTTGTTTAATTTTTTATGTAAATAAAACAAGGATCTATACTTACCATTGGTCCTTACAGAGATAGATGACTTTATTTAATAAAATGAAAAAATAATTATTGAGATTTTTAGATTTAATTGCAATTTAAATGAATAAAATAATACAATAAAAATTATTTCTTATGAAATATATCAAAACTTGGTGAAACGCATAATGACACATGATAGCTCTTACACATACACCTGGTTCGTTTCTCTTGACCATTTGTACTGTAGAGTCTACAATGTAGATAAGCACATGCCTTTGAATAGTGACGAATATAGAAGATGTAAACTCCACATTTTAAATGACAATGGAAATGCGATGTTCCCACTTTACAAATTGTCTATCTACAGAAGACCATGTTTTCGATCATACATAGATCAAACAATTGAATAAAAAAATTAATAGCTTTATAATTAGTAAAATTTTCATCAAAACTAGCATTTGTCTAGAATTCGTTTCCGCGTCACACTCAAAAAAACTGCAGTCGTAGTTCTTATCTTGAACATCTTCATTCCTTTCTGGTTTAATTGCAGCTGTTATATCCATTTCTAAATCTATTACTTTTTCGTTTTCAACCATTTTCTCATTCATTGATTCTAAAAACTGTGAAGTCGTTGTAGTACTCGGTTCATCTAGTTTCTCTAGTTTCTCAATTTCAATGTCAGTATAAGAAGAAGATTTAACCTTATTCATAAGTCGTGTTTTTCAAAATATATTATTTAAACAAAACGATTTTCTATTATATATGGAAAATATTCCTAAATATAAATAATATTCCGAGCAATGCAATTATACAATTTCAACAAACCACAAACATACGAATATATAATAATATTTTTATATACATCTTACGCCTCCCTCTTTTTAAAAGGCTCCCATTTATTCGCTATGTATTTTTTACTAAACGCTATGTATTTTATTAGTGCCTTTATGTATTTTTTTCTAAGTAAATATTTATAAAATGCTAAGTATTATATTAATTATATAAGTAAAAAAATAGAATTCATTAGGTATTTAATTATTTTATTATAGGTAACATGTTTAATTTTTATAAGTAAAAAAATACAAAAACTAAGTAAGACAATGAAAAATTCATAAGAATAAACAAAAAGTGACACAATAAAAAAATCCATAAAAATACAAAGACTATTTCACAAAGACTATTATAAAAATATTTGAAATTATTGTTTTAATAAGGCTTTTTTAGCTTTAGTTGGTCTTCCTCTTGATAGTTTACTTCCAATATAAGTATTCTTAGCTACTGCTGGTACTTTGCAATATTTAAGTCTGATTGAAATGCCGACAACATGCTTGCAAATAAATTTCTTAAAAAATGCTGGACAATTGCACTGACCGTAGGCCCAATTGGCTTTATTGTTTGTTAAATTAATGCTCCAGACAGTAAAAGCTCGCTTCGTAAATTGATCAAATGTTGTCCAGCGCATTTTTTCAACTTTGTCAATGTCTTCTTGAGTTGCGTCACATCATATTCATATAGTCTAAAAACTCAGTCGCTTTTTTTGTCTCCATTTTCTAACAAATAGAGAACTTGCTTTTTCAAAAATGACTTGGCTTTGTGACAATTGAAGTTGATCTACATCTTCAATTAATTCGTTTTGATCTTCTTTAGCTACTAAAGACTCGATTTTTTTGACACAATTTCTACGCATATGTGCCCAACACATCACAATTTCATTTTTATTATAAACTTGTGAATAAACTTTACGTATAGCGTTAGAAGCATCAGAAATCAATAAACGAGGATTGAATAATAATGCATTTATTTTTTTCAAGCCAATATTGTACTTGAAAAAATAAAATTAAAATCAGCAGTTTTTTCATTGGTACATATACCTAGGCCAAACGAATGAAAATGCCTATCTTAATCGGTTGTACCAATGATTAAAATTGGATAGCCCTGCCAAACCAGTTTATAAGTTGCATCAGCATTTAAAATTGTTGATGCTGAGGCTAGCTTAAGTAATCTTATTGTACTTATAAAAAATCTAAATTTAGAGTCGTGGTTTTCTTCATCTTCATCGCTTTCTTCATTACTCTCTCCACACTCATATTCATCGGCATAAGTTATTTTGTAATTGACTACAAAGGCTTCATCTTCAACTCTGGTATAGAAGATGATGATTGAAGCCAATTTTCAAGCTCACCTAAACTTATTACTGGTGGCCCGTAAACTTCATTTCTAATCTTGTTTAATTGATTTCTTAATTGTATAGTAGTAGGAACAGGCTTTATACCTCGTTCATGAAAGATTTCTAACATTCTCTTAGGTTTTATTTTAAGCTTAAACAACTCAAGCTTAATTAGTTCTTTAGCTTCGTTAGATATTGCAGATTTAGACCTTTTATCTTCATGCTTATGCTCAGCTTCTGTCCTAAAAAGAATAACTTCGTCTGATCTTGAGTCGTAAAGTAAATGTAATGCAGAATCACATTGCTTGCCTTTAAATTTAACTTGATTGCATCGATAGTAAACTTTTTTACCATCTCAGTTTTGTTGGAATAGGAGTAACTCCATATATTCTCTTCTTTAATTGCATTTTTTGCTTCTTCAGCACTTTTAAATACTTTTTCACGAGTCCAAACTTTAGACACTTTTTTGGCTCGTGGTTTCTTTAAACTTGTAACTTCAACATCAGACTCAAGATCATACTAATAATCTTCAACTTCTGCAAAATTATTAGCCATTTTAAGTTCAGTGTTTGTATTAATTTTGTTTATAATAAATAAATATTTGGGCTAAGAACATTTTAGAAAAAAAAAAAGGATTTATTGATGGATTTTATTAATTGACATATCGTTTTTTTATTTTACTTATAACTTGTTTTCTTGACTTGGCATTTTTTTATTTTACATAGTTTTTAATTAATTACTTAGCGAATGTAAAGAAATTTGGATGGTATCTCGTTTTGTTTTAAATTGTCTTTCAATCATTCCATCAGCTGAATGATGATACGCACTTGAATACACTATTTTAATTCGATGAATATTCATTATATCTTTTATTAATTTTGCTTCAAAGGATTTTTCTCTTTCACAGTGTATAAACGGTGCTCTATATTTCAAAATCCAATTAATTTTCTACATATTCGCTGTTGTTTCTTCATCTTGTCTTCATACTGCACTTTATGATATGCATCTACTAAATTGATCCATTATTGCCAATATATATATTTTCAATTGAATTGTGGCTTTATTATGTAATTCACCTTTTCGGTACCCTAATTTCATATCTAGACTACTAAGGTGATTAATTGATGTAATTGGCTTATTTATTTTGAGCATAAATGTGATTACCTTATGATCATTTCGTAATTGAAAGCAATTCCCATATAAATAGTGTTTAAAATGTAACGTAAAATAGTAAATTGCAAGTAGTTCCTTTCTAGTGATGCAATATCCTAGCTCATGTGCGTTCATTACATGTGATCTATAAGCGATTACTCTTTCATTTCCATTACAATCTCGTTGAGTCAAATTCTGTCAAAACTTGCATCTGTATCCAGTTTAAATTCCTTTTTAAAATATGGAAAATCTAATATTGGTGCTTTTATAAGCTGGTCTTTCATTTTTCTAACTCCTTCAAAAATATTGTATGATTTTCGATAATCTTTGAGTCCCAAAACCTCCTCAGTCTTTTTAAGCACTTTGGTCTTTCAAATAGTTTAATAGCCTCAATTTTACTATCATCTGTTCTTATACCTTTGGCTTTTATAATATGACCTAAACATTTTGTTTCTCTTTTCAGAAAATGGCATTTTTCTCTGCTCAACTTTAATCCCGAATCTTTGATTCTTTTCAATACATTTCTAACTTTTTGAATATGTTCTTCTTTATTAGTTGAAAATATTAAAATATCGATGTAAACTGCATCTTCTTTCAAATTCAGTGGTACTATCACTTAGTTCATTAGTTTCTGAAAAGTTGCTTGTGTGGCAGTAATTCCAAACGGCATCCAATTAAAGCAATATTGTTCATTTTTTGTGGAAAAAATAGTTTTATTTTTTGATTCATCAGTTAGCTCCACTTGGTAGTATGTAATACCTAAATCTAATGTTGTAAAGAATTTGGATCCATTAAGAACGTTCATCATTTTTTCCGTGTTAAGTATTGGAAAATAGGTCTATGTAAATTCTTATATCATCTTTTCCTTTCTTTTTAATTCATACCAATGGTGTGTTCCAGGCGATTCACATATTTCTATGATTTCACTTTTTTCTATATATTTGATATATTCTTCAATCTTTGTTAATAAATGTACAGGTCGGCGTCTCGGATTAATGACAATTGGATGTATCGTTGTAATTATTTCGTGTTTCACTAATTCTGTTTTTCCAATATCTCATTTATTTTTCATAAATACATTTTCGTATTCCTTAATCAATTTTTCAATTTCTTTGTCTTCTTATTCAATATGTTTATAATAAATTTTCGTAGGTGGCTCACTTCTCTGCAAGCCTAGCATCTTCTTGACCGAGTATCAGCATTTGAATATGAATTTGTTGTATTCTGTTGATTAGAATTTATTGAAATACATTGTAGCTTTTATCTAAACTGTTCATTTGTTTGTTGTCGATTTAGAGATCTTTGTGATTTTTATTCAGGTTGCCTGGCATAAATATTTTGCTCATTTCTTCCATTCATCTGACGTTGCTTTGGCCTCCGTTGATTCCGTTGACCTTCATTTAACATTGCAGCTTTTGCATAATTTTTCTGTACGTGTCATTTTCCATTTCTTTTTTTATTTCGTCGAATTTGATGATTCCATGTTTCATTTCTTTGAAAGTTTTCAAGTCTTGTAACTTCAAATCTTTCTTGGCTTCATTATTATCAATGGCATTTTTAATTAAAAAATACTTTCAGATCTTCTTCTGTCAGGTTGTGTCAAACAACATTTCTTGCTAACTTTTCAATTTTCTTTAAAAATTCCATTTTCGAATCACCTCCTCTTCGATAAGATAAAGCAGCATTGAGATCACTTGCCAAATTTTATGTGTTTATAAAATGATTTTGAATTTTGATTTATTAGTGCAATTCTGCATCTGTTTGGTCAAATTTTCCAGTTACTTCCATCGATAAGAATGCTTTGATGAATAATTCTCTGTGATCTTCCGATGTTTGAGAAAGTTCAACAAACATTTCTGTTTCTTCTAGAAATTTTTCCACATCATCACTAACTCTAAATGTTTCAGGTGGTCGAATAAATTGCAGCATCGGCGTGGTCGCCATATTAAAAGAAGATTTAACTTTATTTATAAGTCGTGTTTTTCAAAATATATTATTTAAACAAAAATAATTTTCTAATATATATAGAGAATTTTCCTAATTATAAATAATATTCTGGGCAAGGCAATTATACAATTTCAACATACCACAAACATACGAATATATAATAATATTTTTAAATACACTTACTGTCAGGAAGTGAAAAATATATTCCATTTCCTTTTCTAAATGTAAGGGATTAGTAAAATCCCATTTGTAAGACATTTTCAAAGAAAAAAACATGTTTTATAAATTGATTTATGAAGCTATATGTAAAATATGACTTACTTTAAAAATTAAATACTATCAACACGTATTTATATATCAATGTGTAAAAGAATGTCCCTGGAACTAAAATCAATCGTTTAAATATTTGAGATATACAATGATGAATTTTTTCAAAAAAAAACAACACTAATTTCACACACATTTTGTTGGGCCAATACAAGGTTTTGTTTAAATCAATCGGAAATGTCACGCAAACACAGCAACGCAAATTTAAATTCAAACCTGTTGGGTTATTTTTATTAAAAGTCGGTTCCTCTGACCCTTGTGTCCTTTTCGAATCAAATAAGCAAACCCAACACAGAATAATTTTATTTGCACTTTATCACAGTTACAACTCAATCCGATTTATTTCAATGTTTTGTAATCACAATTTCACTGATTTATTTGCACCCTTCAACCACCGTATAAATTTGATTATCATAAGATAGGTTATCCAATGGATAATCACCCTTTCTGATAGATAACTTTGACTTTACTTGGGTTTAGATTCTTCTAATGACCTGACTACAATACTCGTTTGCTTCGACCACTAACCATTTCGTGTTTTTCCCTTTCCCTCTTATACTCCTGCTAAGACTGTTTTCCGATGATTTTCAACAACATTTGCTACATTATTAAATTATTAAAAAAATAATTACTTCCCACAGACCACCTTAGCCGACATTTGTCAACAACGTTTGCTTTATTACTAAATTACAAATTAAGAAATAATTACCTCTCCATAGATCAGTGGATCCCATTTAATATTGTTTAGGCCAATTTATGCTTTTATATTGTTCCGTCTACACGCCGGGTTTTCCTCATCTCTCGGGTTTTCCTCATCTCTAGAGTTTCCCATTGCCTCGGACTTCCCATTGACTCGGGCTTCCCATTAGTAATTAATTTTTAAATTAATATATTTTTTGTTTATATTATTTTCTAGGGACCCTTCACTAAATTTTTATTATTATTTCTGGACTTATCTCTTAATTTGCCATTTAACCATACCAATTTCCCCCGATCAATACTACTTTCGAATTTTTGTAAATTTTTTAATTAACGTTGCACTTTTATCATTTTGGTGTTTTATTGACTTTACTGTGCTTTTTTCGTAATGCCCCAACAAACCTATTAACACCAACCAAGCACCCTAAATAATGAGGAAAATATAATTAAATATAAATTTAAAAAACATAAAAGTAAATTAAAATAATAACAAAGATGCATGAAGATCCGCACGAAATTAGCACAGAAACAACACAAGAACATGAGAATTTGACCAAAAATAGATCAATTTATAAAATCAACAATATGGTCAATAAAACTGGTTAAAAATAAAATATTTCTGGTTAGCAATATTCAATTAAAAATAATAAGAACGAATTATCTAATTAATGCACGAAAATAACAAAATTAGAATTAGATATTACAAGTAAAATCAAGGTCAAATTTTGTTTTAAAGCATCAAAAAGAACATGCAAGGTTAGGGTCGCAAAATAGGTATATATACCGATTCATTTTTACAGAGAATAATTACTTTTTCCTTGTGAAACTGTTTTTCTGACAAAAGTTACGAACGCTTTTTCTTTGAAAAATATCTTTGCACTGTGAAACATTTACTGGAAGCAGAACACTCGAGAATTTTGTAATCAATTTACACTATACGAACTCAAGCAAACTACAAGTAAGTCCCTGCTTGGGCATATCCTCTGTAAGTATGATGCGTATGAATGAAAATGTATTAATTATGTCAATTATATGCTTCAAACGAATCAGGTTTCATTTTATTTTTGTCAAAATTTTCCGGCCCATAGCCAGCACATACCACAAGTTAATAAAATCAGATATATTATAAGATTGTGTAAGAGCGGTTTCTCCGCCTATAATCTCTACCTGTGAAGGTCCAGTCGTGAGTAACGACCGATTCTAAACGTCAATTATTCATTCCTATAGGGGCCTGAGTTAGATTTGGAAGTAGTCTTTGGCCGCTCCACTTTCTTCCTGCGTCCGAAAACTCGACCAAAAATCATAGTATATATGTCGGTTTAAAATCATCAACACCGAGTAGCTCAGTGGGCACACTTAAATCATAATGTGAACATAAATCAACCCTAGGATCAAAATTGGGTAAACTGGTGAGCAGGGAGGGTGAGAAATCTATGCAACGAAGTTTAAATAGAAAACTGATTCATAATAAGTAGCATAAAATACCAATCCTATTAACTACTAAACATGATTTTGTAAAAGTAATTCGCATCAAATATTAATCAGATAGGGATAACCAACGCTAGTATCTATCCAAGCAATAAATTATAAAACACCCAACTTAACGAATGATGAGAGTAACTATTATTAAATTTTCAAACTTAATAGGGGTAGTCAGCACCAAATGTAAGTTATAGTAACGACTAAATTTGATTCACAAAGATGGCTAATATTTAACTCATGGTAATTACCAAAACACAATTCCATAAGGTAATTTGAAATCAATAGAGACCTCCCTTAACAAGATAAAACTTTATTTATACCCATGATACTTAAATGAGTACAACATTGACCAAGAACCATACGAGGATCCCATTAGATAACCGGATTTAGTGACATTGATGAGATCAACCCTTTAATTCAGGTTAGTGAGTACTCAATCAGTCCTTAAGCAAACTAAATATAAATTCCATGCATAAATCAATCATAACTATACATAGAATCATAGTGAAAATATACAATAGTATCACAAATAAAAGTTAAAATAGGAAGACCAGTTCGTGAGTTTCCGATAAACACATCTGATCGAATTCTAATCCTCTTAAATAATCAAACCGTGGTTAGTCTATCTCGCAGGACAGGCTTGAATAAACTTTCCATACATTTTCACCATCGTACATAAATAGCTCCTGAAGCGGAATAATTTAGATCCAAGAAAATTGCCGGATTAACCTTTGACTTGAAAACTTTGCTTCCATTGAACAGAGACCGTTTCAGTCATAAGAAAACATATTCCAAAGCAATTAGTAGATAAACCCGACTCAATTGAATGTTAGAATAAAACATACTTCCCAAGCACAATTGCCGATTAACTGAATAAGAATCAAGACGGCCAATGTTTCATATACGACTAATGTGGAAAGATAGGATCACCAATTTGTATGAGTTGAAGCCTTGAAAACGTTCCTAACTTACGATTGAATATATGCCACCGTAAATATCAAGAAATTCAAAAAATATCAAAATATCGTTATTCCAAAACTCATGTTGATGAGTGGCAACTACAGAAATTATTAACCAATACAAATAAAAACAGACCCACAACTCAAGTCAACACTGATCTACCCACAGTAGAATTTTCGTAGAAAATACCAGTAGGTTGACAATTTTCAAAAATTTTTAATGTCAGTCAATCCACGACAGCGGGGTAGAAAATCTTTCTATCAGATTTTATTTTCGTAATAAACAATTTTTACGACAATTCTTGTGGGATGCAGGCTATAGTCTATCCACGTTAGGAGATGAATGTTGGCCGATCAGGCAGGATTCAAGACAAGACAAAATCGAGTTACCCATTCTAGCTATCAAGCGTGAACCTGGTCGCGATCTCGCTTGAGAGGCGCGTCAACGCGTCGAGTTCTCCTTATATCGTCTGGAAGAACTCGTGAGAAACGTCCAATGGAAAGTTAGAATGGCCAGAAGACGACTAGAACGAATCAATGCTTCCATCGACTCAAGAGAAATGCCCAGTATGGATGGGTACGTGCCGGATTATGGCGTGTCGTTTGAGTTAAACGATCCTGCACTTACCCGAATGCGAGTACAACCAACATAATGCTTCCGGACAAATTATTTAATGGATCGATACGACACCGGGACAGGAGGGATGAGCATTCATACCAGTAGCAACACCCAACTAGGAAGGAGCAGAATCAATATATGAGACCCCTCCAAGACAGAAGATTCAGAAAAACATATTAATGACAATCTATAAAATCTGATAAATCAATTTTGATAATTAATAAATTCTAATTTATTTAAATGAGTTCGTTGAGTTATAATTCATTCTAGTAAAGCAAATTTCTTTGATAAGGTCTACTAAATAAATTCTAGCTTAGTTAAATTAACCATTCCGTTATGAGTCAGAAATTTCAACAACAAGAAACGGTGATCATATACTAAATTGAAAAGAGAATTCACAATTTAATTAATAGAAACCACAATTTCACGCCAATCATTTCGAATTCCGATAACACTATCACCCTAAGGCATGTTTGATAATAGTAGAAAACGATTTGCCACCTCTTCTCGTCGTACAATATTACATTTTACAAACTATTTTCCTTTCAGATATGAATGCCATCCATGTCATTAATCAGGAAATAATCCAACTGCGAAAAACAAATACGGATCTCCACCATCATATACTACAAATCAGCAAGGAATGTCAAAAAATCAAATCAAACTGGGTCTAACTGGGACGCCTGAAGAAACTCCATCAGAAGGTGAGCGCGGTTCCCAGAAGGAGCGACAAATAGTGCAGGCATTACGCACTGAAATACGCGGATTGGAGGTAGCGTTAACTGCTAGTCATGAGTGCAACGCAGTTACCTAACCGCTGGTTTTCGCCCCAGCTCAATTGGCCTACCGCGAGCGAAAAGATTCCATCCAGATGGGCAAGAATAAACGACCCCATTTGCGTCCTGGAAGATCAGAACGCTGACGACGTAGCCTGCTAGTAGCAAATAAGCCAAAAGGAAATCTAGAGAAAGAATAAATTACCAGTGTTGGGCCAGAACGTAAACGGCCTTGGAAAATGTTTAAATGGATCAGAAACACACACGCAAAAATAACACGCAATTTAAATAAACCCACTGAAACATCAAGTAAACCCGATAAAATCTGAGAAAATAAAAGAATTAAATATAAAATAATAAACATAAAAATAAATTAAAATATTAACAAAATGCACCAAGATTCGCACGATACCTATACAAATATAACAAGAAAACACAACAAATTCGACGAAATTGAAAAAATCAATTAAAGTTCATTAAAGTGAAATTGAAATCGAAAAATTGAATTAGTAATAATTCAATAAAAATTTTAAATAAAAAATTATAAAAATAAATCGAAAATAATAAAAATAAATAATAGAATTTGCTAGAAAATAACAAGGTCGAATTTGTTTTACTGCATCAAATTTCACACGTCACACAAATAGGTATATATACTGATCCATTTTCACATTTAACTTAACCATTAACCATTTTTTCAAACCAAGTTTGAACTTTAACCATTTTGAAAATTGTGAATTGTTTTAAATCTATTTGTAAACCATTTTTCAGACCAGTTTAGAACCATTTCGAGAATTTGTTTTATTATTCTAGGTGAGAAATATTTATGTTGGAGCCATCTTTCCACACCACGTTCATAGCATCTCTGTAGAGCTCTGCTTGACGGCGGTGTGGGGAGAGAGGCATTTATGTTTTCTATTATGATATTTTATGTTTTGTATGAAAATTTTGGAATGGTCATGAAGGGTAATTTCTGTTATTTTGTCCTAATTAATAAATATTATTGAAATATTTAAATTATTCTACATATATCTAACTTATTTTATATGCTTTATAAATTTTAATGTCGAAATTTTTCCGGCCCACAGCCGACACATAACGCAAGTAATTAAAATCTACATAGTACAGAGGCATGTAAGTGCGTGGAAAATCGCCAATGATATGTACCCGTGAAGACTCAGCGTGCGCAACGCAGCGGTCGTAACGTCAATATTATCCCTATAGCTGAAGCGAGAAATAAGGAAGAAGTCTCTGGCTGCTTCCTCGTTTCTCAATTCTGTAAAATCGACCTAAAATTATGTTACATACGGCTTAAAATCATCACACCGAGTAGTCCAGTGGGCACTCAATAAATATAATATGAACACAATATGCGTCTAAGGCCTATTAAAGGGAAAGGGTACTCGGGTTAAATTAACTGAAATCGTTGTTATAATTATTTGGTTAACATTTTGAAAATAGATAAAAATTTATTGGGAATCATTGAATTCGATTAAATCGAAATTATTAAAATTAACCATTAAATGTAAAAGTAAAGTGTTTATTTGGATTAACATTTGAAATAAATAAAATTTATTGGGAATCATTGAATTCGATTAAATTGAAATTATTAAAAAATAACCATTAATTGTAAAAGTAAAGTGTTTTATTGGATTAACATTTTGAAATAAATAAAATTCATTGGGAATCATCGAATTCGATTAAATTGAAATTATTGTTAAAAATTAAAGCAACCATTGATTGTAGAAGTAAAGTGTGTTATGGCTAAAAATCTAAGTAAATGTTGGGTAAAGATAATTTAAACGCTCGTAAATTATTGATTAGGGTATTAGCAAATAATTCCATCAGTTAGATTATTATAATTCATTTCAATAAAAGCAATCTACCTTGGAGTAAGAACGAGTAATGTATTGATCTAAACAAAATCAACCCCCGATAAAAATGAAAGCAACTAAGAATCGAATTCATTGATTTCAAATAAAGAAACGTATCAATTAAAGGTGAAACAATTTTCGAATAATAGTATGAAACCCCTTAAATTAAATTGTTGATTAAAGATCCGAATTTTCATTGATTAAAGCAAAGGAAAGGTCTTAAAACAAAGTAATCATTCAGTTAAATGGTGAAAATTATTGATAAAAATAAAATAATCTGTTGATTAATAATCCAAACTTCATCGATTAAATAAAGGAGAAACGTTAGGAATTAAAGATTTATTATAAAGTAATCGTCTAGTTAATTGCTAAGAATTATTCACTGATTAAATAAAAGGAAAAATTACGAATTAAAAATAAAGCACTCATTTGGTTAAATGTCGAAAAAACGATCGATGATAATAAAATAATTCGTTGATTAATAGTACAAACCCATTGCGTAATAAACGGAGCTTTTCCTTTGATTTAATTAGATGGATTAAAATATATAAATTCCTCACTTAAAACTTAGCAATCTAGAATAAAATGGGGTATAAAATATTATTCACTGACCAAAATAAAATAAAGTCTGATTAACATAAAGAAATCGTGATTAAAAGAACCAAAATGAATGAATCAACAAATGAATACCAATCCGTTATTGAATAAAATTGACAAAAACCCAAGTTAACACTATGGTAAAAAGGCAGGGAAAATCGAAACTGATCCGAATTAGAAACGCGAACCGATTGATAATATTAGATTCAACTTGATGATAGTCATTCAGTTTAGAAAGATTTTCTCGATATCTGACGAATATCCTGACGCCAAACGAATAACTATAAAGTTAATAAATACCCCAACAAAATCACGAGAAATTGACTTACGACGCGCGTAAAATCCGATATAGTCCAACTTAGACGAATAAACACATCAAATGATGAATATCAAAGTGATGCTTGATAAGGAGTCCCACCATTAGGAAGTCTACGCGCACGGCACAACCAAAAATTGCACTAAGTCGATAACAGAAGTAGCCGATCGATAACTAAATTAACTTGAGAGAATCAACCGGAAACCGGAAACCTACCTTGAATGAATTTAACATCCGCTCGATCGAAGGGATTGACGTTTCCGCCAACATCGTCCTGACAGGATGTGACTAAATTGAATATCGTCAAATTAAGTACAACCGGTAAACTTTAACTCGGTTTCGAATAAACATTAGTATCATGGAATAGCGGATTTTAGAATTAGTGTAATCAACATCGATGTTAGGTATTAGTAAATTGTAACTTCATGTTAATTAATATGACGTTTATATATTTAATAAATTTCAGAATTAATCTCAACCAGCCGTAGGTCGTTGGTAAACCTTAAATCAACCCCAATATCTGATACCATAGCGGATCCTTTGAGTTTTCTAACAGATAGTAGTACTAATACTTAGTAAATTTTAAATAAATCTTAATTAGTGGTACTTCCACCAACTTAACAAACGCTAACGCCTGATAGATCGTGGATTTGCGACTCACCCAACTGCCCAACACTAAAAATATTATCTAACATGTTCTAATTACTACCATCATTAACAAGAGTTATATGGGAGGGCCGTGGGGGGTTAGCCAACAGAATACATCATAGATAAATAACCCTAGTCGTTTCGAGTTGTAATACTAATCAAGCTAGTAGAGTTTAATCGGTCTAAGAGCGATAATATAATCCACGTTTAGTCTAGCCTTATTATAAGCCGACGACTTAATCGAATTTGATAACGATAACAATTTAGATATGCCTATCGACCAAATCACCATTCAAGTAGCAGAGGAACCACACCCAGGAGAGGTACCAACAGCCGCCGCGACTACTGAACAACTTCCACCCTGGCGGTCACACCCGACTACTTGGCGATTGTTGGGTCTCAAATCCGATCCTTGTGGACTCGCCGGACAACAGTACCCGGCCGAAGAAATATATGATCACGCCAGAAATCTCCTCACCTTCTGGGAACAAGTACAAGAGCAAGTGGACCTCAAAGTGGTCAAAGCCCGGATGTACCTCACGAACGTGGAGGAGGACATCCGCGTCGGACTCATCGCGGAGGCATACCCACCTCACCCAGTCCGCGATACCCGGCGGCCCTATACAGTGGCGGCTCTGAAGAGGAGTTTAGAGAGAGAATCCCTTGAAGAAGAACTATAGTAATGACGAAGTGTTGTAGAAATTGATTTAAATATTAAGTGTTATTGTGGTTTTTTTCTTATTCGTTATTATATCTCATAGATAAACCAGCTTCATACAATTTGTTTAATTAAGTAATAAGACTTTGATTTAATGAAGACCATAAAGAATTTAACTGCTCTCCTGTTATAGTGATGTCGTCCCTACAACTTCTACGAGCGGAACTGGAACGAGCAAGACAATCGAACGCAGAGTTACTCGCCCAAATCCTTCAATTAACTCGAGAGGCTCAACAGTTAAAAGCAACCTGGGTTGATCCAGCAAAGGTGAGAGCTGTATACCATCGACTCACAGCGGCTCAGAAAGGCTGGGAGGAAGAGCGGCAGCTCAATCAGAGTCTGCGCACTCAAATTCGGGGACTCGAAGTCGCCCTAGCAGTATGCCGGGAGGGTGAAGCGGTCACTTATCCGCTCATCTTCGCCCCAACCCAAATGCCACGGACAACCACTAAGCCAACAGAACAACTCATCAATAATCGTCGACCGGGACGTAAGGAACGTGCCCGACGTCGAGCAACGCAGCTGCAAAACGCCAAACAGTAAATATTCCACATGTGATTGATTCAAATAGAGTAGTTTTAGTCTTAGTTGAGTCGTTTCTTTGGAATTGCAAGTCAGTATGGTCACAAGTAACCTTATTAAGTCTCAGTTTTCTACAGTCAATTAATAACGAATCCTGTATAGTATGAGGGACAGAGCTAAGCGAGCACAGGTCTTCTATCGACAGCTCGTGAACCCGAGGATTGTCCGAGCAACTACAGTACTAGCACATGGTACTCAATTTTTGCGGGCAATCCACCACTTGTACACATTACCAACGTTGCCTAGCAACGGGTGCCAAGTGGCGATCAGTATCATTTTGTATGGCGTTACGAGGGCAACCACCGATTAGTTCAAACAAACAATGAAACCCTGTAACCCACCACCAGGATAAATACTATGATTAACTAATGATTGTAAATTTGTTATGATATAAAAATAAATGACTTGTCCAGTAATCTGATAATTATTGTTTTCCGTTTTTGTTTCTAATAAACGATGAAGCTCCAGTACGCTGAGAAACTTAGAAAATATATCGTTTGAAAATTAGGAACCGAAAAGTGTAAGTCAAGCACATACCGTCTAACAGTAGCTCACAGAACGCAACTGGAGGCCGGGCCTTAGCAGTTTTAAAAATAAAGCTCACCTTTGGCGGTCTCAGAACCATTGATTACATTACCAACGTTGCCTAGCAACGGGTAATCAGTGGAGGGTCTAAAGGTTGTATGTCCAAGGTTCAAGGTCAGACATCCACGAACCCACAATTTGCACTACCACAACAGCAACCCATGCTTGAAATTCAATAAAAAT
Source organism: Schmidtea mediterranea (assembly GCA_022537955.1). Taxonomy (NCBI): domain Eukaryota; kingdom Metazoa; phylum Platyhelminthes; order Tricladida; family Dugesiidae; genus Schmidtea; species Schmidtea mediterranea. Next base: position 124,261,201 of record CM039679.1, read on the forward strand.
ATTATTTTTAAACTTCTCATTTAAAGGTCCTGGTTCCGTTTCTCATGGTAAGTTAAAAATGAGGTAAAAAATGAATTTATTTAAATTTCAAGGTAAACCTTTCTTTATTATTTCTTCATCTCAGCAAAAATCTAGAGTTTCGATGGATATTTCTGAAATTTTTAAATGTTCTAAAAATATTAAATTGATTGAATATCATGAAAAATCTTACTAAATTATTTCATTATTTTCTCGACAACTCAAAGTAAATTTATTGGAATATTTTTCTAAGATTTTCGCCTCCAATTTTTAAAAAAAATTGTCTTAAAAAGTTAAAAATAGTAATATATAGAGTTGGTATTCATCTGGACATTTCTACATTTTGAAAGTTTGTATGCATTATTTACTATGTACTATGTTTGTATGTTAAAAAAGGTTTTCTTTAAATTCCTTCCTTCCTATAATATAAGTTGTTATTCATTTGGGCAAATTACATACCCACACAGGTAAGTATGTGTGTCTCTATATTATGACATTATTGATTCATTCGAAACAGGTGTAATTAACTGTCAAACAAAAGTGTGTCTGGTAAAACAAATTCCTGTTTTATCGATTAGCCAATGATCTATACTAGGTGAAAGAAGTAGTAAATATCAGAAAATGGCATTCCCGTCGGATTTATTGGGGCAAAAAAGTAAGAATATGTATTCCCACTGACACGAAAGGTTTAATACATTTACATTTATAAAATGATTCATTTTAAGTATTTAAACCTTTACTTATATGATATATACGATACACATACATATGATATCATATATGATACACAAGTGCTGGAAATTAATAGGCAAAACATTTTAATATATGCAAGGTTTAATAAATTTATTTAAGTCGACCAGGAATGTCACCAAACATCAATCAGTCACCGCTATTCTTCATTATATTCTGGCTTACTCTTATTTATAATTAATATTATAATTTATATATTTTTTATAAAAAATAATAGTAAAAAGACTATTTACATTTAATAGTAGTATGTTTTAGAATAAATAAAGCATGCAGAAAATATTTCTAAGGTAAACTGATTTTTAATATTGCTTATGTGTAAACTAAGCTTAACCACTTGCGCTATATTGAACCCCTGAGCTCACTGACGCGGTGAGACGTTGATGCCTTACGATACTTTACATATATAATAGAGCGCGGCCCAGCTACCGAAAATTAAATCATAGCGCAAGTGGTTAAAAATGCATAGTCCAATTAATTATTTTTTGAAACTTATAGAATAGAAATGAGAAGAGGAATATATTGAGAGCTCTGTGCTTAAATGTAAGAAAGAAGTTCTTATTGTAATTCAAACTGACGATAATATTTTGAATTCAAATCTAAAAGAAAATAATGCAATGAATGAAAATGATATCTCCAGAAACATTGTTGATAAAATGACTGAAAAAGTTGAATTATTTTATATATTGAATTTTGAAATAAATGTTACTTCAAATGAATAAGTGCAGGGAGTTATGAATAAAGTTGAACCAAATATGATATTAGACGATGAAATATCAAATGCTGAAGTTGGTGTAGACAAGATCCGTTCAATATATTCCATAATAAAATAATAAATTTTAAGTATTAACCCTTTCTAAGGCAAAGGAAACTAAAAGTGATGTAAAACTCAGCTGTCAGCTGTCAATAAATATAGCGGGAAAACACATCTATGGTTTCAAATACTATAAATTTGTTCTCCTGTGGCCCAATATATGTCAGTAGTTGTACCAAAAGTAAAAATGTTTACCGACAGCGTTACACTTAGATATATTTTTTAGTTTAAAATGGTGTACAGTTTATTGCCACCACCTTAGAAAGGGTTAAAATTACTGCCAATTTTGTTTTATTTATAATTAATTTATTCAATTTACTACTAAAATATTCTTGCAAGTTTGACTAGTTCTTTTTCAATCTCACGAATCTTTTTAATTTTTCTATTACTCGCAATTTTTCAAAATGATTTGTGTCCTTGTTGATTTGAGACTCCCTTATATAGGGAATCTGATTTACGGCAATTTACATTGGACTCCCGGGAACTAGTTAGATACTTTACTTTTATCTTTTGGCCGTTCCCTGTGAGAAAACTACAAAACAAATCACATTAGGGAATAATCAGTTCCCTTCGTAATTAAATTTATTCAATTTGGAGAATTTCTCCCTAATTTAATTTATTTGTTTTCGTCATTTTAATTAATTAATTAATTTGTATTTTTAAAATAACTTTTTATAGGGGTCCAAAATTAATTTTATATTATTATTTTCGTACTCGTATCGTCAATTGGCATTGGCACATACCCATTTCCCCCGGAAAATATTGATTTTTTAATTTTTTGATTATTTTTAATTAATTATTTTATTTTCCCAAATTTTTTTATTTATTATAATAATTTTTGAAAATCATCAAACCTTGCATCCATTACATGAAAAATTATACACTAGATCATACACTAATTATTCTGAATTATTTTAAATATATTGTAATTTCCTACTCATTCCATAACAGAAAACTTAAAATCTTATTAAACCGTTCGAAAGGTATTGAAATTGAATTCATTATCATTAAGCGCCATTAGAATATAGGTTATAAAAGGAAATACACCGAAAAAGAGAGGACAGCAGTTGTTAAGAAGAAAGTTAAGGAACCAAATTTGACAGAGGCGGCATTTCTAGAAAAGACAGAATTTGTAAAGTAAAAAGGAAGCAAAAGTTGTAAAGAAAAGAAAAAATTAAAACAAAAAATCAAGTTGTTGAATAAAGCAACTAGATCAAATTTACCGATTATTGAAACCAATAATAGTCGTTAAGTGGTCGTGAATTCCATGTTTATTTTAAATGTACTTTTACTCCCGAAAATTTTGAATTGGTTACAAATTGTGTTAATCAATAAAGTTTATATTCTCTCGAACTCGTTATTGCTATTACACAAGACACGCTTTGGAAATAGATTAATATTTGATAAGATTTAATATCACCGACAACCCCAACATATTTAAATCACAAAAGTTATTTTAAGTAGTTTATTGGCCTGTATTTACATTTCTGTTTTGAACCCTTTAATCGTTCTTCCCACTATAAAATATGAAAATTGAAAAAAAATAATTAATCTTTTCTTTCACTGTGAACTTAATATTGAAATGAAGCCAGTTCATATATTTTTAAAAAGAATAAACATCAAAACTAGGAAATGCTAAAAATACCATCAACATAACAATTGGAAAATCAAAAACATTTTTTCGTATTTTGAAATAAAAATTGATTCAGCTACTCCATTAAACTTTTGATACCAATTATCATTGAAACGAAACGCAACATAAGAGATGTCAAACTTCAACAATTCACAAAATGCAACTTCATTTGATCTCTGATTATCCAACATATCCTCTTTCACCAATTACAGCAAAGATCTAATCTCTTTTATTGAAACTTTGTAAACAAACGTCACATCGAGATATTATATAATCAGGAGGATCACTACTATCAATGAATCAAGAACCTTAACCGTAAAATAGAACCAAAGATGGAATGCAATACAAAGGGCCATATAAATCAGAAAACTTATCTCTGTTCATCAAGTGGAACGGCAAAATCTAGGAGAGAGAAATTTAATATATTATTTTAATATTAAAATATAGTGCAATTCGATTTTTTAAATTTTTTCAATATCATTTTCTTTTAAATAAATTTTGGATTTAGATTTTCTATTTTATGTCAATAAGGAAAAAACTTATAACTAACACTATTGATCACCAAATTACAATGGCGCAAATAATTCAATGTTACAACAATATGTATTAGGTTCTTATTACAAAACTTTGAGTGGAAAGTAGTTTTGCATTGCACTTTAGAACCCGTAACCGGTTAACTGCTGCTCCTGGTTCCGACACTCGGTAAATCGATCTAGTTGCTCTCTTTACTTCAACTTTACATTACTTGAAACTCGCGATAATAACTTTAATAGCAAATCTAGCTGCTTCTTTATTCTAACAATCTCTTTTCAACAATAATCTCTGGCTTCTCTATAAATTGTCCCGCTTCACTTATTTATACTCTCTTGCATCTCCTTATTACTACATTTTATTGCGCTAACTGTTTTAACTCTATTCTTATTTTCTTCTTCTAAATTCAATCTGACTTCACTTTTTACTTCTAATCTAATGACAATTAAAAATAGTTATCTTTCTGGTTGCAACAATTTTTCTCTGGTAATTCACAATTGTCAAGATAATTCCAATTTTTATTTTATTTTCCCCGATTTTTCAGTTTATTCATTGAGATAAGGGAATTCTATTTTCAATTTGCATTTGTTAATTAAAAAAAGATCATATCATATTTCATTGTTTTATGTTATTGATTTCCGTTATTCCTTTTTCATTTTCATTTTCAATTTCATTTTTTCTACTGCTGTTTTTCAGAGTTTAGAGCAGGATTCCTTTTGTTTTATAACTTTCACCCACACCAATTCTGCTCAGTTTAATAATTATTTAACTTTATTATTCAGGTATCTTCATCATTACTAATCTTTCTGGTGCTGTGACCCCTTGATAACATTTGCAAGTTGATGCAAACTCCTGCACTGTATTTTTTCAATAGTCAAAGTAGTAATGGTAGTATAGCTCAAATTAAAATGATATTAAGAAACCTCAAAAGCTTATAACCTAATAATAAAAGAATCTTATGACTTGTAAATTATAAAATGAAAAACTGTACGAAAAATGCTTTTTAAATTTAAAAAAAATAATTTTCAGAAAACCTCAGGTAATCTCTAGCAAATTTCCAGTAGACGCATACGCTGTGAACCACTGTTTCAGATCATCGCCTAATTTCCAATGGGCTCATTTGACCTAGATAAACTTAATGTGACCTAGTAAAATTTTTGTTATAAAATTTTATAATAAATTATATAGTGTTAATTTTCATAAGAGCATGCCATATATAATTTATTGATGAAGAATTATGTACAAATGGAGCCATTAAGGCTCAATACCTACACAAAGACAATACAGATAATACTGAAATAATACGCCTGGAAAATTAGACCAATAGACAAATCTTTAAATAAATTAAAATAAATAATGTACAAAAAATTCAAATTAAAAAGATTTTTTATCAATTTCATTGAAATTCTTTAATGGCGATTTTTCTGGTTCAATTGTTTCCCGAATCACAGATTAAAAGTCATTGTTTAAGGATAATAATAATAATAATAATAATAATAATAATAATAATAATAATAATAATAATAATAATAATAATAATAATAATAATAATAATAATAATAATAATAATAATAATAGTAATAATAATAATAATAATAATAATAATAATAATAATAATAATAATAATAATAATAATAATAATAATAATAATAATAATAATAATAATAATAATAATAATAATAATAATAATAATAATAATAATAATAATAATAATAATAACTATCTGAAATCGTTTTTAAGGGATTAATTAAAAACCAAATATGAAAAAATGACAGCTTTTCATGGATTTTGTTGATGGAGAAGGAAAATATTTCCACTAAAACGTTGAATGAAGATTAACAAGAACGAAAAAGATTTCATAGTAGAAATAAATACTTCGATATCAAACAATTCTTCAAATACTAATAAATTTGAGAGAAAAGAAAATAATACAATGAACATAACTCTCATTCCGACTTCATCGGAATCTCGATCTGATTAAAGCTATTTACTTGCAATTCTCTGTCAAAATCTGCGGAAAAATTTGTACATTCTATTTCTATAGTTTGGACTTTACTTTCTTCAGCTTCATTTGTATTGGTATTGTATGAAATATGGCTCGTGTCTAAGCTGTTCGTTTCATCAGTTTCCATTTCTTCATAGCTGTTGCTTTCCATTTTGATTTCCATTTGGTTCACGATATTGAGAGGACATGACAAAATCACGGGGGGTTCCGTCGTGTCAATTTTCAATTTCTGATCATCACTTTCCATGCTGTCTTCATTCAATGAACTTGTTTCACTGCGCGATATCTCTTGAGAAAACGAAGTCATGTTACCTATAAAAAGATGATTTAAAAAAATGAAAACACAATTCATGTGCATTAGAAATTGCCAAATATTCGAATAATGTTCCTAAATGTAGAATTGAAAACATAAAATGGCTTCTCTCATTTTTATCGACCACATTGAAACAATATATAAAGAATGTTATTTAATAAGCTTCTGATAGACTTTAAAACTAACCAATAATAAATGTGTAAATGTGTGTCACAGCCAAAATTGACATTGAATAAGCGTTAACACTATAGATCAGGGGTGGGCAACCTTTTCGGTATTGCCGGCCACATTACAGACTTTTACTTAAATAATGGACTAGTTACTCGTCTTCCTTACGGCCGCAGGTTGCGCACCCCTGCTATAGATGGATAGAAAAGAAATTATATAATAAAAAATTTACACAATATGACATTAAATAAATAAACCCCAAATTTTCAATTTTAAATTAAATTTTCAAAATAATTTTATTTTACCGCTGTTTTACATGGACAAATACATTGAAATGTTTATGTTTATGTTAAAAATTTAGTTTAATAATAATTTTTAAGAAAATTTAGCCGAAATGAAAAGAAAACATTTTTTAACAAAATTATATGTAACAATATGTAAATTTTCAGAATTTATTAATATCAAATGGATAATTAAATATTAATTACTCGGTTGCAATCTGGGCATAGAAGTACAAGATATAAAATTAAATATATATATAATTAATAATAAACTCATTGATACACTTGTCAATTAGGGAATTTTTTAAAAAATATTAGTATAAAATTATTAAATGAATAATATTAATAAAGCTTAAATAAATTATATTATGAACAGAGCCGACTTATCAATTGTGTTAACTATGCTTAGCATAGGACGCCATCAAACTAGAGCTTCCGTAACTATAATAAATAAATCATTTCTTTATATTAATATATATATAATCTAGAAAAAAAATTAAAGTTACTATTATTTATTAAGTTTTGTTTTTTAGTATGTATAAAATTAAATAATTGATATTGTTTAATGAGTTAATTTATGTTATTATTTATTTATTTATTTTTTAAATTAAAAAATGTTTTATTTTTGTTAATACAATTTTGTTTTGTTAATTCAGAATGTTTTGTATTTTTGTAAATAACAATATGACAATTTTTTTTGAGAAAGCGCCTTATAATTTTTGCACGTAGGCTCCAAATTTTCGTCATTACTTTGACTGCTGTTTTATTTTGATTGCTATTTTTTTCAACGCTAATCTAAGTGGATAAAAAGGCCTCAATTCTGCACGCGGAGATAAATTACAATGAAGAGAATAAAAGTTTTTATAAAGTTAATAAAGACAAATGAAGCTCATTAAAATATCTATTCAAAGTTATTCTCATCCCTTGTGTACAAAAAACTTGTTAAATTTTTCGTCAAAATAATTACGTTTTATACATTATCCTTATATTTTCTATAAATCTCAATGTAGCCCACTTGATTATATGAAGATACACCTCATACGTCTTAATTAGAATAAGGTCAAACGAAGAAAAATAAGGAAAACATTAATTAATTAAATATAAAATAGTTCATACAATAATTATGTTCATATAGGACGGGCTCAGATGTCAGAACTTCATGATTTGGAAATTTATAAATATCGGAAATTCTATATTTTAATTATAATATTTTACAATAAATTTGTTCTCTATTCTCTCGTTTGACTATTTATATCTAAATTACAATGATAACTAAATTATATTTGAAAATTGATATTAAAAATAATAAATAATATTAATAAATAAAATAAAAATACTATTAAATACAAAGCTTATATTAATTAGATGAGTAACCTTATATATCTATGCTAAATAAATTTTTAATTAGTTGTTAAATAATTTTATAGCTACATTAAATAGTTTTATATTATATTCAAATTGAATAAAAAAGTAATTTACACTTTAATTTTAATATATAATTAAACTATTTAATACAAGTTTCATTTTACACTATAATTTACACTTTAATTTTAATATATAATTAAACCATTTGATACAAGTTGAATTTTAACATTTGTTTTATTTAAAGCATTTTTTCTTAATTTGAAATCAATATCAGACCTTACCGAATATTATAAAATGTAAATTTGTGATGTAATTGTAATGAGATATTTGATTACACTAACCTCTGTGTTATATTTTGCAATCCTTTATAATTATGGTGTATCAATGCCTACATATTTGTTTAATGGATACTGAATGTTTGGATTCTCAGGTCATTTCATTGTTTATTTTTTATTTACACAATGATAAATGTGCTGTAAGCATAAATGTAATATATATATTAATTTTCATTATTAGATCTTTCACGTTATTGTTACTTAAACTTTTTACAGATTGTAAAAAACTGATAATAGGCAAAATGACAGACAAATGCTAAGTCTACTTAAATATCAAAATCGTCATATTTGGATGACAAGTTTATTTTTCGAAAAAAGTTTAAGTGAGGACCCGTTAATTTATATAACTAAATATTTTAACCATTCTATAGAAGTCAAGATATTTATTCTTATAGAAAAAGAGTTGACCAAATTATAGAGAAGGATATGGTGTTTCTTTAAAAAATACTATTGAAATAAGACTTTAAAATTGTTCCAAATCAAATTTCACTTACATCCAAGAATACTATTGACGATTTTCTGGGTCTGAGCATCATTTGACATGTTATCTGATCCCGAAAACCATGGCTGTTTACGATTTCCATCAGGTCCTTTCCGAGCTCTCATCAAATCTTTATATTCTGAAATCCTCAATCGACGTCCATCAACAATGCAAGTTCGTTTAGGTCTTGGTCGATAGCGATATTCTGGATGTTGTTCCATATGTTGTCTGCTAAGACGAGATTGTTCTTCATAATAAGGTTGTTTATCAGCAGCTGTCATTGATTTCCATTTTTGGCCAAGAAGTTTTGATATATTGCTATTGTGCATATCTGGACATGCCTGCGTTCAAATATTATTAAATAACTCAATGTTTTATATGTACTTTTAGAATTTTTCTTCTCTCTTCTCTTGCCCAAACCATGAAAGCATTCATTGGTCTTTTAATATGAGAGGATGAAGACCTACTCATATTATCACTTTTATCGGGATTTCGTTGGGACCTTACTATTCTCGCACCAAGTATTTTTCCATTAGAATTCTAAAAAATAAATAATAGTTATCTGTGGTTTTCTGAATGTGTTGATATTAAATCCATTAAAAAGGCTTCGTAAAAATAATAAATATAAATTAATCAGAAATTAAAATAGTATATAAGAGTTGTCATATAGAATCAAAAAGAAAAACTGAATAAGGAAAAACTGAAAGAAAACCTAAGAGCTCATAGAAATGAAGAAAGATAACTGGCAAAAGGTTCATACCAAATTCAAAGATTATACCACCTAAACTGTGGAAAAGATATAAAAGAAATAGACCAAGATATAAGGAAGAAAATTATGGATACTTATTTCGAAGGATCCATACCAAATGTCATTGAAACACTAATAAAAATTTCAATGAAATGTTATGGCAATTTTATTAAAAAGGATTAGACAAAGCCCATTGGGAAGATAACATTCCAGTGAAACAATAGAAATAATATATCAAGTATGGAGTACGTGAGGAAATATTCAACCGAATTCAAGAAACATATGATATTCCAGGCATATGGAAGCCATAACTTGTATAAATAATATGCAGATATAGAGATTGCCTGATATTTACTGGCCAACAGTACATGTACTGTTTTTGTTTTGTTTTAATAATACAAATTTGAAAAAAAAGAAACAGAAAGGTAATTAAAAAAATAAATATATATAAAATATTTTCAAGTTGCAGGTGATCCATAGAGATGTAAAAATACAAACAAAATATTTAAAAAATTATCGATTTTTCAAAACAGAAATTTTGTAGCACAGGTTAGTAATTAAACCCTCGTGTAAAGGGTTATAAGGTATTACGTGGCAAGAAAAAAGAGAAAATCCTTAATGATGATTGATAAAGAACAAGAATTTTTAACTAACTAATTTGAAATGGAAATCGACAATTCGATCGAAGAGGTAATAGCAGATTATTTTGTACAACTTTTGGTGTCAATAACACTTTGTACTTTGTTGAGTAAGGACAAGAGGAGTCAGAAGTGATATTTATCCTGGAAAATAAAATTGAAAAATCAACAAAAACGTCAGAACTGTCATATAAGGCAAGTAGCTGTCGGAAAAATAAACAACCTTAAAGTGTAATAGGCATACTACAAAGAAGTATTTATTGAAAATTAGGGAGGATAGACTAAATATTAGTTTCTGATATAAATTTTATTTTTAAAAAGATATAATTGAATGCAGTTCTTTGATTTAGTACTGTATAATTATATACCTAAAACCTTATTTGACATCCTGGAATGGAAAAATGATGTATTTACTCTTCAATGCTTTTCATCAATGTATTTTGGTTTTAATACTCTTTGTTTTACAAAATTTAATAGTTTCAATTTTTTTGTTAAAGGATATAGAATAACAAGAAACGGTCACTGTTACGTCGTTATAAAAACAGGCAATACTTTTCTTTGATTAGGTTTCATGCAAGCTCAGATTTTCATATAAATCATATCCTGTCCAGAATTATTATTTATTTCTTATAATGTCCTTATTTACTGAAAGTTACTGTAACATCCATAGTAGAATTAAGTTTGCATATTTAGTCCTTCACATTTGAAATCCTATTGGACGCTCATGAGTTGTCCGTTAAGTATTAAATATTGTCAGCCAATAGCAATTACTTGAGAATCGTCAGTTTCTGCACACTTCACATTAGACTCGATATTTGAATTTTTATTTTCAGAATTTAACAGTTTCGTTTCTAAAATCAAAAATTAATTATATATATTTGTGGAAAATTATATAAAAAGAACCCAGTGGGGGATTAATTTGAATAACTCCAGTAGGACTGGTTATTTGAGGATTGCTCGAAGGAATTGCCAATCCTTGATTAATTTGATGAGCTGATAGTCTGTGTTGGACAACACCGTTAATAAGAATTTCATTGATATTTGTAATTTGGGCATTTTGTTGAGATTGTTTTTGATGATGGCTCGCAGCGAGTGCATTGTTCAATGTTGAAATAATG